>WTTZ01000034.1:0-276187 GCA_011750695.1 Penicillium sp. OUCMDZ-019 | reverse complement strand
TAATAGTAAAGTAATAAAACTTTTTAACTAGTAATAATTTTATATAGTTAAATCTATTAATCTAAACTAATTTAATTTAAATTATGATTTGTTTCAAAATTCCAACTCTAAATTTAATATTCTAATACTATAATAAATAATTTTTGTGCGCGCGTTCTTGCGTGAGACTACATATGATTCGAAGTTTCGAACCGAGTCCGTAGGTATGTATGCTAAGACTATCAGATCTAAGGAGCTAATCGCAACCCTCCCCTGCTTTGCAAACATATATACTCTGAACCCACTCCGAGCTCATCAAAGAGCTCATACTAGGTCTATTCTTCCAGTTCAACGCAAGCATATCATATATGGTGTGTCGGCATGGTCCCTGCCTCATACATAATCACATCAGCATACATCAGATATGAACACATCAACGAGGAGAAAGAGCTTACCTCTAGCATCTCAATCGGCTCCCACACCCCATACTCCCTTCTACTCCGCACATAATCCGCGTAATACTCATCCCTCTCAACAACCGCAAACCGCCACATATGCCTCCCCATGCGCATATCCATATACACAACGCCCGCCGCCCACACATCAGCCGCGCGCCCATCAAACCGATACGTCGACCGACCATAGTCCAGGGAACTGCTATACTGCTCCGGACTAATATACGGAAACGACCCGCACAATCCAGAGGATAGCCGCACACTCTCCTCCCAGGGTAACCGCACACACTCCGCGCTCCCAAAATCGGCTATCTTCAAGCATCCCCGGCACGTAAGCAGCAAATTATCCGGCTTGATATCTCTGTGCACCACGCCCGTAGCATGCAGATACTCCATCCCGCGCACGAGCTGCTTGAAATAACAATCCGCCTCTGCCGCGCATAATCTTCCCTGCGCTCGCACACGGCTATACACGTCGCCGCCGGAACAATACTCCATGATCTGGCAGAACGTCCCGTCTGTGTCCTGCACTAGGTCCAGCGTCTGGATTACGTTAACATGGTGCAGGGATGATGAAATGCAGAACTCCGCGCCGACACGTTTGAGGTGCTTTTTCACCGAGTCGCGCTCGCGCTGGGAGAACCTTTTCACGGCGAAGAGCTGACCACCAGTCGGTGGGTTGATGGAGTGAGGCCGGAATGTCACGCTGACGACGCCGGAGGAGCCGCGGCCGATTTGTTGTTTGTTGGCGCCGTAGCGGTGGGTGAGCGAGGTGACTGGGGGAGGGGATCCGAGGACTGAGGAGGGGATTGTTGGTGGTGATGATGGAGGCGGCGAGCGCGAAGGCTCGATATTGATGACCGGGACTAAAATATCCTTATGTATGTCTTTGTTGCTGTCGTTGCTGTTGCTATCCCGTCGTTTGAGGTTGGATGCTTCTCGCAAGACCTGTAGTTTATCCTGCAGCAGCTCGAGCAGGCCATCCTGTCGACGGCCGTCGTAGAGGCGATGTGTATGTGTTCCGTTGTCTGATATAAAGAACTTGGTGTCTTTGGTTGAGAATAGATTGGCCATTCTAGCACTTGTTCACTTTGTTTCACTTTTCTGCAGATTCAAGAATCTATACAAAGTGGAAGTGCGAAGTACACAGACAAGGCAGGCGCAACAGGCCTGAGGCACCCATCTTATACATCCTCCTCATACATCAACACAGTAGCACCAGCTGAGGGAATTGCAAATATCCAATCGCTTCTAATCGAAATATGCGATGTGCCTGTCTTTTGTACGAGACGTCCAAAATAAAGTTGTCTCTAATATGAGGCTTTTTTCTTTGCCTCTGTTGGTGGTAGATCTGAGTTAGGGCAACTAAAGATTAGCATGAATCATGCGCAATAAAACAGGTACAGGTGCTGCGCCACTGACCTATCTATGAAATAGGTATGATGACATCAATCCCCGACGTAGTAGAAGAGTAGAGCCTCGAAAGAATACATCCGGGCTGCTTTTCTACCTAGATAGGCAGTTATTAGCAAAGCATATTTCTGATCAGCAGCCAACGTGGCGGCTTGCCAAAGTTGAAAGAGGGGAGCAAATTGAACGGAGGGGAAAAATGCCTCATACAATCCAACCGCACTCCACAAAGAAAGAGAAGGAAACAGGAAAATTTTCAGAGGGATGCATTGTGGGCCAAATAATACATGGATTAATTATGGTACCTTTCTATACTATAATATCACTAATAAGTAAAAAAATTAAAAATCTAAACACGATGTATTCTAGCATGTCTATCCGCATGACTCTATAGCCCTAAGACACCGGAGCGTCCGCGACCCAACTCTCGAAAGAGCTGCCAAGATGATAATAACATACAATCTTGTGGTTCAGTGCGTACATGTGAAAAACCGAAACAAATATAAATGTAAAAAGAAGAGAAAAAGAAGAAAAACGTAACATCGTAAATCGTTCATCATTCATCCAGAAGAAACGTCGACCAGTCCTCCGGCAGCGCATCCACGTCCTCGAAGCCAATGTACATCGACTCGGGGACGTAGCCACTGCCATCAGTCAGGGACGAGAACATGAGGTCGTCGGAGAAGGGATAGCCAGCGGACGGCTGAAGAAGTGGTTCTTCCATGATCGGCAGCGTCACGTAGGGATAGCCCAGGTCCAGCGGCGCCAGAGTCGAGGCGGGCATGTAGCTGCCGGAGACCGGGAAGGACGACGCAGTAGTTTGCAGTGTTGCAGCAGTTGCAGTCGTAGTAATAGGTTGCTGTTGTGATTGTGGTTGATAACTCGCAGACGGGAGTGGTGCAGGATGCGGTGCAATGCGCGCGAACTCGGCCGGCCGCAGTCTTCGGCGAGCTTGCTTCTGCACGCACGAGTTAGCGACTCGACCCGTTTCTCTACGAAAATGCAAAGCCTGCGCCGTCTCAATACTTTTCCAGAGGATTTGCTGTCGCTCTCACCATCAGACTTTTTGGCGTCGCGGTTGAGCTTGCTATGCTCTTCTCTCGCTTTGCACGGGCCGCGGCAGATGCAGCACACGGAGAACGGCCGGCCTTTTTTGTTGATTCGGATAAGCGGTCGATCTATCATCACGTTAGTGATGATATTTTCTTAGTGTTTCAATCCAAGTTCGAGGGAAAGGGATACCGTTGTGCCGACAGCTTGACACGCGGTGGCCTCGCACGCACGCCTCGCACGCCCACTTCTCACCGTCGATGAGCATCTCGTAATGTTAGTAAACACGGAACATGGCTATAGAATAGAATTGAAATAGAAAATAGGAAAGGTGAAAGAATTGAGTAGAATAAAGAGAGAGGATGTAAGCTTTAAATGAGCTCCACCGTCAATAGCTATCTTGTCTTAGCGAGCATACTACGCATGATAGTAATAATAATAATATCAGCTTTTTTATTATTTTACTATCCCGTTGCATCAGAAGCTGCAGGTGGATTAGCCAGCGTGTGGCTGGGGAAAATCCCTCATAATATGCTTTGCTGCTGGCTATCCTCTTTTGCTCTCCCGCGCGGGCTCCCTTTTCGAGAAATGGCTCAGCCGTACCATGGATGCTAATAGACTGCATTTATTACTCTAATGTGAGCCTGTAATTGCCAGTTACGTACGAGAATGTGGATTTGGTGTGCTGAAGCCGGGTCGTATGTGGCTGTGCAGGTATCCCCGCAGCTTGACCGTGCTTGATCTGACATCAATGCCTTTTCTCATATTGATCACTTTGCTAAACCAGCCTCAATCTCCCTCGCAGCCTTCATCTGCTTGTCATTGTTCTCGCCGACGTCCAGCGTCACCAAAAACCGGCTAACCAGGTTATACGCGCCAATGCACGCCGTCAACTCGACCACCTCTCTCTCCGAGAAACGAGCCTTGATCGGCCCAAACACGCCGTCCTCAACCTTTATATTGATCGTCACCGCATCAGTAAACAGCAGCGTCTCCCACTGCGCGTCGGTCAGACTACTCCCCGCCGGCTTCTGCTTATCCACCACCTCTCCGTCGGCCGCAAACGTCGACGCTGGAATGTGCATAACCTCGTCCAACTGCGCGACCGTGACGCCGGCCTTCAAGGCAAGCGGCGCATGTGCGTTCCACTCATAAACAGCGCCGTTGAGGATCGCAATGCGGCACACCGACAGCTCCAGAATGGCCTGCGAGACGCTCGTCTTTGTGCGGATTGCGCCCACAAACGCATTATACCCGTCAGCGACCTGCGGTGAGTGCAGCAGCGCGAGGTCGAGCGGGATCAAGGGACGGGGGTTGCGGCGGGCGGCGATGCGCTGGTAGATGTCGGCGGTGGCGGCGGCCTCTGCTTCGGGGAGAGGCGTGCCATCGGGCGCGGTGGTGGGTGCGGTCGAGGGGGCGTAGTTGATGCGCATGGTGCGTTTGATTTGGAGGTTGGTGTAGCGAGGTCGTAGGGTGTGAACAAGTCGAGGGGTGAGTCTGCAAGTGTTAGCAGTATACCGAGGTAAAAGCAGAGATTAGTAGGGATGGGATGCGACGTACCTGTTCATCCAGAGTTGTAGTCGTAGTCGTATCGATAGTGCGTAATCTTATACTATATATTCTGTTCAATAATAATCAATCAGATGTTGTTTAACAGAGGCAACAAACATCAGAGAGATGCGGATCGGAAGATGTCCCGGCGTCGGCTTAGCTTTTAGCCGGCGGGACTGTACATCTATTATATACATCAATCTATGCCTTTGTGAATTTATATAATAGTATATTTAAGGACTTGACAAGTTTGACAAAATATAGATTAGTATGGACAATTATCAGTTCCAGTCATAGTACCTGGTTATTTTGTCAACATAGAACAAACGAACTACTCACTGATCCCGGATGAGACTTGGGTAGATCCGTAGATCAGTAGATCATACAAACGAAACAGAACAACACCAACACAATATTTTATACTGCCGCTTTCATAGCAGCTGGCAATGAAGCAATTGATCTTATATCTACAGCATTGAATAGATATATACACAGCATCGTTGTATCCGACAGAAGATGACCGGCATGTCTTTCCCCGCAGTGGGGCATCGGCTATTGTTATCGGATGTCGTCACTATAAATATTAAACCTCATCCTCCAAACATCTTTTACCTGTTCCTAGATATGACATGAGACTCACCCCCTGCAAAATGATTCACCACCTCATGATCGGGACCTGGACCAAACCAGGCCGCATCTACACCGTTGCGTTCGACGATGAAGAGCTGACGCTCAAACTGGTCAAGAAGACGCTGATCCCGGAGGACGAGCCGATTTCGTGGATGACATTTGACGTGCGTATCCCAGACGAACAGACAAGAATCCTGCTGATAGAAGTAGCATGCCAAAAAAAACATCTACGGCGCCGCCATGAAGAAGTGGTCCAGCTTCGCCGTGCGCGGTCCGACTGACATCGTGCACGAGGCGTCGCATCCGATGGGCGGTGATCGTAGGCGCCCCCTCCTATCGTTGCTATATCAATTCTAACAGCATAGCCCTGGCACAATCCGCCGACACCAACACGCGCGCCATCTTCGTCCTCGCCGGCCACAAGCCCCCCTACAACGTGTACGGCAACCCGTTCTACAAACACGCGGGCTTCGGCAACGTCTTTTCAGTCAACTCGACCGGAAAACTAGACTCCAACGTGCAAAACTTCGAAATCGACCCGCACTCCGGCATCCACGGCTCCGTCTTTGACCCCACAGAGACATACCTGTACTCGGCCGACATGGGCGCGAACAAGATCTGGACGCACAAGAAAGACGCCGAGACAGGCCTCCTAACGCTGGTCGACAGCGTCGATGCGCCTGGCGAAGGGGACCATCCGCGCTGGGTCGCCATGCACCCGAGCGGACACTACCTGTACGCGCTCATGGAAGCCGGGAACCGGCTGGCCGTCTACGTGATCGACGAGAAACGGCACGTCCCGGTGTTCACGCGCCTCATCTACCCTCTCATCCCACCGGGTCTGCCCCCACGCAACAAGTACCGGTCTGATGTCGTCTTCACGACCAAGAGCGGCAAATACCTCTTCGCGACTGCGCGGTCCAACCATAACGACGTGCATGGGTACATCAGCGGCTTCAGACTCGGCCCCGACGGACACATCGAGAAGCAGTTGTTCATCAACCCGACGTCGACGAGCGGCGGGCACTCTAATGCGGTCAGTCCGTGCGATTTTAGCGATGAGTGGTTAGCGCTATGTGACGATCAGGACGGGTTTGTCGAGATGTACCGCTTCAAAGACGAACTATTGGCCCGCGTGGCGCGGGTCGATATTCCGGAGAAGGGGTTTGGGATGAATGCTATTTGGTATGACTAGTCCGCATAGAAGTAAATGAAGTTGATGAATAGTATTCGGTATGTACATAAATCATTTGTCTAGATAACATGCCTTGTAGATGCAACCCACAAATCAACAATCAAACACAGGATATACCCCCCAAACAACAGCACAACAACCCACTCCATCACCGCCGCCATGTCGAACGTCTTGAGCCACCACACCATCACGCCAAACAGCACTACCAAGCCAATCTCAAACACTACGATAACAGTCTTGACGACCAAACTCCCCGTCGATATCGGGATGCGGGGGGCGTACAACTCCAGTGTAAACTTGTCGCCTGAATACACGCCGTGGCTGTAGGGTGGCTGGCGGTATTGTTTCAGGCATGTCATGGTCCAGATACAAAGGATCAGACAGCCGAGGATGTGCGCCGCAATGCTCGTCGGAAGCAGAATCTGATGCGCGCGCTCGTACCGCGCTGTATCGAAGATGGTCAAAAGGATGAGGTTCGTCGCCCCAATCACCGAGAAAAGGATACTCAGCAATGGCGCGCCGATGTGCAGCAGGATCGAGTATTGCCGTGCCGGTCGCGGGGGTAGCGACATGGGTGCGTCAGTCGAGTAGATAGACGGCTCGGAATCAACCCTGCTCAGCCCCGGCTGTCCGGGCCAGGAGGATGATGATAATAATGAGGATGAGGATTGTAATGACGAGGATGATGCCCGCGCCGGACTGGTGTAGTAGAAGTATATACCCAGCGTAGGCAAATACGTGCCCATGGCCACCGCGCTGCAGATTACGAACACCGGCTTGAGGTGTTGCGCGCCAATGTCAGATATAAACCTACTTCTATTAGCTCACATTTTTCGCTTAATTGGGAGTCGGGGGGCGTACGCGATGCTCTGTGTGTCTTCTTCAGAGACGTAGCGCGGCTCGCCGGACGTGTACCATGAGCCGAAGAGGGCGCCGAGCATGGCTGTTCACATGTTAGTATAGATCAACACAGAGGAGGGGGGAGACGTACCGAGCCACGAAGCAACTGCGATAGTGGGAAGGATGACGGCGCAGCGCCGTAGATGATGAAGGAGTGGCATGATGTACAAGTCACCGAGTAGGCTTTTCTTAACACTGTGTACTTGATGTGATAGAAACAAGGTGACACGACCAGGGGATCCAGTATAAATAATCTTAATTTACCTCCTGTCAGGTCTGTGACAGCACGATAATAAGCTCTGCCAGACGCAAGGGCGCCGTTAGGGCAATGCCTTCCCGATTAGGAAATTCCCACGTGCGGCCCCGGTTCTTGCACACGGCGGGTTTGTGTGGTATGTACGTAGCTGCTACATTGGCCAATGGAATCGCAGATAGAGGGACTGTGGATGGTCTTTGTGTGGCTGGAGAGTGGTGAGGAATGTGGCCGCGGCGTGGAATGTGCCACGCTTGCGATGGAGCAGCCTTCGGGGAATATTCTCGCCACTGCTTTACATGTCTGATGCTCGCTTGGTAGCGTAGTCTTGGTGTATGCCAATACGGATAATGATTTAGCTCCTACAACTGCTCCGCACCGAGCATGGACAAATACGGCTCGACGAAGAACTGATCCCAGTCCACCACCCAATCCACGTCCGGCACCGCGGCGTTGGCCTCGGACACCTGCAAGAATTGCTCGACATGTTCCAACTGTGCAAGCTCTTTCCGCTTCTTCGCCATATTCAGACCGAGCAAATGCCGCGCCATCGACAACGCCTCGCGCGTAAGTCCCGTGTCAGCGGCCTGCACAAGGTTCTCCAAGCCCCGGAACGCGCTGCCTATGTGCGCAGACGCTGCGGGCGTGTCAATCGCGAGTAGGATGCACGTATACTGGAACACGCTGCCGATAATATTCCAGAACAGCCGGCCCTGGCTAGCCTGCTGCTCGGCCGCGGACACCGCGGCGTTGCCGCTGTCAATCACCAGCTGGATCATGTCGTCCGGGATGCGGACCGTCTTTAGCTGGTATAGGCGGCGGTAGAAGCAAAACGCAATTTCTGCTTTGGTCACCACCAGGAAGGGGTGCGTGGGTTGGTGTTTATCCAGGGCCCTGAGGCGCTGGAATAGCTCCTCGCCGGGAGCGGTGGTCTGAGGCTGCAAGTCGACGAGCTGGAACGGGGAATTGGGCGACGGGATGATCTGGACTAGTTGCACAAACTGGTCGGCGACGGAGCCTGGGACTGACATGATGGGCTGGCACGTTACGGACCGGAAAGCCACAGGCGACCGATCGTACTCGTACGACAGCATAGTGTGCCCGGCCCACGAGATCCAGAATATCCGCCGCAGCCGGTCCGCATCGTGGCCAGTGCTAGACGCGATCTTCTTGATATTCTCTTCCTCGTGCAGTCCTATTGCTTCACAAAGGTGCAGCTGCGTGCACGACGCGATCCACGCGTTGCTCGGTCGGGTGGTGGCACGCAGGTAAAGCACGCGCATGCCCCATGCGATGATATGGTCGATGCCATGCATGCGCGTAGATGCCGGGTCGTCCAGAATGCCTTTCGCGTACTGCACCAGCTCCGACTCGCGCGGGTGTCTACTACCAGGCGAGAGGAACGAGCCGAGCGCAGCTACGCCCGCAGCCACGGCAGCAAAAGCGACCGCCGCGTTGCTGCCCGAACCTGAATTCTGGGAAGAATAGTAATAATAATAATCGCGACAGCGCTGGGCGTGGGTTCTAGCATCCAGCACGTCGCCAATGGGACCCAGGACCGCGAAGAACGCACGCGAGAAATAGGCCAGCTCGTCCTCCGAGATGAGACTCCCCAGGGAGCAGTGCGCGCTGGACGCCTCTTCGGGACGGACGCCAAAGTTGTACGCAAACGAGCGCACCTTGGGCGGAGGGCTGTCGGAGCCGAGAGCGACGCCCAGCACGTGCGGGAATGCCATGGCCGCAGACGCACCGGAGTATCTGAATTTCTGCTCGTCAAAGATGCCGGGCGAGGCGACGGCAGGACTCTTGGTCTCGCCGTCGCGACGCCCTCGCTCATGAGACCGGCTGCTCGGACTGCTGCTTTCGCCTGCGCCACTAGCACCGCTAGCACCGGAGTCGGCGTATTTACAGCTGTAGCCATACGTGGTGCACATGCCACACGGATACATGGTGTCGCATTTGCGCTTCCGGTTGTGGCAAGGAATGCATGCCTTTCGCGCGCGCTTGCGCTTGGTGATGGTCGTTGACGTTGACATGTGGAAGAATTACGCTCTATCTTCGCGCATTTCGGGGCTGCCCGCCAGCGTTGGTAATCATATATCGCTGGACATGTATTAGCCCCAGCACATAAACCAGACAATTCTTATGATAGACGGTAAATAGGCAGAATAATTTATTACATATTTGACTGCATTAGCGCATACCGTTGACGATCATTTTAGCGCCCGGCACTCTTCAGCGATATTAAAGACTGCACAAGAGACTACCCACGGCGGTCAATCACAGTTCGCGACTAGCCTTGAGACCCAGGCGTTACAATGAACAACAGTGGGAAAGTAAAATTGGCGAGAAACGATCTTGTGCTGTCCCTGACGAACTCGCTGAGGTGGCGGCAGATCACGTGAGCTTTCTATAACCAATCACATGTCGAGAAAATTACTGCAGGTCTGGTGGGGCGCCCAGCATTACAAGCATTGATTGGAGCGAGAAATGCCGCAAATTGTCTGTATTTGGAGATATTTGTTGTAATTAATGTCCTACATAAATAATCCGTTTCTAGACCGAGGCTTATACAAGTATCCATGGCGTGAAAACGACAGCTGCTGCAGAGTGCTCGCTGGCTGGCCAATTAGAGTGCTACTTACAGAGAGTACACTACCCAGTACACTACCTAGAAGCTTTCTAGCAAGCACACTTAAGAGCGTGTTTAAATGAGGTTAAGATCTAGTACATAGAGTATTCTAAATCTATATAACTAATCAGACAACCTGATGTGATTAATCTAAAGCCCTTCACTAGTGCAAAATTAGAATCAAGGTCTGAACCTCGCAGAACGGGCTAATAGGGGCAGAGATTTGCTTTTTTAGAACTCGCAATTAACAGCTTCGTTCTCAACTATATAGTCTGGGGAATAACCCAGGCACGCACTCATCTCAGGCTGATGAATCGCTTCTTGAGCACAGATGAATCTCATCGCCCTTTGCCCGACACAAAACCTTTCCAGGATACACTACCAAAATCAACCCGGCCTGCAAAGCCATCAAGAGCGCATCAAAGACATACAGCAGATACTCTCTATGCATTATGTAGCCATCATTACCCTGCACGAACTCGACCACACGGAAGACCGAGCGGACAAAAATGAGCACACAGGCGGCGTAAAGGATGTACATCATTGATTCCCAACTTCGCAGATTCGAGCTCGGGCTTCGTAACTCAATGATGCCCGTGGCAGGAGGGCTCCGTTTCATTCGATAGTGAAACAGCCCAGCAACATAAATGAAGAAAGCAAAGAATGACAACTGGATTGCCAGACCGCCAATGACTATATGTGCGCCGGTATTCATAGCGGACAGCGTGCCGGCGGCCATGTATCCTCCACCTACAAAATCTATTAGCTTCGGCGATAGACAAGTGCACTGGGCGAAGATACCTCCACACTGCAACAAAAACGACACAACATCCCCAGTCACAAACGACCTGGTCAAGTATTTAACCGGGACTATCGACGCACGCTCAGCACGCAACGCCCGAATCACTCTTCCCAACGTCATATAGATCGACGCCGCGAACAGCGGGGGCGCGACTAGGATGAGCATGGTCTGGACGATGTACGGGCCCAGCGCGAGGGGGTCGAAATGCGAGAAGATGCGCGCAATGTAGCCGGCTGCTTCGACTGTGCTTGTTAGTCTATACATCGCCTCGTCTCACACACCACCCACGAAGGAGGCGTCAGACTTACAGGCGAGACCAATAACAAAGGGAGTGAAGAACAGTGTCCTATATCGAACGAGAAGGATCGTGTGCAAGACTATCAAGACAATGAAGACTGCGGCAGAGACTGCGGCGGCGGGAATTGATGGCGTGTATCTGTACAGCGCGAAAGTTATGGTTTCTTGGGAAGCAGTGCTCATTTTGGCGATATCAACTGGTCAGACGATGTAAATTTGGCAATGCAGCGAGAACAAAATGAAGGAGACACGATGATATTTATTTTATGATTCTCTGTATGTGTCGATACGAATACGAGCGTTGATGCTCGAAAACCCGTGTTATTGGACGCTGGGGCTCCGCTACTGCCAAATCAGGCTTAGGGTATTAGGGTTTGTCGTATATTCGTATATTCGTATTATTTTACACCCAGCCATTATCTATATTTTCATTGCCTAGGTACCGTCTCTAGGTCATTTCAGTATAGTCTAGTTATTTGCATTTCCTAATTATCTTGAAATCATCCTATCAAGAAGTCTGCTTAACAGACAATACCAGAAGTAGAATACACATGCTATAAATAAATCACTAACCTTTTCGCTAAGTGATCGATATCATTCTCAGAAAATCAAGTCTATTATCAAGTGATAACTACAAGTATACTCCAAATCATCGACCGAGAGCACATCGACCGAGAGCACCATCTTAGTTGGCTAGTACCTAGCTACGTAGGTAAAAAGTGCGATACCTGGGTATGAGTTGCGCTTGGTATATATATAGCGTGAAGCATCTCCTGCATTGCTTGTACTTGGACAGTATTTAACAAGGTCTTGCATGTAGGTATGACAATAGTTTATATAAATCTGTGCTCTTCTATCTTATAATTCTAGATCATTCCGAGGGAAGACAGTGAATCATCTTGTGCGGCGTTGCGTGCGGCTTATTGCGGCCTTTGCGGACTTAGCCCTACGGCCGTACCGGCCTACGTATCAGGCGTGCGGCTGCTGCGGCGGAGACGCGCGGGTTTATTTTATCGCGTCTTTAATTGCTATGCCCCAGCGAATCAAGTTTGATTTTGGCCTAATTAAGTTGAATATACTCAGACTGTGGAGATCGTTTGTCCGAGATTTTCGAGTTGATGACGAAACTGAGATGAGAGCTGAAGCTGTGTCTGCATGTATAAATAGCGGGCATTCCCTCTGGATACATACTTACTACTCAATACTCAACCAAAGCACGATTAACATATAGCAAGATAAATACCAACTCAACATGTCCAAGTACGCCAAAGCTCAGCCCGCCGGCTTCACAAACGCCATCGAGCGAGTCGCCATTGTCGGCGTAAGCAACCCCAACAACATCATAGATATAACAACTAACAACACTAGGCTGGCGGCACTATTGGCTCGCATATCGCCAACGCCCTTATACAAACCGGAAAGCACACTGTCACAGCTCTCTCCCGCAAAGGCAGCAGCAATAAGCTCCCCTCAGGCGTTCTCGTTGCCACTGTCGATTATAACGACGAGGCCACCCTTGTCGCTGCTCTCAAAAGCCAGCAATTCCTAATTATAACCATGGCCCCGACCGCGCCCCGCGATACCCACAGCAAGCTCGTCCAGGCCGCCGCCAAAGCCGGCGTTCCATACGTCATGCCCAACAGCTACGCCGGTGACATCGAGGACATCAAACTCGGCCAAGATACGCTGCTAGGCCCCATTGCCAAAGCCAATAGGGATGAGATTGAGAGCCTCGGCATGCAGTGGGTTACCGTGTGCTGTGGCTTCTGGTATGACTACAGCCTGGCCGGCGGCGAGGCACGTTTCGGTTTCGACTTTGATAAGCGCTCGTTGACACTCTACGACGACGGAAACACCAAGAATTCAACCTCGACATTGTCGCAGGTTGGCCGCGCCGTGGCCAAGGTGCTGAGCCTAAAGGAGCTCCCCGATGATGAAGAAGATGACAAGAGTAGTCTCACGCTATCAACGTTTGTCAACAAGGGCGTGTTCATCAAGAGCTTTTTGCTCAGCCAAAATGATATGTTTGAGAGCGTCAAGCGGGTTACTGGCACGAGTGATGCGGATTGGACGATTACTCGCGAGGAAACCAAGAAGCGTTATGAGGATGGCCTGGCGCAGGTCAAGGTGGGCAATATGGCGGGGTTTAGCAAGTTGTTGTATGCAAGAGCGTTTTACCCCGATGCTCCCAGTGATCTGTGGGCCAAGGCCCAGGTGCACAATGAGCTGCTTGGATTGCCGGAGGAGAGCCTAGATGAGGCCACTAAGGCGGGGATAGAGTTGGTTAAGGAGCTGCAGCTGAGGGTTGAGAGGATGGCGGCGTAGACAGATATGCATATGCATATATACAGAGTTTGTTGATGTATGATATGAACGCGGAATCACTTGCTATTTAGGAATCTGTTCCATCTTTACTCTTTAATATAGGTGATTGGTAATCCAACTTACAACTTTCATACTCGCCTTCGTAGAGTAGATCATTCGTCACTCTAGGTAGTCCTCATATAGATGAAAAGTAACGTTATAACACGGATGAGCTGTTCGCAGCCCTATTTCTATATTATAATTGTTATAATTTCTATTTTATAAATTACTTTGCCTTTGAATAAAACTGTAGATGAATCACAGCTGCCAGTCCTTCTTGAGATCCTGATAGAATTGGCTCTTGGAGACCATCTCACCATTGAGATAGATCTCTCCCGGCTTCGGCGCAGTGCTCAGTCCTTGAATGTACACCCAGGAGTGATCAGGGCTACATATATTGATTGGGAGTTGGTTACCTTGTTTGAGAATCTCTACGCATCCATCACATAGGTCCATCAAGCAAACCTTGCAACTGTAGCCCATTTGCCAGCGAGCATGAACCACACCACATCGGCCTTCACATATGAAAGCTTGCCTCCCTGTCACAGACATGGCCTGCAGTAAAGATGCACCCCTCACCTCATCGCCAAGCGCGATAAGGATCTTTGCAGTCATGTACTTTACTGTCTCAGTTTCCAATTCCTCATCACCATACGCACTAGTAACCGCCATTTTCATGAATGGAAGAAGCCATGCCCGTCCTGCCTCGCGCTCTCCACTTAACATTTTCCAGATACCCATTGCAATGTTCGGTATAGGCAGCGTATAGTATTTGAGTACGTTTGCAACCAGGCTATCAGTACCGACGCAGAATTCCTCCAGTAGTTTGATATATTTTTCTGCATCTTGCGTCCCTGGTCCCGACCGGAAGGCATTTTTGAGCAGACATTGGGCGTAGAGCTTACCAATATAGGTATGATGATACTTCATGGTTTTGTTCGAGCTTAAGAACGCCGAAGGAAATTGTAACACGGTCTTCCAAATCTGCATTGCGTTTTCCTCCTTCTCATCATACACATAAAACATATCTGCTAGCGTGATACTGAGTTCGAACTCCAGAACTGGTGATTGATCCTTTCGTGCAACTGCAACCATTGCTCGATAGGCATTCTGAAGCCATCCAATTTCGCCTTCCGACTTGAAAGCTGCTGCAACTTTCCAGAAGTCGATAAAACCAACAAGGAACGCTCCGTTCTGGTAAATGAAGGACCGCAGATATGTGGCATATTCCAGAGTGCTCCCCGGTATCTTAGTGTCCAAGGCTTTGAAAGCACGAACAATTTCTGCGGTGTCATCGGTAGGAAGCGCTTTCAGATACTGGGACATGCAGTTTTGCCGACCCATGATCAGGTCGAGGGACTTTCTAAAAAATCGCAGTGCCAATTCGCGGTCACCGGCTGTAAGTGCTGTCTCAGCGACATCTTCGTACCTGCGAGCGAGGTCGTGCTTTTGCTGATCCGTAGGTGACTGGGATTCTAGAATTGATTCCAAAATCTCCGAGCTCAATGTCATCAGGTGCAAGGCTTCCTGGTACCGGCCCCGGGTCTTCTCAACATGCCCTAAACCGGCGGGTGCCAGCCAGTTCTGCGAATCTAGGTCCATGGCAGCTCGGTAATGCTCTTCTGCCTCTTGGATATGTCCCAATTGTAAAAGGGACATGGCTATTCTCCGGTGCCATTCTGCATTTTTCTCCATTCCTGTGCTCTCGGCCACTTCCAAGATCGTGTTGGCCGATAGCCCTTGCGGCCCTTTTTCAACAAGTGGCTCATTCTGTAGACATGCCACATTATATATTACTTGCAAGCAAAAGTCGACCTTCCATTTAGACCCCTGAAGCCACTGTCTAGCTGAAAATCGTGCTGCCGGGAGGAAAAGCTCATAGGGTCGCGCGATAATTGCTTCGGCCCACTGGCGACTGTCCTTTGGGATATCATTTGCGATGGCGCATGGTTTAATTATCACAAGCAGAGATTCAAGGTTTGCTTTGTTAAATTCTGAGGGTGATATTTTCGGCAACCAATCTTCCATGATACTTTCGTCCTGAAAGAGTTTCAACAGAGTAACACCAGTAGCCTCATGAAGCTTGGCATCAACACCCTCGATATATTTGCAGGCCAGCTTCACATGATCAAGCCAACTGTTGATAGAATACTTCCGTAGAGGCGTATCATTGGTGGCAGTCCGTGGCTTGGTGCAAACGATTTTCAGACACTCGTGCAATGTTCCCATGGCAGCTTCTGAAATATCAACACCAACAGCAGGATAGGAATTTCCAGCAGATACTTTTCCTTGAAGACCGCTTCTGAAAATATCGCCAATAGACGCATGGCAAAAGGTGATCTGCGTTGAATTAGGATTGGAGGCGAGCTCAAATTCGACCTCTTCTTTGGCTTCTTCGCCGTCGTTCGCATGGCCGTAGATGGCTTCCATTGTCTTATGGAGCTTGATTGGGTCACTCTCGAGATCATCCGTGCTTAATCCGTCGTTGCGTTTCAGGTCCAAGAGGACTCCCCACTCATGTCTCAGTCTCTCTTCTAGTCCTGAGACGCCTTCCTCGTTGCCGAGGCGAATACGAAGTACTTCGTCTATTACGGCAAGAGGCAAAGGTACAGCAGCGCAGGTCACCCACGATAGGATGGTATTGAAATCTCCCGCCTCTTGCTCGTCATCAAACATCAAACTGCAATTCTCGAGAACGCTTCGTACCATTTCGTTAAGGCCTTTCGGTGCTCTATTAAGAGCCTCACGGACTTTATCAGCACGAGTCCTATGGCCAAGATCTCTAATCATCAGGTCAACCCAAAGAAACATCCCTTCGGACTTCAAGGCCAGCGTCTCGGCGATATCCTTTTGGAGTTTTGGAAAACGTGCAAGGGCGCGTGACTTCGAGATGCTGAGCTCTATGTATTGAGTAATGTCTTGCTTGTTCTTGAATTCATCAATATGAATTATTGGGAAGACTTGATTTGTCACGAGGCTTAGCTCGTTGAAAACGTGTTGCCTCCCGGTCAGCAAGATTTGAATTTTGGGAGTAGCATCTAAGACAAGTGAGCTTTCGAATTATCTGCCTCCCGATATTTTTGTTCACCTACCAAATATCGGATCTGGAGCTAGAATATTAAAAAGCGTCTCCCGATCTTCTGGTAACGCTTCGTCTAGTCCATCCAAGATAAGATAGATCGTTTCCGCTTCCTTCTGACGGAGGAAATACTTCTGGAAAACCTCTCGCCAGATACTCTCAGGAGATGCAATGTCCTGGTCGGAAGTGAAGTGTGAGTTAAAATATGCCCGAAATGACGCATCGTTATGGTAGGTTTGGTGTGCAAGATCTCTCAGACATTGGTCCGCCCTCCTCGCTTGCGGAATGGCATCCTTGAAGAAAAAATATGCCACCGAGCCATGGGCCGTTTCATCACTATGCAGAATTCGTGTTTGCAAGAAGGAAATTATACTAGCAGCAAGGAAACTCTTTCCGAATCCAGGGCTTCCGGCAATGCAAAGTACAGTGGTTTTCTGGTCTATCCAGTCTTTGAAAGGTCGTTGTTCTCTTACCCAAGTTCCAGTGTCAGGAACGCGCTTCTTCGAGATTGCCTGCAGAATATCATCCGGAATCATGGAAGGGCGAAGGATGCTCTTAGCCACGTTGAATTGTTGTTGGGAATGAAGTTGTATATGATCGGGTGAAGACAAAGTCTCGAGAACTTTTTGCATTCCTTGTATGTCTTGATGCATAATTATTTGGTTATCAAGGATCCGCTGCGCGCTCACTAATGTCACTGCTCCTGTAAGAAGATCCTCTCTTTTGCTCAGGACCTCTAGTCTAGCAACGAGTTTTGAGGTTGTCCCATCCTCACCAAGAAGAGCATTCTTGGCAAACCGAGAGATCCGTTCCCGCGTCCCCTTCCTAGTAGTTTTTGTGGAATAGGCCAAGATTTCCATGAGTGTCACGAGCATGTCAATAAAATGTGCATGCAGGGGAGCTGGAATTACGGTGCTCTCGTACACATTCAGGCGGATCAGCAAGGCCTGTACATCGCATTAGCCAGGTTCGTGTTTTGGGCAGGTTATTTATCTTGCAACCTTCAATTGTTCCAGCAGATCCACTATATTATCATACGCGGAAGAGACCCCTTTTGCTGCGGTGATGAGATGCGAGACAGCCCCGAGACAAACCGAAGCTGGTGGGAAAGCGGTCTGAGCCTCATCGCCAGCAACACTCGCGATGATGCCAATCGGCTTACTGATCTCAAAAAGCACATGGAATAATTTGGCCTTGCGCGATCTGAAATCCGCAAAACTTTCGCTTCGTTCCTCGATTACACCAAGAAGCTCACCAACAGAGGATGGGTGTGGAAATTGAGCATCATCTGGGTCAAGGCCAACTACATCTGTATAGCGACGCCGAGCTTCAGCCCATGATGCTGCAAACTGAGACATGAGGTTACTCTTTTTTTTAAGACGCCATTCAAAAGATTCCGCTTCGGTGCATTTGTCTTGGATGTAGAGCCGCCTGCGCAAACAATTCGCTTAAGCCTCATCACGAGGGGTGAACTAATCCAGTTGTGATCTAGTCGCAAACGCTCCTAACTTAATAAAAATGTCATACATCTACCTATAATACCCCGCCACTCATGCACAGCCAGCTACATATTCAGACAACTAGGCTAGCCCGGTTGAGAACAGGTGAGTTAATTGGACAAGAAGAGCACAGAGGAGCATTTTGCCCCTATATTTATTTGTACGTGTAAATAGCTAGTCCGAGCTTGTTCTTAGACTTTTGAGAAGTAAGAGAATATAGACCATGATTTGACCCCTGGTCAAAATTCAAAATCTAATCAAAACGCAACATTCAGCCCTATCCGCACGATTCGTCTGATGCATCGAGTCTTACGGACGTAGTGTTGGCCTTCTCTGTTCACAGCCCTATTTCTACATCTTATACTTATGATAACTTTCAATTTTATAAAAATAAGATTTGACTTTTAATTGGGTTTTCTTCTTACAAGACGAGCAACCAAACAAATCAAACCCGGATTAGCCTTTCTCCGAACGAGCTGCGCCTCATCCTTGCAACCACGAAAATCGCGTACTTCCTGATTAAAACCGTTTGGTGATCTTGACACGATATTAATTTGCACAAGCCATGCCACCGCAGGAGCTCCGGGGCACGGCCCGTCAGAAGCTGCGGGCAAGCCACACCAAGTCACGCGCCGGCTGCTATGCTTGCAAGTCGCGCAGAGTCAAAGTAAGTATGGCAACGCGTCATGAAGTATATAGTATGTTCTGATAATGGTCAGTGCGACGAGGCAAGGCCAGTATGTGGTTCCTGCTCGCTACGCAGTGAAGAATGCATATATCCAGCCACAGGAACGCGCAAGGTTCCTTCTCGTAGCCTCATTGATGGACTTACGCCGGGGGCTAATTCGCCCAAGGAGAATGTATCGCAGGATTTACATGCCTCGCATAATTTTTCAACCTCCGAATCGCCTCATGCACTGCAGTTCGATTTGCACTCAGCGGGACCGATCAGTGGAAAGGGATCGCTCCCCATGACAGACCTTCAACTCTTGACCCATTTCATGATTCATACGTCAAAACACATGTCACTTAACCCCGCGAAACGATTGTTATGGGAAACCACCATTCCAGACCTCGCTACCAAGCATGAGTTTCTGATGCATCTGCTCCTGGCACTAACCGGGCTTGATTGTTTCTACCCCGTCAGCTCTGTCTTTCAATCAGATAACTTGCCCGCTGACACACATGTGTATCCATCTTCCGGTATACCAGATGAACCGTCGTCGGGCCAAAGCTCAGCTCCAGCAGGTCAGGACGTGGATGCTATTCATCTTTCCGCCATTATTGCGCATCACCAGCGAGGACTGCAGGGCCTTAGGGAAGAGCTATCAGTCCTATCAGTCTCAAATTGCAATCAAGTATTTGCCGCATCAATGCTTCTAGTCGGGTTCGCATTCGCGTCTCTGCGAGTGAGAAATATGAACGACATGAGATCACCCCAATTATCTGGGCCTCAGTCAGTAAAGCCACGGCTAGATTGGATATATCTCATACAAGGTCTCACTACAGTCATCAGAGAACACTGGACCTCTCTAAGAATGGGCCCGCTCCGAGAATTGCTGCGATTCGTTTATGCAACTGAAGACTGGCAGATGTATCCAAGCGAGATGTTCGCTACTATCTCGACATATCAAGTTCAGCACTGTTCGCAGAGAACTGTGAGATTTTGTCTTGGTGCATATAACGCTTGCACGTCCCTAAAGTCCTTTGTTGATTTCCATGACCAGAATGCAGAGGATGCGACTAATTCCGCCGAGTTGTCTCAAGTGGTACTAGAACAAAAAAGCGCAATAAATATTCTCGAGAAAATGTACATGCGAGCCCTGTATGTGCTACTGCTTTCCAGAGATGGAACCCAGACGAGCATCAGTGTACAAGCGGACCTGGAAGAGGCGGCTGTGATGGCCTGGCCCGAGACTCTTTCCAGGGAATTCCTTGCTACATTGGAAGGGTTCGGTGACCTGTCTGCATTATCATACATCATTCTCGCGCATCTATATCTTGTATTCTCGCTCTTTGAGCATTTTTGGTATATCAAGGATGGGTTTGATGAGGATATTATGAAAATTAATGCGATTGTCAGCGAGACGGGTAACGGCCGCTTGATCGCGTTGATGGAATGGCCAGTGTCTGTGCTTGCTATATAAGTTTATCTGAAGCTAGGCAATTTAAATTACTTGTATCATTAAAATATATACATGTCTCGTCACATCCGTTGCATGGGATCAGCACGCATTATGAAGGAAAATATTGCCCAGTTCTTCCAGCTCATAGATGCTGGTATAATGAACAGATACCGGTCTTTCCACATACACCCTGTTCAACTCCAAGAATTTCCGAGTATAATAATCCTGCAGGCCTTGCACAGTATGAAGGTCCTCTTTAGTATCCTCACCAAAGACGTCTGGATACCGACCCTCGGCTATCTTTCGCTGCAGTTTATCCATCTGGTGAAATATGAGCTTAATCGGCACGAACTGGAACCATCTGCTCTTGGCGAGCGACTCGAAAAGCATTAGGCTTTCATCCATTTTGTTCCCCCCCTCGTCCTCTGCCAACGCCTCGTCGTAGCCGGCGATGTCGACGAAGAAAAATAGTGTGGTGACGTCGTAAAACGTTTTGATCCATTTCTTGCGCTCGGAGCGCCGGCCGCCGACGTCCACGATGTTGACTTCTTGGAAATCTTTATTGTCCTTGTTGCTGGCTGACTGGTTGTTGAGTTTCATCTCGTAGATACCGGTTGTCTTGATATAGTACCAGAGAATATCCTCAACGCTAGGCGTATAGTTTTCCTGTAGGACTCGTTGGATGGCTTCGTCGAAGCTGTTATCGACGTTCATTAACTGGCTGTTACACAAGGGATAGAATCACCAATAAACTCACTAAGAATGCCCTTTGTCTAGTACACTGGCAGGCAGCATATGTGAAAGTCCACTCGCTTTTACCTCGTTCCACAGTTCTTCCAGCTGGCTACGAGATGTCTCTTCTTGTTGAGCTGACACAGACTGGTATCTGGCCTTGTGCAATTCCTCGTGAACACTCTCGCATCTTCCCCGTAGCTGGTCTATCCATGGCCAATTGAATGTCATTTCCAGTTCTCTGTCCGTGATGTTCTCTTCTATCATGCCCACGAGCCGTTCTATAACCTCTAGTCGAGTCGGAGTCGGGTATTCATTAAAACGGCCAGTGGCTAGATGGATTGCTTTCATGGCTGTCGACTTGCCGCTGGCTGAGCAGCCTAGTAAGAGGAAGTTGGGCGGCTTTGATGGTTTGGGTATGCTGGTTGTCTGTGTTGGTTGAACGCTTGGTGGAGATACGATTCTTCGGCCAAGTCGGGGATAGGCCAAAAGTCTGCTAGGTCTTCTTTCGTGGGTTTTACTTGTTGGGGGTGTTTTTGCCTGTTTCTTGTTCGATTCTGAAGCATTTTCAGGAGTTTTGGGGAGATTTGAGTAGCTAATCGCGAGAGTAGTGTCCACAATTATTTCGATTCTGTCATCATCAGCGACGCGGGCTGTATCTGATATATCATTCGCCTGCGTATCAACATTCGGAGTCGCCGTTATTACCGTCGACGACTTGTCCTTTCTTTTCCGCAAAATTGACTGTCGCATCCATGACCTTGCTACACTGCGATACGCCTTGGAGCTAAACAGCTCTCGGTCAAAGCCGAACTCTGTATCGATGAAGTCGATAGTGTCTACAACAGAGCTCTGCCGACTCATGAACGAATCCCTATCTCTCTGCAGCAAGAGGGAAGACGTGTCGTCTTTGACTTGGTTGAAAACAAGGCGACTCGACTTTCGTCGTATAAATTTGCCTTGTTCCATCAACGATTCACTGTTGGAAACTTGTCAGCGTAAAGCGATCTACCAAAAGTGAAGTGAAAAAATGGAAATACAAACCATTGTGTCACAGTAAGAAGCAGGTTCAAAGCATTAATCTGATTATTCAACATCCCCTGATACTCATCCAAGTCGCCCTCTTCCCACAAAAACTTCACCTTAGTCCGCACATCACTCAGCCCCGACGACTGCGAATGAGACGCCAACTGAAACCGACTGAGTTGCTCATCGAGCACCGTAACAACCGACTCGCAGCAATCAATCGCCAACACAAGATCACAGACTAACTGCTCATCATTCAAGGCGAAAATCGCCATCCCATCCCTCCTAGGAATGCCATCATGGCTAATCTCGATAAGCTCCTTGATCTTTTTCAAGGCTGCTTTGAGCGTTGATAATTGTCCCGCGATTTGTTTTATTTTCAGGCCAAAGCGAGAATATCGCGATGCGATGTTTAGCAGACCTACAATCGAGCGCGATGTAACATCGATTAGACCCGCGATAGCGCTGGCGAGGGAGATAACTGATATTGGATCCATAGGCGGGGCATGCCTTCTACCACGGCCTGAATTTGAGATATGAGCGATCAGACAAGGTGTTTGGTTATTGATATATATCGAAGAAGTCGACAGAAATACCAAGTAGCTGAGTTCACAATACGAACTAGATGAAGAGATATTTCGCCCCGAGGCTGTGACGGACTGGTGCCGGAATGAGGCTGAATCGTGCATGAGAACTCACCAATCAAAGCAAAGTCATCGCAACTGCCAACACATGAAGCACTAGGGCAAGGCATACATGGCATTTTCCGTTATCATGTGGGGTCTAATATTTCTATACAGATATCGCGATAAACGTTTCGGGGAGATGGTTACTCGATCTAGCCCTAGCCCTAGCCCTAGCCCTAACATCAATAGTTATCAGCTTTCAATGGCATGTCCCCTAGAAATGCCAAACAAAAGGCAACCAGTCTTTTCACTCGTCCATCATGAATAGTTCAAAATTCAATTCCTCACATAGGGGCCCGAAGTTGGCTTAGTGACTCAATCACATCGAGGCTGGCATAAGGGTCTATAGCGATTGAAAGCTATTGAGTTTTCTGAATTGGCTTTCCCTAGCTAGCTTACTAGGGAGTAAAAGAAAATTCTATGCGCCTAATATATAATTAATATGAACCGAAATCATTAACGAGAAGCTGGCAGAATAATGATAGGAGGTTTACCCTAGGGTCGCAACTAGCCAGTCTGAGATACCAGGTAGGTACGAATACTTAAGGCATTGCGTCGAATGATATATATATATATATATATATATGTCGCTGTATATTTTCGCAAGATGACTTCTGATGGCAGGCAAGACGACCGGCGTAACCATGGAATTTTGCAGCTCGTCTGTTCTAGCCCTAATATAGCCCTAATATAACATAAAAGTCCTCTTGGAGTTTTACCTGGGATTATCGATAGATACATGAGAAGATATATCTTGTAAAATCAAATACTTGCTACCTCCCATATATCAGATCAATCTACGATCAAAATCTAGTAGGGATACTCGGCACCGGATCTAGTTCCGATGGACGCATTAGATGCAATCGCTGCAAGTTGACATGGTTCCCCGCAAAATTCCCTCTGGGGTACATCTGATGAATACTTACTACATATACATCGATAATCTAAACACCTCCCTGTCTTTGATATACAAGGTTCTTGCATCCATGGTACATGTAGAATAAACCTTCTTAGCACCGGGCATTGACCATCTGATAAATAGGCCTCGTCATAGTCAGGAAAATAATAACGCCATCTACATCGCCATGACAGCTAAAAGCACGTTCCGCCCTCTCCACGTCAAGAACTGCGGGGTTAACCCGGCACTTGACGAGCCTTTTCTCCGGAATAACGAGACAGACCCCGGATATACGCATGTCTAAACCCTCCCCGCACTGAGAAGCATGGCGGCGACCAAGCCGGCGCCAACCAACGAGACCTACCTCAAATGCACCCTCCACTCTCTCCCGGTGTCGGGAAGGTGGAGGACGCGCAGACACGGATCGTCCATCACGACATCATTCGATAGCCAAGATGTGTTCATACCTCGGCGGAAGGTTTTCCGAGTGTAGCGTTACTCCGCATGACGGGGTAATGCCCGAAGGTCCCTATGACTTCGCTCTATAGGCTGAATAAAGGGCGAATTATACCACGTTTAGTGTGGGGATGGCGTGCAGATCACTTTGTTTATGCGTTCTTGGCTCATGATTCATACTATACGAGGAAGGTCGGCTGTGGTGGTGTTGGATATTTGCCGGATATTTTACGAGTGGACGAGGGACCGGGAAGATATTTCGGCATCTACATCTTCCATGGGGTTGAATATATAATGGCTATTCTTCCATTGATCTAATTTTATCCGATGGCCTAAGAGCAAGCTAAAGTACATCGTTAACGATGCTCTGGTCAACAATTCTCGTGTCCGCCGTCGCACTGGCGGCAGACCTGGTGCAAGGTCAATACATCGAGGAGCAAGTATATCCTCCACGTAAGTCTAGACAATGCCTAGGTAGTACTGATTTAAAACTAAACTTATCTTTGCCTCTAGCCAACGCCACCGGAGCCGGAGGTTGGTATGCCGCGTTCCAAAAAGCGTCTGCTTCCACAGCACAACTGAATCTCACGGAAAAGGCATTCCTGGTTACTGGAGTTGAAGGGCCATGCGTGGGAAACATTGCCGCCATTCCACGGATAGGTTTCAAGGGTCTGTGTTTACAGGACGGACCTTTGGCTATTCGTGTAGTCAGTTATGCAAGTGTGTTTCCTGCTGGAGTGTCAGCGGCTGCGACCTGGGATCGGGATTTAATCTACCAACGCGGTGTTGAGATGGCGGCGGAGTTCAAGGGGAAGGGTGCCAATGTTGCTCTAGGGTATGTTATGTCTAACAACGCATGGGAATCAAATATTAATAGAAATTAGACCTGTTGCAGGCCCTCTTGGACGATCTGCTCTCGCAGGTAGAAATTGGGAAGGCTTTTCTCCCGAACCGTACCTCACAGGAGTTGCCTTTGCGGAAACAATCAAGGGGATGCAGTCTCAGAAGGTGCAAGGTAAGAATGCCGCACTTGATGCATTACTTCTACAGTCTTCTGACATTACTAGCATGCGGCAAACATTTCATCGGCTACGAGCAAGAAACACAGCGAAATCCCACTACCTACCCCAATGGAACCACCGAACAAGAGTCCGTATCATCCAACATTGATGATCGCGCCATTCATGAACTCTATTTATGGCCCTTTTCCGAGGGCGTGAAAAGCGGACTAGCCTCAATAATGTGCAGCTACAACCGCATCAACGAGACATATGCCTGCCAAAACAGCAAGACTCTCAATGGTCTCCTGAAGGAAGAACTCGGCTTCCAAGGCTACGTCGTGTCCGATTGGGGTGGAACTCACTCTGGTCTCTCATCTGTCTTGTCCGGCTTGGATATGGATATGCCAGGAACGATTGGCAGAGCCAATGCCAGCGTGAGCTCGTACTTTGGGAACAACATAACGGCCATGGTCAATAATGGAAGTGTATCAGAATCGCGGCTTGATGACATGGTGAAGCGCATTCTTACGCCGTATTACTATCTCAACCAGGACGAGGATGACTATCCTACCATCGATCTTGATACCGCACAGCTATCATACGGATTGTTCGGAGACGACCTTCCGACATTCTCGTATGAGTTCAATTCAGGAAACCTTTCAAACATCAACCGCGATGTACGCAGTGATCACAGCGATTTGATCCGGGAAATAGGCGGTGCAAGCGCTGTTCTTCTCAAGAACACCAACAACACACTGCCACTGTCCAATCGAATTAGACGCATCTCGGTCTTCGGAAACGACGCTGTCGACATCACAGGAGGACCGTACGATGCAGCAAACACGCAGGGCGTCCAAGCTGTCGGCGGCGGTTCGGGCTCAGGCCGTTTCACAAACCTTGTAGCACCGCTAGATATCATCAAGCAGCGCAATCCGCAGGCCCTGGTGCAATATGTCACGGACAACAAACTTTTGACACAAGATCCATCTGCAACCCTAGACACTGTTTATCCCGGCGCAGACATCTGCCTCGTGTTCCTCAAATCCTACGCGACTGAAGGCGAGGATCGCACAGACTGGTTGCTCGACGACAACTCCACAGCTGTTGTAGAGGGCGTAACGAGTTATGGCGGATGTCCCAACACGGTTGTCATCTTCCACTCAGTTGGCCCTAACATTCTGCCCTGGGCAGACAACGAAAACATCACAGCCATCATAGCCGCACATCTGCCCGGAGAGCAAGCTGGCAATTCGATTGTCGACGTGCTATTCGGCGACGTTAACCCATCTGGCAAGCTCCCATACACCATTGCCTACAACTCAAGCGACTACAACGCGCCAATCGTCAATTTCACGAACGTCGACAACAGTGACCCGAACCTATGGCAGTCCAACTTTACTGAAAATCTGCTGATTGACTACCGTCACTTTGACTACAACGACATCACGCCAAGGTATGAATTCGGATTCGGACTGTCCTACACGAGCTTCTCCGTGTCCGACCTTCAAGTTTCGTCCAGCGGAGGGAACGTCTCAGCAACTCCACGACCGCTGAATGGAACAGTTGCTCCGCCTGGAGGCAATTCGGATCTGTACACTGTTCTTGCTAGTGTCAAAATCACCGTTCAAAACACGGGCCAAGTGGCTGGTCGCGCGGTACCTCAGATCTACCTCGGCTTCCCTCAAACAGAAGGCGTCGATGAGACGTCGCCAACGCCTGTGAAGGTACTCCGCGGGTTTGATAGAACCGACGTTCTTCAAGCCCAAGAGTCGGTTACTTTGACTTTCGACTTGCGGCGGAAGGATGTGTCGTCGTGGGACATTCTAACACAGGAATGGGTGATCCCATCGGGAACGTTTACTGTGCTGGCTGGCTGGAGCAGTCGCGATTTGCCTCTGAACGGGACTTTGACACTGCTTTAAGTTTTGTCCTTTGGCCAATGTCTTGGCTTCACGTCTCATAGCGGAGGATGTTGGATTTAAGTGCTGATCAAGTCGCACACGCCCAGCTACGTGTAATTCTCCGATAAGCCACACCCGTGCAGATCAATCAGATTAATTAGCCTCCCTACATATAATGAAGTCAATTACCAAGTTATT
Source organism: Penicillium sp. OUCMDZ-019 (assembly GCA_011750695.1). Taxonomy (NCBI): domain Eukaryota; kingdom Fungi; phylum Ascomycota; class Eurotiomycetes; order Eurotiales; family Aspergillaceae; genus Penicillium; species Penicillium sp. OUCMDZ-019. The sequence goes on along the minus strand of WTTZ01000034.1, from coordinate 249,067 downwards.
CGCACACTGTAGTTATATCAGTTTACTGTTGGACTGCTTTGGTGAACTCATTAATTGCATAGACCTCTTTACCTGCTGCAAGGGAACCGCCGAGTAGGATCCGACCGCCAACGATAAAGACAATTCCAATAATACACAAGTTTGTGCGAATGAGAAAGATAAATGCAACTGGTTACATGCATACGGAAATGGGATATCATCGCAATACTTGAACAGAACAATAAAAATAGAAAAACAAAAACAAGAGGGAATAAATCAAAAAGAAAATCAGGATCGGAAAAGGAGTAAATAGAGAGAGAAGCATCAGAGTGAGGGTTTATAAACAAATCACTCACTAAGAAAGTACATACAGCATACAGCGATTGAAGGCTAGTTCATCCACTTGGACAGCAGATCTTCAATCATCTGGTCATCTTCTCGTTTCTTTCTTCTCTCCCTCTCTTGTCGCTCAACAGTCTTCTGTCGTTCCTCCATCAACTTGGCATTGAAACGTGGGTCCAATTTATTCAGCCATTTCTTTTTATGAGGTGGGATTGACATCGGGGCTGTACTACTCCGCGCGCTTGGCGGAGGACGTGCCGGGAGAGTAGCTGGCATTGACGTCGAGAGCGCTCTGTTATTATTGTTGGGAGCACCATTGAAGCTCTTGTACTCGGCCTTGTGTTTGATATCCATCGCCCCAGGGTTAGACAGCTTCCGGGGCTGCGGGGGCTGCGGATAGGGCGCTTCGTCACAATCGCGAATCTCGTCAAAGATAGGCTCCTTCTCGCATTCCGGGATCGGGGCAGGTTCGGGATGCGAATGCGACTTGTTGAACGAGAAGGACGACGACCGTATGAGGGAGAAGGATTTATGGGTCGACGGGGCAGAAGAGGGGCTCAGCGTCGACAGGTCGTTCGAATGAGAGCATTGGCGCGTCAAGCCTGCTGGCGCGCCAGTTACTCCTGGCATTTTGGAATCTGAGATTGATTGTCTCGAGATTCACACGCGCGAATGGTGAGTTTTGGGGTGTGTTGAACGTAGCGTGTCGCGAGGCAGACGTAGAGAAAATTCCCGCAGGCGACACACGGCTTATAACTTCATTTTCGACGTCGCGCCTGTGACTCTGTTAAAAGCGGTAACGGCGCGAAAAATCGATGATCGTGATTAACGACGCAGGGACCCAAAGCGTACTGGATCAGCGAAACGAGAAGCAGGTAGTGTCGAATGAGGGAGACGATCGCAAGGCAGACAGTGGCGGTAGATTAGGGAGGGAGAGCGAGCGAAGTGGGCAGATTTGAGGCCTTTTTAGGTTTGCGCCGCTTTCATTCACCGATTCTGTTTAGGAAGGTGGAGGCACGCTTGACGCTGCGCGCTGATTGGCCGGCCGCGATGTGACGTCAGGTGGAGGCTGACCAGGTACCCCGGATTTCTCCGCCAATGGCCGCGAATTCCCGGCGTTATATTTAGTTATATTTAGCAGGGAAGACTATATATAACTGATCTATTTATACATGCACGTTGTCGCTTATATATTTATTGACTAGATAGGTATATATCAAAGGCCTAAGGCTATAAGAATTTATCCTGTAGTCTACCTGCTATTCTGACACTATTCGCAACAACATTCCATATTCCACTTACAATCGGTTTGGCTCAGATCTAAAATGGTTTTAGAGCACCAGTTTAAACGATGGCTCGCGATCATCTCCCGATCCAATGTACTTGTCGTACTTTCCTTCGTCTTTGTCCTTGTTGATCTTCCAGACATGTATAACATTGCACAGGACGCTAAACGGATATTCAGTTATTGTTCAACGTCCAACAGAAACAGTCAAGAGGGCATAAAACTTACCTGAGCCAGGAATAACAAAGCAAGCCGAGAATAATATTGTGGCTCTCTACATACGCCGGCTTCTGTGAGTCGGGATAGAGAAAGGCGGCAACGATTCCTCCACAATTAGCCAAGCACACTTGCATAGCCCCAGCTGTGGCTCGCTTGTAGTGGCCAGCACTGTTATTGAGAATCCACGTCAGGAGAGGTGGCACCGAGCCGTAAATTCCGGACGCCATCAAGAATGTCAGGCCATACTTGGTCACGTTGCTCTCGACCCGAGCTATAAGTGCATACCCGATAATCGCCAACGGGAGCGAGAAAAGGATGATCTTCCCACGTACTCGCAAATAATCGGACAAAATTGCCGTGCAGACACCTACCACTGAAGCCACAGCATATGGTGGGACGGAGAGTAGCTGAGCTTCGTTTGCGGTGTATCCAAGGGATTGAATGATCGATGGCAAGAACAGACTAAACGAGAAGAGAGCGCAGCATATGGCGAAGTAAACAGTGCCGGTGAAAAACAGCTGAAGCGAAAGGATTCCTCGGCGAACTTCAGACCACCGGAAACGCTCTGGCTCGGATGGAAGAGCAGATGAATCCGAAAATACCTCTAGACGCCTTTTTGCAAATTCCTTTTCTGGCGCCGTGAGGAACGAAGCAGTCTCTATCGAACTTGGAAGGATAAAATATGATCCGAGCGCAAGTGCACTAGTGATCACGCCCTCTATGATAAAAATCTTAATGTATATTAGAAAAGCAAAAAAAAAAGAAAAAATGCAGAGAGGTGTGCCTACCCATCGCCAACTTCCGTGTATAGTAGAGGTCGCGGAGATTGCCGAGAGACCTCGAGCAAGCAGACCGCCGAATGCACCGGAGAGCGAAGCAGCCGAGTAGAAAATGCCCACTCGCAAGGCCAGCTCTTCCCGAGTGTATAGTGTTGACAAGAACAAGAGTGAGCCAGGATATAGGCCGCCTTCAAAGATGCCGAGTAGAATACGAACGACAATGAACTGGGCGTATGTTTTGACAAATCCTATGCACATGACGATGATGCCAGTGACAAACACCAGGAATGGGAGCCAGAACTTTGGCGTCATCCGTTTCAAGATGAGATTAGAGGGAAGTTCCGAGACGACGTAGAAGACGAAAAAGACCGAGAGAGCAGTCGCATATTGGTGGTTGGTCATATTAAGATCAGTAGCCAGCCCCAAGATCTTTGCATTCCCAACATTTGATCGGTCCACAAAGTTCGCCAGGTACAAGATTGCGAGTGGTGGAAGGATTCTGCCAGCAAAAGATCAGAATTAAACGAGTTATATAGCTGTCCGGTGAGCTTAGCTTACCTACTGTCAAGCTTCCATAGAAGGCGCCTTCTTTGTCTCTTCAAGTCTGCATCATTCTCTAAGTCACTGCTGTCCACAGTGCCCCCTGCAAATACTAAATCATTCTTTTCTGTCATGATCGGCGAAGGCTCAGCGCGTGGCGAGAGCAAATATCGGCAGATCCCACGTGTCCCAGGATACTTTCCAAACTCGAGTATCCATCTCCTGGGCGCGCCTTCTCGTTCATTTTAAATAATTCTCTTGCGTGGAACTCAGGTACAACTCCGGTCATTTTGAGTTGGGTTTTCTAATCACGCAATACACATGGTCGCTTAAGCCATATTCTTCTTCCTTAGCAGTCCATTCAGTGTCCTGCATTCGTATCCTCAACCCCATCAGATAAGAAGAATATCGCTTTGTAGGGTATAGCGGCCCCATCTTATTAGATTTTGAGGTCGAACCTTCTCTCGGTTTGTCAGACCATTCCAAATGGCAAAATCGGCAGTCATGTCACGTAACTGAGGTCGAAGTTAAAAATTTCCATGCCAACATTGCCAAGGCAGCCAAGACAGCCAAGGCCCAAGAATAAGATGCGTACAATACTTGGTCCGTGCGTGGGCCTTTTGGATGTTGAGACTAAAACCACTTCCATGAGCTTTAGAAATCGCCTAGGAATCATTTAAGGAATGGTTGGAGTATTTATTGGAGAGTATGGGTTAGATTACCTAAGGGATGAGTACAAGTTAGATTAGAGAGGGTTGGGGGTCGTCGCAATGATTTTCAGTAATATTTTTAAGAACTATATATAACTACCCACACCGAGGTACCTAGGTAGCCAACAGCACCCGATAACTTCGAGAAGGGTTGTTTTGTCATTTATACCTAGGTAGCTTGATTGATTGCACGACAGGAGTCATAGAATAGGAAATAAATAAATACTAATAAGCTAGAATCAGAAAATTACAACTAGCGGTGGTTTCCCGACAGGACTTCCGTCTCCAACATAGGTATGGAACGTTCGTATGGGACTGGAATAAGAGAGACCGTGACATCAGGCAAAGTCCCTCGATGCCACCCAGATTTCAAGACCAAGGGAAACCCGAGTTTGATATCGGCTTTCTCATCCAGATAATGGTCAGTAAAGTCTTCAAATTCGTCTCTCGCTCTTTGGAAATCTTTAACGACGATCCGAGTGGAAAGTTTCATGTCGTCACCCCTGAAAGCAAAATAGCCTGACAGGTCAAAAATCTTGTTCTTATGCTCCCGAGCAAACTTGCCGAAATAATCTTTAAAGTACGTCTCCCATGTATCTGGACGTGTTGTAAACATGTACGGAGACCTGTCAGCTGTCTTGGCGTTTGGGTTCTCGAGGTCCTCGAGGTCCTTGATACTTTCCTTGTAAGGAGTCATCACCCGGAACAAGATTGGGGTATTCGGATCGTCCCAAGCAAGCGCTCTGCGGGCTGTTTCACATATCACTGTGAGATGTTTCTCCCCACCACGATCCAATTCATTTCGTATGGGACGAGCCACAATAATCGTTGATGGGGACATTATAATGACCAAGTCCGCCCAGAGCTCCGTGTCGGGCTCATATAACTCTTCAAGCGTGCATTTGTTTTCGCGATTACGTTCCCAAGCCTCCAGCCAAAAGCGTGCCCGAGGGCTGTAGTCAGTGATGAAGAAATCACCTTTTTTGATCAATCTGCGTTCAAGAAATTCAGAACCACGTATTATTTTCGGGTCATTCAATCCTAGTCCGCCAGGGTCCGCAAATGCGTAATTCATTGTGGGATTCATTGTCCCTCTTTCTTTATCGCCAGAGTTACTCCTATTGATTGCCGTTAGATATCACCGAATTCAATATGGCAAGAACCACGTACCGTGTGTTATGCCGACGATAATGTTGCTGTTAATTTGTGGTAAGGAGCGACCCTAGAAAAATAATTCAAAGTGAAACTCCATACCACAGCCATTTCGTAGTTTATATACACAAAAGATTCAAGCCGTGATCAATGACTCAGGGTAAATATGACTGTAGCTATCCCGGTATGCAGTCATCTAGGTATGACTACGGATACTCATCTGAAGTGGTTTGTGACATAGGCGATTCTACATTTTCCGATCCGATATTGACGATAAATGACTGTGTAGTAGGCTACAAATACCACGCAAAGCATATATCAAGATGGCTACTCCGAAGTAAATATCATGTTTCTGCATTCTTGAATTCTGAAGGAATGTTATTTACAATGATCGACTAGACTGAACTACCCTGTCTATGTAATATCGTATGGCATACACTCTATGTACGCATGGTAAGTAAAGTTTGACTCGTCAATCCCTACTGCTAATTCTCATCCAGTGCAAAGCGGTCCACAAACTTGAACGTAGCAAGGTCCTGCGTCAATTGGTTGACAAAGTCATCATCAACAGAAGCTCCGGTGACAACTCCAGTTTCCGCGGTGCTAATATCTGCAGCTGACAGGGCCGCAACGCCACTCCCCAGCGCTCCGACTGGTTTCCCAAAGCGAAAAGCGTCGACCAAAATCTGGGTGGGACGACCAGCCGGGTAAAGGGTTATGTTAGATTTGGCCGTGAATGTGTCGGGACCGAAAAGAGTCTCGGATCCTGCGGCCACAATAACTGAATCAAAGTTGGTGGCATCTGATTGTGAATAGGTCGCTGATACCCCAGATGCGAGACGTTCGGCTACAATGATGACATCGACGTTGGAGCTTTCCAAGCTTTGTGACAAGGCTTGCGCTTCGTCGATACTGCTTTGATTGTTGACGGACGCAAGAATGCCGACTATGAGCCCATCAATCTTTTTCAAAGGAGTGCCAAAGGTTCCGACATTGGTTGTCTTGTTGTTGTGGTAATAGGTAGGATCGGGCTGTGGCGCATTGACGCCAATTGCAGCGGCGACGCGAGTTGCAATGTCATTGTTAACGCGGTTAAGTTGAGTAATGAAATTATTCTTGATCACATCATTGTCAACATGTGCGAGCTCAAAGCGCAACGCGTTGATCAAGAATTGCTGTTCGGCAGGTATCAAAGAGTTGTAAAACAGGCCGGCCTGGGACCAGACATCAGCGAATGTCGGGCTGGTGGCGCGTAAAAGATGCCCGTTAACAGTGCGTCCAGGAGCGGTAAAGAAACCCTTTCCTACAGTCTCGTTGGCTTGCTTTGGAGATCCGTCGTTCACAGTGTTAGGGGAGTATGCAGCTTCGTTGAGAGGAATGAACATTTGGCCTATTATGTGTCAATGAGAATTATACGACATATGAACTAGCAAACTCACCTGAGCCATCACGATTGTTATTATGGAAGGGAACACGAGGGCGATTGATTGGTATCTGTTCAAAGTTGGGACCGTTGTTGCGGTTTATCTGAGTATCAAGATAGGAAAACAAGCGGCCTTGAAGGAGGGGATCCTCGGTGAAGTCGATGCCGCGAACAATATGACCAGGTTGGAACTAAAGTTGTTAATTTAATTCAAAAATGATAGTTTGAAACATCACTAACCATGACTTGCTCGGTCTCCGCAAAGTAGTTGAGCGGATTTCGGTTCAATTGCAGCTTTCCGAGTGGAGTGATAGGTACATCTTCAACCGGTAGTATCTTGGTGGGATCAAGCAAGTCAAATCCGTAACTCAGGGCGTCGGATTCATTAACTATTTGCACACCAAGCTGTTGCCGTTAGTGGGTTATTATTTCCAGTGGAAAGGAATAATCTGGAACATACCTCCCATTCAGGAAATCTTCCGGCTTGGATATTATCGTACAAGTCTTGTCGAAGCCAATCGGAATTTTTCCCAGCAGTGGCTTGAGCTTCTTCCCACACCAAACTGGCGCGGCCCTGCAGCGACGTCCAGTGGAATTTTACCAGCTTAGAAGAGCCATCGTTAGTCACAAACCGGTAAGTGTGAACTCCAAATCCATCCACATGGCGGAAAGATCGCGGAATACCGTGGCCGGCCATAGCCCAGAACAAGGTGTGCAACACACTCGGCTGTTGACCAAAGAAGTCATATGCCGTGTCATGAGCGGTTGCAGCCTGTGGAATTTCGTTGGCAGGTTGGGGCTTGACAGCATGAATAAGGTCTGGGAACAGAATAGCATCCTGGATGAAGAAAACAGGTATGTTGTTCCCGACAATATCTACAAGACTCAGCAGAGCTCATGTACTCAAACGGAAAGGGAATTATACCGTAGTTGCCTTCATCGGTATAAAGCCGGACGGCAAATCCGTGAACATCACGAGCTGTGTCAACGCTACCCCTACTGCCCGCAACAGTTGAAAAGCGACCAAACACCGGGGTTTCTTTTCCAGCAGCGCCCAGGAACGAAGCAGCAGTGATGTTGGACCAATCGGCATATGATGTGAATACACCGTGAGCACCTGCACCTCGGGCATGCACAGCTCGTTCGGGTACCTATATCATATTAGCACCTGGCAAATGCAAATAGCTAGAGAAATACTGACACGCTCGTGATCGAAGTGTTGGATTTTCTGGCGAAATATAAAGTCCTCCAAAAGTGTCGGTCCGCGCGAGCCTCCCTTCAAACTGTTTTGGTCCTCTATTGGCCCACCTACATCAGTGGTGAGGTATGAGTTGTTGTCATTGAGATAGAATTGAGACAAAAAAGTCTCCGTCTCAGAGGATGCATTTTCTGACTGCCGCTTTTCGATTTGATGGGGATTTGGCGTGTCACTTCCTAGATTTTGTCCGCTAAGTACGGGGCATGCAGCAGAAGCTACCGCAATGAGACTGGCAAAGCTGCCGAGGAAGTGGCTTCCTCGCATTTTTACAACGCGTTTCGAGGTTGTGTACAGGAGACCACTGTTGATGATACTGCGGTTATGCGATAATGGAATAGTAGAAACGGCATAAAAGAAACGATGTTATCAATTTAACACTTGTGGCGATATAGAAAGAACCAGGAAGGGAAACTGGCGACCATATATGTTCGCCAGGCAGGGAGACGCCGGCAAGAGTAATCGCTATCCATACTTCCTGCCCGGCGGAGAGACTTCTTGCATGCTTTGCGGCGCATGTCTTGCATATCACATTAAAAAGTGACTGATTTGGGGATTTGCAGCATAGAACCTCGCGCCAGACGCCTTGGCATGCAAAGTTGACCAGGGTGGAATTATTTACACGCATGTTTCTTAGAACGCATATCACAAGTAGCCCTAACCCGTCGTGACGAGCACCCTAACTTTCGGGAGGAGTGACGTGGAGATTAGAAATATGCGTGTAAATAAAATACCCATGCTATCCAATGTATCCATGCATCTGTTCTCCCCTCAGCGAATGTAACTCCTCGGCCGCATAAATTAGTGGCTTCCCATGGGCGCGTACCGACCGACTTTTGCCAATTTCCGGCGACAATTTGCTCGGTTTTGTGGGAGATCAGCGGGCGGAGGCTGAGGTCCTTGTCGCACAATGCGTGGTGATCGACTCCAAGCTGACGGTGATATCGGAAGATCATGCATCGGCATCATTTCCGATGCAACATGTAAACCCGGTCACCAGAAAAACACAGCAAAATATGCACGAGGGAGCTTGGGACCACCGGAGTTTCTTTGTGCCGTTGATCTGGAATCTGCTGCTGTGCCTTGCCGATCCTGCTGCTTATTGTTCTCATTGTTCTAGATCAAGGGCATTTGTAATAGCAGCAATCTAATTTGTAAGAGCAAAGATCTCGACAATTCTGTTTACTAAATGTCAGCAAATCCCTCAATAGATATACGGCGTATCTGGAGTGCTTCTAATATTTCAAGACCCAAAATTATGCAAGCAAAAAAGGACAATATTTCAGTGAAATGTTGTGTCCTAAGCATTCTCCCACATATTGTACCCAGAACCGGCTAACCGTTAATAATAATGGGGTTATGCAGGTTCTTGCCTGAAGCGGTGACAAGCATAGGGCTAGGGCTTGACGGAAATAAGCTGTGTGACAACACTTTGTTTTTCCTTCCTTGCCCTCATTAGGAACTTCAGAGCTTCAAGGTAAGCCTGTCCCAAATGAATATTTGAATATTTGAAGATTGCCTATCTGTTTATGTCATCTCCGAACGAACTACGGCGAGTAAAGCGGCTTATTATGGCGTGCTTTATTCTAAAGACAAGACATCTTGGTTTAGCGGCAAGGAGAAAGGTCATGTATATAGTTTATCTTCATTGATTGGACAATTCTTACTTTGTCACGTCTGACAAACATTCCGCTAAACATGCGACATTATCTCTTTCCAATCAGCTGTAGACATACTGTAAATGTACCACGGAATCATAGGCAAGGACTGCAGAAGAAACACATCAACGACGCAGAAATAGCATAATATTTCGTACGCGCAGGGTCCGGATGGCGTGATGGCTCCATTTTTACCATTTTCGGTAATTTTGGAGGTATATCAACCAGTCTCACGGCATCTGCACCGCAAAAACGAAAAAGAAGACTTACCCGGCTTATGCTTGAATTTTGAAGTATTGGAAGTTATAAATAATAAGATAATTCTCTCTTCCATTGGGAATTATTCCCCGAGATCTGCCATTACCCCTTGCTTCCTGCCAAGGCACAGGAACAATTTTTGTTTTCTATTGAATTCTAGATTCAACAATGGCAGAGGTAGAAAAGGGCCTTGGGGTCACAGCGAGTGACAACATACCAGGCTCGCCTCGGTTGAATAATGACGAGATAATCAGCGACTCCGAAGAGGAAAAATATCCAGGTAAGTGGAAGAAGCTTCTCTTGTCCGATCTTTTCGCTCTTTTGTAAACATAACATACTGACAACCAAACAGTAAAATGGTACCACTCCACCTTCTACAACGCCCTCATTCTTGGAATATGCAATTTCCTCGCCCCAGGAATCTGGGGCGCCATGAACTCGCTGGGTGGCGGTGGTGATGAATCGCCGTACCTAGTTAATGTCGCCAATGGATTAACCTTCTCTCTGATGGTTCTATCCTGTTTCTTCGGAACTGTTATTGTAAAGTACATCGGGATCAAATGGACTTTTATACTCGGGACTATTGGATACGCTCCCTACGCCGCCGGTCTATACACTCACAACCGATACGGCTACGACTGGCTTGTTTACTTCGGCGCCACAGTTTGCGGTCTCTCTGCTGGCATCTTCTGGATGGCTGAAGCAGCCATTGCGCTGGCATACCCAGAGCCATACAACCAAGGCCGGTTTCTGGGCTTCTGGCTTAGTTTTAGAGTCGGCGGCCAGATCGTAGGCGGTGCAATTGAACTGGGTCTCGATGCAAAGGACAATGCTGCAGGGTCAATCTCGTATACCGTGTTGGCGATATTCATTGCACTACAAGCCCTGGCCCCGTTTGTTGGTATTTTACTCTCGCCACCGAACAAAGTCCAGAGGACAGACGGGTTACCAGTTCGACTGCGCATCTTCGAGCAAACATGGACCAAGGAGGTAGTAGAAGTAACCAAGCTGTTTTTCAGTCGGGATTTCTTGCTTATTGTCCCGCTCATTTGTCAGGCCGTGTATACCGAGGCCGTGATGTTCACGTACCAGGGACTGTGGTTCTCTGTCCGAGCTCGTGCTCTGGGATCGTTCTTGTCTGGTGTTGTTGCGCTGATTAGCGGGAACATCCTCGGCGCCTTTCTTGACAGCAAACGAGTTTCGCTCAAGACGCGAGCTCGATCTGCATATTTCGTGGTGCTGGGACTGCAAGGCGGATGGTGGATCTGGGGTACAATTCTGACAACTAGGTATAACAAAACAAATCCAGTGTTCGATTGGACCGATCCAGGCTTCGGGGCTGGGTTTGGCTTGTTTCTGTTTTGGGTTATCGGGTTCCAAATCAACTATCTATACCTGTCAGTTCCCTTTTTTTTTTCATTGTTATTGAAGAAAAAAAGAAAAGTGCTAACAAACATAGATACTTCGTCGTTGGCAACATCGCCAAGAATGAGCAGGAAGTCATCCGTATAGCGGGTCTGCTTCGCGGCACCGAGTCTGCCTCCCAGGCAGTTAGTGTAAGTATCGCATCTTTGGTATGAACAGACGGGTTTTACTGATATTGACGTGCCAATAGTACGGACTCTCAAGCATCGCGATAATGGGCAGTGTTGGGGACATCTACTTGAATTTTGGTCTCTGGGCTATTGCGTTATTCCCGGCTTGGTTGGTCGTCAAGGAGATCGGCGTGACGAAGGGGGATTTGAAGATCGAACGGGAAAGGGCACTATCAAATGCTGCAGATTGAATAGGATGTTTGGTACTTGCTTCGGAGAACTTTATTAGTACCTGGAGGGACCAAGTAATCTAGTCCTGCCGCTCCAAGGACTGGCAAACGGTTTTGAATTAACGACAACTCACAAGCCACCACTATAATTAGCAGTTTTTATAAGCCCTAAATGATACAAAACAGTCTACGGATATAAGCCAACAAATAACTTAGCCTCGCTCAGCTGAAAAATAAAGGCAAGGAAATGAGTAAGCTTATAGCTCCTGGGGGGCGCTGGTACGTAAGAGTATAAGCAGCAAGGCGATAAAGTAAGCGCTAGAGCTCAAAAGAACCATCCATTTATAACCCAGCATCGCCCGCTGCCAGCCCTAAAGTACTCTGTACTCCATATCTAATAATTTAAGATTTTTTCATTGGCGGAGTGATCCGCCTTCAGTTTGTTGTAATTAGAAAATTGGAAATGGACGCAAAGCTTGAATAATGATAATAAAACATAAGAATAATCTGTCGTTCTTGCAGAAAATCATTTATAAAGAAAACATTTTTTCCAAAACAAAATCCGATCTCCGGCATACACGAAACACACTTCAATACTTCAATAAAGAATTCTACCTATTAGACCTTTCTCAAAAACAGAGAAGGCAAAAAAAGACAACACCATGATAGCAACTCCCACATACATCCTAGGCGCAATCTGCATCACCCTCGGCCTACACAGTTTCCTACGCCCTTTTGCAGAATACCCACGCTTCGGCCTCCCACTGGAAGCATCTCCAACACCTCCAACTCCAACATCACTTCCAGCACCGAATTCCAAACCAGAACCTACACCGAATGGTGCCATATCACCACTGATCTACGTCAAAGCCATCCGCGAAACTACATATGGACTCACTTTCATCGCGCTACAGTACCAGGGCCAGGAGCAAGCCCTTACCACGATGATCGCAATCATGTCACTTGCTGGTCTGGTCGACGGGTTTGTGGTATTCAACCATGGCGGTGACATGAGGATCAAGGCCTTGGGCCATTGGGCATTCTTTTTTGGGTTTTTATGGTGGGCTTGGTGGAGAACCTATGCTTGAGAAAACAGGCAACTTTCAGTTCTCAGTTTGACAACATTGCACATTATGATGTGACTATTTGATGCATTTAGCTGGCGTTCGGTAATGGGTTTGGTTAGAATCTTCGATATTCCACTGGCGGTATGGATATCCTCATGCATGGAGGGATTTTGTATAATTACTATGTTATTTTGCTCTGTTTGAATGACCTCACTGCAGGATCTGATACGGTATTCAACTAAGTCATGTTTTGAAGACAATTGATTTGTCTAACACAGATATGTCATAAGCAAGGTCTTACATGGAAGGAGGCCCAAGCATTACAGCAAGTTAGTTTGAGCCATTCAAAATCATCATTACTCCCAGGTTCTCAATCACACGTACGAGCGCCACCAAAGTCCTGTAGTGGTAATACTGTAGGACATAAACTACACGATATCCTAATCACATCTCTCTCTAAGTTATTTATTATTTGTTAAGTATAAATATTCTGCTGCAGTTGTATTCTTATTCCGATACCGACAATACCCGATTCCACAGTGCCTTTGCAAGGGCCTCGCGCTGAAAGTGTACAGGAAAAACGATATTCTCCAATCTATCTCTAGCACACTCCCACGTGCCAATTCCCGTGATTTCAGCCCAAGTCCAGATATACTGATTAAAATCTGATATCAGCTCCAGAAGTCTGACATCGCTCATCTCCGGGCCGCCTGCCACGGACTCGACATGAGCCAAACTCAATGCCCCGACAAACGCTTTCCAGAACCACAAGTCCTGCGCTGGTGTATTATTCTTCAACACAACGGCGAAATTATCTTCTAGATCTTGCCTCAAAATGCGCAGGATATGGTGCAGCAGCCGATTCTCAGCTGGGTAACCTTGGTTCCAAATTCCGAGGACGCTGGTCAGGTACAACCCCACAGCGAGGCAGATTCCGGACCAGGAGGACTTGAGGTCTTGCGAGTATTCTGGACTGTCGTTGGAATGTTCCGTGATCGAGCTTAGGTGAGCATCGATTACAGCAGATAGTAGCCTTGATGGACCACTAGATGCCCACAGATGGTACGGCGCGGCATGAGCAGTGCCATAATGTAGGTCAGAGTAACGCATGTCAAACGCGTCTGTAATTTCCTGCATACGACAAAGTATTGGCCGTACGTCAATCTGTTTTATTCGAACCCCTGGAGAGAGGGGATTGAAAAAGGAAGGAAACATGTTCATCGCCCTGAGACGGGGTAAAACACCGGCATCCTCCTGCGTGTGCCATTCATGGATGAGATGACCGACTTCTTTAGGGTCCATGTGCTTGCTAGATGAGGGACCTGATAACACGAAGTCGTCAAAGCGGCTTTTAAGACTGTGCACGAGATTAAAAGCCCTATTAAATTTGTTAGGAATTTTGATAATGTCACCTAGGAACTTAAAATACTCTAGGAAGTGACTTACATTATCAGATACCTCTCAGCAAATTCTTTATCCGTCTCCTCATTGGGAGTCCTCGGAATGTGTTCATCCCCCTTGGCCTCCAAGAGGAGCATGAGACCATCCAAGTGTGTCTCTGCGGTTGCAAAATTACCAAGACAGGACTATAGACAACTTAGCATTTGGATAGGGAAGTATGGAAGTGGTGGCTGCGTGCATACTTCTACCACGGCCAGAGTGGCAATGTTTCTCAAACAGAGAGTCAAGTTTGACGAAGTGCAATTTGAGATCAATGTATTAATGGTACGGATGGTCTGGCCCTTGTGAAATAGAAAGGTAGAATCAAAAGACGATAGATCGCCAACGTTCCAGGCATAGTGGAGCCCAGCAATGAGAAGAGTGTTGCGGAAGACGTATGGGTCATGTATCTTTGCCATAATACTAAGTAGCCCAGTTAATGATTATTCCATCAAGACTACTTACTGTCGGGACTATGCACGAACATTTTTTGAGTTCCTGGTATATTGCCAAAGCAAGAGCCGGCATGATAGACTAATCGAGCATTGTTAGGGATACCATGGATAAATACTTGCTGATTGTTTTTTTTTTTTTTTGCTTATGGACTCACAGTAATGAAAGAGTTCTTTTGATTTGAATGGCATGTTAATTTGCATGGTATCGAATGGGTCGAGAGATTCTCCAAGCACGAACGTGAAGGGTGAAGAAGGGGTTCTTCTCTTACTAGCCATCGGCGAGATAGATGAGGATGAAGATGGCGAAGACTTCCACGAAAAGTCACTTGTCAAGGTATTCTTAGTACTCCATGGTTCCTGCTCCCCAGGAAGTTTCGTTGTTCGTCGTTCGCGCAGGGGGATATTGCCATGTGCGTAGCTGCATGATCTACCGCCACTGATGCAGTTGCCACTATTCGCTATAATTTTAGCCCAAATGCCCTCTCTGGTTGACCAAATTGCCCATTTCGTGCTGTAAGGATCCTCTGTTCCTGAGAAATATGTCTAGTCCACTTACCATGTAGGAAGTTTTTCGTCGCATCGAACATGGCGCTGCTTGCAGGTGACACATCCGGTGCGACTTCGGGTGTGGAATCGCCTTGCGGGCTTGTCGGTCGCGAAATCGTGGGAAATTTGATATACACCCATTGGAGGTATTTTCTTGGTTAGTTGACTACTTCGACGAGACGGAACAAGGAGAAAAAGAAGACACGAAGCGTTGTCGTTGAACAAGCTGATGTCACCAACACAGCACTTGTCCCGTTCGGGATGAATGGACGAGGCTGAGCAAGTTGATTGGTCATTTTAAAGTTAACCTTCTTTAAAGGCGCGCGCTTTTCCCTTTTGGGCCAGATCGACGACGTTTTACATTAAAAAAAAACATGTTCTTTGTCCTCTTTGTCTTCAACTTGTTGTTTCACGAGAGGTCAGGTCCACGTAGCTCTTCTGTTCAGAGTTATGTGCCCCCTTTATACTATGTACGAGGGAGAAACATTCGACGTTTATGCAATAAGATCAGGATTTGTTGCTGTATTAAACAATACTAAATTCACTATTTTTGCATTATCTATCTAATAAAAACATGCTTACTCGTAGCAAGAGTAAGACCTATACGTGTTTAGTTAGCTTCCATCATCAGGCGTTGCAAGGAATACAGGGAAAAACTTACTCGGAAGGACCTTCCCAACCAACACACTTCCAGCAATCAAAGAAATGCGTTGGGTCATATGTGTGCTTGATCTCGAGCAAGCGAGGATAGTTCGAGCCGTAGAAAGTCTCCTGCCAATCAGGTTCCAAGTAGTGACCTTCGTTCACGTAGCAACCTCCTCCCACCGTGAGTTCCTTCAATGGTCCGATGGTCGTCAGGAAGTTTTCCGCCAACTGTGTCTGCTCGTCGACGGCAAGCTCGTCTGTCCAGGCACCGGTCATAAGAAGATGCCAGAGAGCCGAGCGCCATGCTGGATTAGCGCTCGTCTCATTGCCATTCTGGTGGTTAACCGGGGTGGTCATGATGATCTCAGTGGCTGCTATTTCCAATAGCTCGTTGCTGATTTGCACTCCTTGAATAATTGCATTGACTAGGTCGAAGATATTTGCACCCTCATCCTCAAAGAGAGTCTTTGGTATAAGTCGACCGGCCAGGAGTTCAAAGATTCCCGACGGCGAATTGACGAGGGCAATCGCTTCGGTAAGTTGCAGGTATTCCGTGTATTTGTCGTAGGTGGTATAATTACTCTCGGTGACATTAAGGTCGGTGTTACTTGTTAAGAACGACGAAAATTCACTGGTCAGTGTTTTCAGGGCCGTTTCGTTGTTGGAAGGAAGAACGAGGGTAATCTCAGCTTTGGTCGGCCAGTAGTAAGCATGTCCCGAAATGTTGTTGTGTGACCAAACTGGTTGATTTGTTGCATGTTGGGTAAGTATTTCTTCCAAGACAGGGTAGTTTGTCGTCCCATTATCATGCAAAATAAAATCCGCTGAGAATGAGTAGACGTTGATCTTCTGGGCCGGATGGAGTTGGAATCGATAGCTAGTCAAGATGCCAAAAGAGCCCCCACCACCACCTCGCATTGCCCAAAAGAGGTCCGGTTCATTGCATTGATTGACCGTCCGGAACTGACCGTCTGCAGTCACCACGTCAAACTCCACGGCGTTGTCCACCATCAGACCGAAGGACGGACCAAAGACGCCGTGACCGCCACCTTGACCGAAGCCGCCAGCGAGGCCGACTGAGCCTTCATTACCGCCGGTCACGTCCATGTTGAAGTTTTGAAAATATGTGTACGCATCGGTGGCCTGCGTTCCGGCGCCCATCTCCCCGATATTCTGGCCGTTCGAACAAGAACAGTTTGATGCTGTAAAATTGGCATGATATATCAAGTCATTGAGATTGTGTGTCCATATTGCCAGTGTGTTGGGACTTGTAGAGCGGCCAAAGTAATCATGTCCCGTGTTTTTGATCGTTACTCGCAGGTTATGAGCCCGGGCAAGTTGTACGGCCGCGACAACATGGCTTGGCTCATGGGCATCGACATAGTACGATGATAGGCGGCCAAGGGAGCAGTACGTGGAGAGTGTCTCAGAGGCATTCGCGGCATTCAAGGCGCAGGTCTGCGCTTGACATGTTTCCCAATTCAAGGCAATAGTATTTCCGTACACCTGTGATCTGTCCTGTCCCATTGTGTAATTTGCTTCGATGACATCGCAAGCAGAAGGATCGTAGTATGGAGAGTTGGCATAACAGCTCGCCGCATAAGGAATTGTTTGGTGTAGATTTCCTGAGATGGTGCTGTTGAAAGCTTCCCATTGTTCAGTAGATAGCCCGAGGGTGGTATTCGTATTGTTGAAGCCCAATATGGCATATGCGGAGGGACTGAGGGCCATCCATATGGAAATGGCTCCTAGTAGGTTGGTAGAGGATCTCTGTAACATGATGACTGGAATTTGAACAATGAATGGTATGATCGGAGAGACGCTTCATTATGTAGAATTCTATCTCCTATTTATAGTCAGCAACTTGAGTCTTAAAAATTCCATGACATCACGAAAAAAAAAAAATTTCAGGCTGAGTTCAGCTGAAGCAAAGGAATAAACAAATCATGTCCGTATAAATCCGTACCTGCCTATCACTCTCCAAATAAGGAGAGAAGCTTCAAGCTGGTGACCGGTAGGTGGAGTACTCTGCTGAATTGTAATTGGTCCTGGCCACTCTCGAACGTAAACAAAACGAAGCAAAAATATCGATAACTATGTACGGAGTAGTGTTGTTGACATGATACATCTTTTACTTCGTGAATATATCCTAAATAGGGAGGATTTCCGTTAAACCGCCATACTTTCCAACATTCCGGCTGTTTTTTCTCCTCTGATTGATTAGAACCTTTCGAAATGGTTACGATGCATTTGGGGGTTGACCCATTTAACATCAATCTCAATATGGGGCTCTGATGTCGACCGCCAACTGCATCGCGATATGTATACCACTTTCGGCAATTTGCGGGGTGCATACTCTTTTTAGCATCCTTACTTTCCATGTGGTTGTACGTACTGGCCAATGAGCTGAGCTGTCACCTGTGGGCAGATCGTCGATACAGAATACTCTAAAAGGAAAGTGAGATGTAGTGGCCCGGCTAGATGCTCTTTAGTTTTAGTTTTATTTTGAATTGTTGGTTTTGTCACAGACCACGTATTTGAGGGTGGGACTTTTCGACATTCAACGGGGTTATACACCAATCAAATTTTTGATGGACATATGAATCATATTATAGGGGGTAGTGACGTAGTGACAGGAAGCTTGTTACTGATCCCAATTATCAAGAAATGATTTATGGTTAAGACGTTTCTCTCCCCATTCCTCCCGGGAGTCGTTTTACCACACCAACTCTTTGGCGAGATACATGCCTAAAACTCAATGTCCTGGTGTACAAATCTTATCATAGCAGCCTCCAACGGCCATGGGTCGACAATCTTCTCAAACTTTTCAGGCCAGTCATCAACCCAGATAAACAAGGCAAAGGAAGCTGCGTATTCCCAATAGGCAGGATACCAACCAGCAGATTCCCAGTCAACAATTGCGGCTATTGTATAATGTTTTTCTTTTGAAGACGGGTCCGCCGTTTGCTGAATGAGAATATTTTTTGATGTCCATTGAGTGAGGACGGTAAATTTCTGGCAAAGAAGTCAGATATCCATCCGTGTCTATCATTGAATTCCCAATTCAGGCGAGAACGGAGTGATAGAGCAAGGCCGAAATCCGTCTCTGTCTCAAAAGGCCCATTGATAGAACGATTTTGATCGCTCGTAAGGAAATATCTATGTTGCAAAGGCCCTCGTGCAACACTTCCGTAAAAGCCAGGAGATGGCAGTGATCTAATTTCTTGAAATATAGATCGGAGCTGGCCTGCTATCGAACTTTTCTCAATTTCCGAAAGCGACGGCCATAGGCCCTCTAACTCGGTACCAGGCATCAATTGCATGACAATGTACAATTTGCCGCTGTCTCGGTACATCGCATAAAGCCGAGGGACAGGAACGGAGGGGCAACGCTCAAGGAAGAGTAAAGCGTGGCCTTCATTCTCATAAACATGGGCACCGTATTTAACGACATATAAATCTCGAATGACAACGATGCGACCATTGTAGTCAGGATTGCGAATTGTTGGTAGCGTCCTAGTTGCGGACTCAATTTCATCCAGGCTAGGGAGAGGTCCAGGGAGATGGATTTGTTCTCGGTAGTACGGCAAAGAAAAAGACATTTTGATGAAATAAGATGGCTGCTGGGACTAGCTTTCTTCGATGCTTGTGTGAAGACTCTAAGATTCTGGAGTTCCCCTCATCATTACCCCGATCTTAGGGTTATTGGGGTTATGATTGGGTGGGGCGGAGATAAAGAAATCATCCGGATCACGAAGTATTACTCCGATGAAGACCATCAATTAAGTGATTATCTGCGAAAATAATTATCTACGCTTGCGCAATATGTATAATTCTCAATGAAAAATTTTCGATTTGTTACATCGAGCGAGATTTATACAGTATGCGATGCAATAGTAACAATAAGCTACTCCGTTCGGGGTTCGGTGTTGAAATTTAAAAAAGCTTGTCTCGTCGTGGCCAATCATAGTGCATTGATCTACTCCGTACGGAGTAGTGGCGATGCAAACATTCCAGTGTTTATGCATTGAATTAGAGATAGACACGCGTCGGGACTCGGTGGCCAGGCACTCCGATCTGTTTCATTGTTGGTTATCATGAATAGAAAAGTTGTCTTCTCAACTCATAGAAACAGCATGTTCTCAATCAGCAAAACCACACTATGCAGAAACAATCTACCGAGACTTCAGGCCCTGAACCTGCTTCGATGAACGAAACGATAATGTCGAAAGAACAGAAAAGTTCTCGACTTGAAGGCCACAGTCCTGTTAACTCCGACGTGACTAGTGAAGGTGAAGTCCAATATGTGACCGGGATAAAACTGGGCGTGATTCTACTGGGAGTGATTGTAATAGCGATGCTTATAATGCTCGATATGTCCATAATCGCTACGGTGAGAGAGGCTACCTTAGCCAACCCGCCTAGTTGTGTGTACTGACTCTTTCGAAGGCAACCCCTAAAATCACGAGCGAATTTCGTTCTGTTTCCGATGTTGGTTGGTATGGGAGTGCATACTTGTTAACAAGGTAATTCATTTTCTCAAGGCTCCAGCATCAGGCCACTAACAACCCACAAGCTCGGCTCTCCAACCCATGTCAGGCAAGATATACGCTCGATTTAATGTAAAGGTTAGTTGCTCTTCTCACTGCATGAGTTTCTCTACACGACTAACTAACAACAACGCAGTACACATACATAGCCTTCTTTGCACTTTTCGAGGTGGGTTCGTTGATATGCGGCGTTTCGACCTCTTCGAACATGTTTATAGTAGGGAGAGCAATTGCC
Organism: Penicillium sp. OUCMDZ-019; assembly: GCA_011750695.1. Lineage (NCBI taxonomy): Eukaryota > Fungi > Ascomycota > Eurotiomycetes > Eurotiales > Aspergillaceae > Penicillium > Penicillium sp. OUCMDZ-019. Next base: position 228,764 of record WTTZ01000034.1, on the reverse strand, counting down.
GGCATGGGCAGTTCGGGGGTTGGTAACGGTGCACTCACAATACTGTCTGCTTCCATACCTCTTGCACAAAGAGCTCGTACGTTCTGGCCCTGGGATACTTTAAACTTGCTAACCACCCCAAAATACAGTTTACTTCGGTATCGTGGGATCATGTATGTTCCATCCTAGTCTTTTGACCAATTTCGATTCTAATTTTTCCAGGTGGTCAGCTAGGGGTTGTTATTGCTCCTTTAATCGGAGGTGCATTGACGGAATATACGAGCTGGAGATGGTGTAAGGTGCAACCCCCTGATCACAAGGTAGACACTTGCTAAGATCCAGACCAGGCTTCTACATTAACCTCCCCGTCGGCGCGGTAGCGATCGCTGCTTTACTTTTGATACCAATACCCAAAGGCAATATAAACACAACTGCGCCAATGAACTTCATCGCTCTATTTCATGATCTCGACATCATCGGTTTTATGTTGTTCTCCCCAACCATGATTATGTTCCTCCTGGCTCTCGAATGGGGTGGGTCGACGTATGCTTGGAATAGTGCAATAATTATCGGGTTGTTCTGCGGATCTGCTGGCAATTTGTTTTTGTTCTTGATTTGGGAGTACAAAAAGGGAGACTCTGCGATGATTCCATTTGGGATGGTAAAACAACGGGTGATATATTCCGCTTGTTTGACCGTGTTCTTTCTCTATGCAAATAGCCTGATAACCAGCTACTACCTTGCTATATATTTCCAGGGGGTACGAGACAAGTCGCCAACGACTAGTGGCCTGTCGATGCTGCCGGGTGTTATAGGCCAGATGACCACTGGCATTAGCGCTGGTTTTGCAGGTATGTTCGATATTATACATAGGTATCTACAAGGTATCCTCTCAGCAGTTGCTAATGCTGCATAGTGACTCGCCTAGGTTACTATTTGCCATCGGTGGTTACGGGAACGGCTCTAGCAGCTATCGGATCTGGATTGATCAGCACACTCACCCCGTCCTCAAACACTGGTACATGGATCGGTTATCAACTTATCGCCGGATTGGGAAGAGGTTGCGCTCTGCAAATGGTATCTACCATATTTACACCATTTATTATAATGTTTTCTACTAACTCTTTGGCTCAGCCAATGGTAGCGGTCCAAAACAACCTACCCGCCTCGCAAATTGCTGTCAGCATGGCCTTTGTCCTGCTCTGTCAGAACTTTGGCGGAACACTGTGGTTATCCTTTGCAGAGACAGTTTTAGATGCCGGTCTTGAAACTGAACTATCTACCTATGCACCAGGTATCTCTGCCAAGGAAGTTACATCTGCTGGAATATCAGGAATACGAACAGTAATACCACAAGCCAGTGTGGAGGGTGTGATAGTGGCCTATAATATTGCTATCAACCATGTTTTCTATATGGTAGCTGGAACTGCAGCAGCGGCCTTTATCTGTAGTTGGGGTTTAGGCTGGAAGAGTATCAAAAAAAGCAGGGTCGAGGCTCATGAAGCTTGAACTCTAGGGGCTAATGATTCTTACCTACGTACAAGGTGCGAAGACCCACGTTGTACACGTTGGCATTGTGCCCCTCTGAACCTGGAATTTGTTGCAAATGTAATAGTTAGGTCAAGTATATAGCTGCCTGTACATTACATCGCCTATGTACCTTTGAATCCGCTTCCGAGTGAGAATCATAAAGTTTATGTAACGAGATCATAAAAGCAATTTTAATCAGTTATTATCATTATTATAGTAACATAAATACATCTAAAACTGCGTGCCAACGTGGATACCTCCATCCACTAATACATTTGTCCCAGTGACAAAGCTGGCCAACGGACTCGCCAGAAAGACCGCCACATTTGAAATTTCCTGCGGGCCTCCCAATCGCTTCAATGGAATCTTTAACCGCTGTTCTTCAACCCACTCGGGCATGAGTTTCGAGTATTTCTCCCAGGGACCTCCCTCGCAGAGAACAGGACCTGGCGACATGGCGTTGACCCTAATACCCTTGGGGCCCAAATAATGGGACAGCTCCTGCACATGCTGTAGTTGTGCAGCTTTGCAAGGTCCGTATGCCGCTGGTGGGCTTCGATAGAATTCACGGCCCATAAATGAGCTCTGAACGATGATGGAGGCCTGAGGGGATTTCTCCAGGTAGGGCTCTGCCGCTTTGACTAGCTCGACGAAGCCCATGACATCAATAGCGAAACTACTTTGCCAGTGCTCCGTTTCGCCTTCCATATGCATGGGAGACGCTGAATGTCGTTATAAACCGAACGATTGATTATTTTACCTTGGGACATGTTACGAACCATTTGCGATGATGACATCGATGCGTCCAACGCGTTCCGCGGAGCTGTTGACCCAATTCACGATCGCTTCCTTAGAGGAAACGTCAAAGGCAGTTCCAAATGCGCGAGCAGAGTTGCTTTCAGGAAGAGATTTGTGTACGTCGTCAAACTCGGTGTTGGTGACGGTGCGCGCGCAGTACGACACGTTTGCACCTTCTTGGAGGAATTGGCGCACCATGGCATGACCCATGCCGCGGGTGCCGCCCGTGATAAGAACATGGGTGCCTTCGAGGCCAGTTTCCAGAGGCATGATGAAAGGGGAAGAATATTAAAAGATGGTCGGAGTTGAGAAAGAAGTATGAGAGTGTTGATGGCATTTGGAAAGGAGGGGCATTTGGCTTTTTATATATACTCCACGCCACGTTAAATAAACTCTAGCAACCAGGTACGCTCCACATACGGTTACGTCACTGTCAATGGTCTAGAGCGTCCACTCTCCGTAATTCCGTACGGAGTACAAAGTCAACTTGAAAATCGCGAACTGTTTCGGAGAATGAGCAAGATGCCAAATGTAATGCCTGCGAAAATCATGCCACCTAACCCTTTCTGGTCAATTCTGGGCTGCTTCTCCTTTCGGACGACCCAATCAGGAAAATGGACCCACACAAGCTGCCATGACTAAGAACCTTATTTCTTTGCACTAAGCCCGACTGAGCGTGTTTCCGAAACTCCTTTGGGAAGTTCTTCAATCTTTCCTAATTGGGAACGGACGAAGATCGGTTGCTACCACGGATATACTTGAGTAGCTGAGAATAATTGTTACAACACAGATTTGGCTGTGAATAACGGTTATAACACACGGAGATAGCAGAGAATAACTTTTATAACTCCACTAGGCAAGGTCATCATCGCTTGTATAAGTATGCTGGTCTTCCCATGTTATGGTAGCTCTTCATCTTCATCTCAACACAATTCTCTTGAATAGTTCTCTCCTTGTATTGGGCAACAACTATTGTTCCATATTCACCACATCAATTGAGAAACATCAAGAGACAGACACTTTACATCAAGCCTCGGCAGAGAGTGGCATGGCCGCGTCCATCACTGCGGAATCAATCCTGGGGAAGGAAATCCACGAGGACCAGATGTCCGACTCAACCAACACGGTGGTTGTCGAGCCAATTGCCTTGAGCGTGAAACGATTTCTATCACCTTACAATGGCGACGACACCAGTCCTCAGTCTACGGCAATCGTGATGAAAAACTTAACAGTTGAAGGCAGTGGCACAGGGGTGAGTAATGCTAGGTCCCCCTCGCATATCTGGCGTTAAAATACTAACACGCGAGGAAAGGCTGCCCCAGCTCCTAGTGTCTTCACAGAGGCAAAATCCGGCTTCGGTCTTTGGGAGCCAATTCAGAATAGGATGCATCGTCCGTCGACGCGGCCTATCCTTCGGGATTTCTCCGCTGCCATCCAACCCGGCGAGATGGTTTTGGTGATTGGAAAGCCCGGCAGCGGTTGCACTACATTCCTGAAGACACTGGCCGGTATGTGGAGTGAGTATAAGGGAGTTAAGGGTGACTTGACTCTCGGAGGACAGTCTATGCAGTCCATCATCGATAAGAACCCCCAGGATGTTGTGTTTTGTGGTAGGTCTTCGTTCGGCCCCACCGCCTATTGTGTTGAGGCTCGCAGTGACTCACTAGACACAGGCGAGTCTGATGATCATTTCCCTACCTTGACCGTTTTCGAAACACTGCGTTTTGCACTTCGGGCGCGCTGTGGCCCCAAGCCAACTTCATCAGAAGTTGATGAGAGAGTCCAATATTTAGCCCAATTGGTTGGACTCAGCCATGTGCTCAACACCAAAGTTGGAGACGCCTATATTCGGGGTGTTAGTGGAGGAGAGAGACGTCGTGTCTCATTAGCTGAAGCATTGGCGACATGTGCCAGGTAAGTATATCCATTCCCAAAATTGCAAATAGGAATACTGATTACGGATGGCTCTATCTTAGGCTCATTTGCTTGGACAACCCGACCAATGGTTTGGACTCGTCGACAGCCCTCGAGTTCATGGAGATGATGCGAGAGTGGACATTGCAGAGTCAATGCGTGACCGCGATGAGTGTCTATCAAGCAAGTGATGCTATCGTTCCATACTTCGATAAAGTGATCGTCATCAATGCCGGACGTCAAATTTTCTACGGAACTATCCCGGACGCAAAGGCATACTTCCTAAATCTGGGCTTTGAATGTTCACCTGCAACTACCACCACAGACTTCTTGAACTCCATGTCCGCTGACCCTGATGTCCGTCGCGTACATGAAAATGCCAAGAGTCGAGTGCCTCACACACCAGACGAATTCCAGAATGAATTCCGACGCAGCGTTCACTTCGAAGAACTCCAATCCGATGTTCAGGGCGCCATGTGTCTTCCCGCCGTGGTCCGTCCTACCAAGTCAAAGCAATATGCCTTGCCACTTTATCAACAGATAATGTACTGTACTACACGCCAGGTACGCATCATTCAGCACAACTATAGCGCCTTGCTTGTGGAAGCTATGTGCATCGTCGTCCAGAGTTTGATTCTGGGAACCTTGTTCCGAAATCAGAAACGGGACACAGGGTCTCTGTTTATCTTCGCATCTGCCCTCTTTTACTCCGTACTAGTTCCTGCCCTACAAGCTATGGCAGAGTTTCGCAGTACTTTTGCTCAGCGCCCTCTTATTCTCAAGCACAAGCGATACCGACTTTACCGACCCATGGCATATGGCTTCGGATTGATTATGACTGATATCGTCTGGAAAGTTTTCGTCATATTCTGGAATATTCCTCTGTATTTCCTCACTGGATTCCAGCAGAATGCTGGCAATTTCTTCATCTGGTTCGTCGTGGTGTATATTGAGCACCTCGCCTTGTCCATGTTCTTCCGGTCTGTGGCAGTGTTCTCGTCCAACATGTACCGTGCCGTCCTTCCAGTCGGTATCTTCTTTAACATGTACGTTCTGTACACCGGTCTCTATGTGCCAGCGCCTCAGATGCATGTGTGGCTAGGCTGGCTGAGATATCTGAATGTAAGTATACCCATCTTTTTTTTTCTTTTGGTGGAATTGTCTCGCTAACCAGAAGGAACAGCCTCTTCACTACGGTTTCGAATCTGTCATGATTAATGAGTTTGCCGACCTGAGCTACGAATGTAGCATCTCGGACCTGGTCCCATCAGGCCCTGGCTATACCGATCTTGCCAACCAGGTGTGTGCTGTGGTAGGCTCTCAGCCCGGCCAGCAACTCCTGTCCGGAATGGCATATATCGAGGCGCAATACGGTTTTCAAAGGGGAAATCTCTGGCGAAACTTGGGAATCAACGCCGCATTCTTTGTTGTTTTCGGCCTGGCTTCAGCGTGAGTTTTGAAAATTGATTCCCTTTTCCTTCCCTCCCATATGTGCTCAGGTAGACTGACGATATTAAACAGGATCGGTATGGAACGCCTCAAGCAACCTGCAGGTCAATTGGCAACTGTATTCTACCGTGGTATGAAATCCAAGGCATACTCTTCTCGCAAAGGGTCAGAATCTTCCGATCAAGAGAGTGGACCAGCAGATCTCGATGTTCCCCCAGTGCAAGATGAAGCCCCAATTCGCGAACGAACCGTGACCATCGAGTATAAATCTCGCAGTCTGACCTGGACAGGGCTTAACCTTGACGTCAAAACCAAAGACGGACAGAAGCGCCTCCTGAACAACTTGAACGGATCCGTCTACAGTGGACAGATGAAAGCGTTGATGGGTGTTTCCGGCGCTGGCAAGACGACTTTGTTGAATTCTTTGGCAGGCCGCTCTACTGGAACACTGAATGGAACACTGATGCTGAACGGAAAGCGTCTACCCAAGTCTTTCAATCGCTTCATGGGTTACGTGCAGCAACAGGATATTCATCTCCCCACGCAAAGTGTCCGAGAGGCATTGCAGATGACCGCCCGACTTCGTCGATCACAAGAGATCTCCCTCAAGGAGAAGGATGCTTATGTTGAAGAAGTTATTCAATCGCTGGACATGGAATCAATTGCGGACGCCTTGATCGGTACCCCAGGGGCTGGTCTCAACCTTGAACAGCGCAAGAAGGTCAGCATTGGTGTAGAGATGGCTGCGAAGCCGGACATTCTATTCCTGGACGAACCCACTTCCGGCCTCGACGGACAATCGGCTTTCTCTATTATTCAACTCCTTCGAAGACTCGCAGACTCGGGACAGGCGATCATATGTACAATCCACCAACCCGCTGCTGAATTGATTTCAATATTCGATGAACTCTATCTTTTGGCTCGTGGCGGCCAATTGGTGTACGAAGGCCCCTTGGGAGCGGACTGCCAGCAGGCTGCCGCTCACTTTGCACAACATGGTCGCCCGTGCCGGGAAGGAGAGAACCCTGCCGAGTACTTCCTAGAAGTTATTGGAGCCGGCTCACGTCAGAATAATGCGACAGACTGGGCGGAAATCTGGAAGCAGAGCAAGCAGAATGCACTTGCAGTTCCTGAAGCCGATGACTCCCATTATCATGAAGACAATTCTTCGCCCTCGCTTTACGCAGCCCCTTTCCATTACCAAATGCTTGTATTGCTCAAACGGACATGGCTCTACTATTGGCGTGCGCCGGATTATGTTCGAGCCAAACTGTGGTTGAACGCTGGTAACGGATTGCTAAATGCAATGACCTATCTCAACTCGCCTCTAACTCAGCAAGGTGCCTACAACCGTGTCTTCTCGTCCTTTATGTCGTTGATCGTTGGTCCTCCATTGGGACTGCAGGTCCAGCCGCGGTTCGTGACTTTGCGAAATATCTTCGAGCACCGTGAACGCGAGAGTCTCACATACCACTGGCTTGCTTTCAACTTCTCCGCCATTCTTGTGGAACTGCCTTATGCGTTCATTACCGCACTTGTGTATTGGCTGCTTTGGTACTTCCCCGTCGGTTACTTCCGGGACTCCAACCATGCAGGATACAGTTTCTTGATGTACCAGCTCTTTTCCGTGTTCGCAACCAGCTTGGCACAACTGTGCGCCTCGCTGATGCCTACCGTTGAAGCTGCACTCTCTGCCAATGGCTTTTTCTTCATGTTCTGCAACACTTTCGCTGGTACCCTGTCCCCAAAACCAACGACTCCAGCAGGATGGCGCTGGTACTACAATGTTTCACCCTTGTTTTACCTGAACGAAGGTGTCGTAGTAGACGTCCTCCATGATCTACCACTCCATTGCACCGACTCGGAGGTGTCTGTTTTCCAGCCGCCCAACAGCACCACCTGCTATCAATATGCTTCGTCTTTTCTCGAAAGTGCAACAGGGTTCCTGGTCAACCCGAACAGCACAGCCAATTGCGAGTACTGTCCATACAAGAATGGCCAAGCTTATGTGAGTATTCGTGACTCTATTCTAGTGGCAAAAATGGATTTCGGCTGACTGAAACCTCTTTAGTATTCGCAATATGACTACAGTTATGATCACCGCGGCCGGAATGTTGGTGCCTTCATCGGTTTCATTGCCTTTAATTTCACCATGGTTCTGGTCATTACCTATCTGACGCGTGTTCGTCGCCGCCGCTCATAGACTTGTTTGAGTCACAGAGTACTATATATAATTGAGCGCTTGCATTTCTTTTTTCTGTTGGGCGTCGGGTTTCATTGAGTTCCCTCGTGTTTGTTTCCAAGGTTAAGATTCCTGTGAAGTTTAGCAGTTTTCTACCTTCTTTTATCCATAGGTTTAATAATATCAGTCTATAGACATATAAATATGACATGAATCATCACAGTAGACCGGCTTCTTTTCGCAAGACTCATCTCAAATTGAAACACATCTAATAAACTTCCGAGAAACTCAATCATACTACGATAGTAGACGCGGCGCTATCTCTATCTTCTTAGTTATTATCATGTTAACTTTAAATCTTTTATTATAAGCACTATTAACCTAATAGCTAAGCATCTATTGAATAACTTGGTATAGTTAACTATACAGGTCAGTCCTATAGTATCCACAGTTTAAACATTGAATGGCTTTGGTACTCATGGAGACAACATTAATTAGCTCGGAGATAAACACATCGTTTCGTCTTATTTATTAATAGTACCATGCTTGGAGCTCACTCAGTCGGTGGGAATAATCTTGCACAAAGATTGCCTTCGCGCTGGATGATATCTTGAAGGTCAACTCTAACCCTAACTCTCGCCTCGGGCACGCCTCACGCCTCCGTTTTCATCACAACGTCATTGTAGCTTTTTTTTTACCAACTACTTCTTCTTTTGCCTCTACTCAATTTTAGAACTGTAAATTAAGTATGCGGATTAGGGAAATTCTTCAGTCTCAAAATGGAAGACCGCCGACCGAAGGTCTTGGCGGTATCGATCGTAATCTTTGTTCTTGCGAGCATTGCTGTAGGGCTTTATTTAATCTCTGCACTCTTCGTGGTCAGGAGGCTCTCACTGGCCGATAATTTGATGATTCTTACATGGGTAGGTGTGATGCTCTGATGCTTCTTGACTGGATGAGAACTGAATCGTGGGATGTTTGTCGATAGTTTCTGGATTGCGGCTTCGTGATCACAGCCTTCTATGCAATGGCGAAGGGCTTTGGGCTGCATGACCATGACATTAAACATGAAAATCTAGTCGATATCAATAAGTCTCTTTATGTCTTTCATATTCTTTATGTAAGTCATTGAACGACGACAACAACCGATATGCACGTTTCGAGGGGATACTGAATGCCTACCATCTAGGATCTAACAACAATGAGCGCCAAAAGCTCGATTCTGATATTTTATTTTGTACTTACACGTGGAAACAAAGTACTGCTTTGGGCAAACCGTGTTCTTCTATTCATCGTACTTGGGGTAGGCCTGGCCTTGACACTGACTCAAGTCTTTCAGTGTCGTCCTGTGGCGGCAGTGTTTTACCTGGAAGAGCAAACCAAGAAACAATGCACGAATATTTTTTTAACGGCTATATCGACCGCGCCTTACAATATCTCTACAGACATAGCCCTTCTTATTATTCCAATTCCTGTGTTGACTCGGATCCGTCTGCCGTACAGGCAGCGAGTGATTTTGGTGGTCACCTTTGGTGCTGGTTTCCTAGTAATCGTGGCAGACATTATCCGGATTGCCTTTCTCCAAACTACAGCAAAGAGCCAACTGAAAGAGCTCAATTCATATTTTACAGAGGACATCACCAATCACGATCACACATGTCAGTGTCCCCGTCTCGTCTCTGACAATGCAATGCTGACGAAGGTTTTAAATCATGAAAATAGGGTATAGCGCATATACCGTAATGTGGTCTATTGTCGAAGTGAATGTGACAATTATCTGTGCTTGTATCCCAAGTCTTAAGCCCCTTGCAAACCGTATCACGCCGTTTATGATATTAAATCGCCGCGAGATCAAGGAGTTGAAATCCAAAGCCAGTAGCAGAGCGCCTACACAGCAAAAAGGACGTCAACAGGAGCCTGGTGAGATGATGGAAGTTATCACCAGAAAAGAAGAGGTCGAGCACGCCGATGGAACAACAGGCGCTCCCGAGCAATATCCAACCAATGTAAAATTGCTCAACCGCTTGAATTTGAGGCCAAGAAACATGCTCAAATTGAATTCCAAGAAAGCGTTTGCTGCCAACTGCTTGGTCACCACACTTTTCTTTGGCTGGGGAACAGCGAATGGCTTTCTTAATGTTCTCGGTGCAAGATTTGGTCAGGGGCGCCTTACCAGATGGGAAGCGACTATGCTTGAGAGTGCATATTTCCTGGGTTACGTCCCTATTCCGTTTCTGGTAGGTCGAATTATATTGAAAAAGTTGGGATTTACTGCCGCATTTATTTCGGGTCTCTACATCTACACTTTAGGGACTCTACTCTTTTGGCCAGCTGCGGTAATAGTGTCCTTTCCGATCGCGTTTATATCAAACCTGATTATTGGCTCTGGTCTTGGTGTCTTGGAGCTTACGGCGAATTTATTTATAGCCATATGCGGTCCGCTTGAGTATTCTGAAAGTCGACTACTCGTTGCACAAGGTTTTCAAGGCGTTGGAATTCTAGTCTCCCGATTACTGGTTGGCAAACTGTTGCTTGTACACGTGAATCAGATTGACGAGGTGATCAATGTACAATGGGTATATCTTGGGATTGCATTTTTTGATGTGCTGCTTGCTGTCTGCTTCTATTATCTGCCAGTGCCCGAGGCTCCGGACGAGGATCTCCATAAATTGGCACAGATGCGCCCAGCCAACAACGGCAGGGTTTTCGGATTCCCTGTAGTTTATGTGACGCTGTTTCTGGGCATCTTGTCGCAATTCTTCCAGGAGGTGGCGCAACAGACACGTATATCTAGTTACCCAGCTTATGTCGCCAAAGTCATGCCAAAGTGAGCATAGTAAAATCCAGCCTCCCCTTGTTCTGAGGACTCCAAAGGTTAACTGGCGTATTTTAGATCCAAACTCTCCTCCGAAATTGATTTCGACTCCGTCGGTGCTGCAGTATGGACTGTTGCTCGTTTTTTTGCTGCTTTCGTCCTATGGAAAGGGTTCAAGCCACGTTGGGCACTCCTAATTTCCTTCGTTGTTAGTATTGCGCTATCAATTGTCTGCTTGGCAGCAACTGAGGCGGCAGCAATAACATCGACTGTTCTCCTATGGGTTACATTTGCTCCAACCTTCCCCATTATCTATGCAATCTCGATGCGTGGCATGGGGGCCCATAGCAAAACCGCAAGCTCCTTTATGATCACTTCTCTTTTCGGTGCGGGCATTGCCTACCCAGCTCGACGCGCTATCCAAGTAGCCATCGGCGAACCGAATTCATATATTCTTGTTGTCGTCTGTATGGTTGTCGGCATGGCTTTCCCTTTGTATCTGAACCTTGTGCCAGCTGCAAGAAGGCAGGTTGATCCGATCAAGGATGAATATTTAAACGACTAGCTTTGTGATATCAACTAGGGGATACATGACCTGTTGGGGAATTGAAGGGGCTACGAGCTTAAGTTCTTAATTCCAAGTTGGCCGATGAACCTAAAATGTTTCTGGGAAGCTGGAACAGTGCACAGCAGTGGCCCTGACATCCAGGGAATGCTTTTTCACATCGACTTCAAAAAGGGAAATGTTCTCCGAGGAGTGGTTCACATCTTTGATTTCCTTTGTAACTTGGTCATGGTCTCTTCCTTCTCCTGCTCTAGAATTTCGCGCATTCGCGGACTCAACTCGAGTCCAATGCGTTCCCCGTTATGCAGCCGCAGGTCGCGCTGCTCTTTCCAGCGGCGTTCCTCTTCGCTCCAGCGCTGAGCCTCTTGATCTAGCCAAGGGACGCACTCTGCAGCCGTTCTTTGGACCACCTGCAGCGGAAAAAAGTGACCTGCTTCATCAATCGTCACCTCTATCACACGGCCAGCATTAATTCCTCCTGATCCACTTCGTCCCGTTCCACACCGAGAAATGCATGTACACACCTCATCTCGGGGAACGTAGCTATTGGCACCAAGGACAAACTTGACCGATGGTCGTAGTTCGACAATCCGATCCCAGGTGGCGCGAGTTTCCCAACGATATATTGAGTCCCACGCATCGAGGGTGTCAAGATCTGGGCAAGCTGCACGGTCAACGACATACGTGCCATCGGTCTGCTTCTGAGCCCGCGTGGGGCGGCCCATCAAGTGGATTTCTTGAGCGGCAGGAGTGGCCCATGTTACAGGGGGATCTTGAGTATTTCCACCGGTTGGCAGCGTTCGTAATCCGTATTTCAGCAGTGCCGCTAGGCAGCGTGAGTCAAAGCCGTGATACAGCGGCCATCTCGCGATATCAGCTTCAGCGGATGAGCGCGATGGCCAGTTTTCCCGGCGGTTGACCAGGAATTTGTGGAATACCAAGCTACCACGGAAGTTTGCCGGTGGTATTCTGGTAAGATAAGGGTCCAAGATAATGAGTGAGGAAAACAAACGTGAATGAAAAAGGGCCAAGTCGATCATCAACACTCCACCGAAGCTGTGCCCAATGCCTACTAGCGGCCGGGGCATCTGTTTGCGGAACCTGTTGATAAGGAGAAACAAGTCGCGAGTATGGTCGATCCAGGAAGGGTCATCCCCCAGCTTACCCTCGTTCAGAATCGCGCTGGCGCCAATATTGACGGGATCCATAGTCCAAATGCTATGAATCGAAAAGTTGCTGGTGCGAGACTGCTGCCATAGTTCTTCCCAGAGGGGCTCGTAAACCTCCTTTGGAAAGCCCAAGGCTCCACAGGCAATGATGGTGACTTGGTTCGTTTGGTGGTCATCATGCTTGTGTGGAACGTATTGCTTTACGTGCAACCGCAGCTCATCATCCTGGTCTCGCACGGTTGCAAAGGCATACTCCCGCACGTAGGAAGATAAAATGGTATGCTCGATAACGTCAAAACTCTTCATCTCGCCTGATCTGTAACGATGATGAGCTTGGTGAAGTGAAAAGAAGTTTGTATAAGGAGAAAGTCGGAAGATCGGCCGGCCAATTATGGGCACATGTCCTGTTGGATATAGTGCAATGCCGCTAACCTTGGATGTGCATCTTACTGTTCAAGCCCGCCAAGAATTTCATTCATGTTCAGCTACAACAGAAAATTGAGACGAGTCTTACAAAGAGAAAAGCCAGTGTGCGGAGTGTAAACTCGAGACATAGACTCGTTCTTTGTTGTGGTCGCAGATGGCCCGACCCCGAGGCACTTCTTTGTTCGTTTTTCAGACCGGTCGTTATGTTTTATTTTATTTTATTTTAGTACTCCGTATTCTTTTTTTAAATAAAAGTAAGAAAAAAAAGTAGCCAAATGCCCACTTGTTTAGAAACGCTTGGACATCATATCACGGGTTCTCTTCAAGAAATTTTCACTTTTGGCTAGTTGTTGGATGCAGCAAGTTCGGGCTTAAAGCCAAACACGGTGTGAATGTCGAACCGTACATAGCCACCCGACTCGATATCCCTATATGCCTGGCGCTCCAGCTCGAGAAGTTCCACGGTATCAAGCGGCACAGGATCCTTATTAGACCGCGCCCAGGCAAAGCAGGCGACCATGCTGTTCTTCGTCGTTTCTGCACGGGTCTCAGGAACACGATCCGAACTGACAACGTCCCGCTGAACCCCTACCAGGCCGGAACTGACCATTTCCGCATCGAGAGTGTTCCAGCCCGTCTGGAAGTGCTCACGAAAAGCCTCGAGAAGTAGGTTCTGAATCCGCTGCACTGCGGACACCGTCGACTCGACACGCCCACGCAGCTGCTCAGCCGCCAGGAAATTACACTCCCCCCATTGAAGTGCACCGCCAGGCTTGAGGAGCTGTTGCAGGTTGTAGACTACGGGCTTCCAGTCTGCGGCCAGCATAGCGGCCGATAGCATCCGGACATGCACAAAGTCGTAGGTTCCCTGTAACTCCAGGGGAATAGGCTTCTTGACGTCCAGAAGATTCAGTTTGACATTTTGTGCCAGACTAGCCTTGTCAGGGAATTGTAGGGGTGAGATGTCGTACCCGTCAAGTGTCGCATCTGGATATGATTCAGCGAGTTGTTGCAGGTAGGCCCCAGTGCCCGTGGCAACATCGGCAATGCGAGCATTGGGCGGGAGTCGGCTCGCAATTGAGGGATGGATATGGTAGCCGATATTTCTGTTCTTGTTGGTGAGATGAAAAAGGAAAGAAAAGAAAACTTATTATCATACGTGGTCAGCAAATTGAATTGGTCTTCCAGCCTACCACCAGTTAATTTTCTGTCTCTGGTTACTTCTCTGTGCATTCATACCTGTCAGTGTCCCCGGCACGAGACATATGCTTCAGATACAAATCTGTCATCTTGTTCGTTCGAGATTCTGGTTTTCTGTGTCCAAAAAATCAAGGCAGACGAGAGTATATTCGACTTTGATAGCTGGCGTAGACAGGAATCAAAAGATTGGCGGTGTGATACGGTTGCCTGCGAACAAACAAGGAATTGAAACACGCCACGCAATTTCAGCTTCGGAGAATATTGATGGACAAAGACTACATCGTCGTTGCGAGGTTTCCAATGCCATCACCAAAAGACTGGAGGGCCGTCCATGACTTTCTCGAAATCCAGGCCATGTCTTCCGCCAGGCGCGTAACCACGCCTATCTATCATCAATGATGTGCACCCGTGCCCGAGGACATCTCCTTCACGGCTGGCAGCGGGACAGGCCCAGAAACTTGACGGGCCTCAATTTTGAAACCGGGGAAGATATTTTGAGCATGTAGTTAGAAAATGTTGTTGTTCTTAACTAGCTGGTGTTTCTTGAGAGCATCCGAGGAAGGCACGGAGGAGGCTGTGGTTATGGTTCTTGTCGGTTCCCGTATCGCCATTTCTGGATTAGTGCCGTTGGTCTGTCTATTCTGACAAATCCCGCCGTGTGACTTATTTCTTTCTCTATGCAAGAGCGCCCTTGAGATCACATATCCAGATGTTTTCCACCTTCTCGGCCAGTGTAGACACTACTACTCCTGTCTCTGAGCAGTCTGTCACCCCGCGTCCCAAGCGCAACCAGGTTGTGCGGGCCTGCGACTGGTGTCGCCTCAACCGCGTCAAGTGCGACGCCAAACCGCCATGCCAGAATTGCCGTGACCATGGCAGACAATGCAGCAATTCAAAGCCACTGGAGGCCCATTCACTGCCGGCCGCCAATCGGTAGGATTCCTGCCTTTGATTTGCCTCGATTATCACCAACCAGAAGCTGATGCGTATGGCCAGGGAAATACATAAACTACGCAACCGGCTCAAGGACTTGCAAGAGCAGCTGGAGAAAGTAACCGAGGAATCGAAAAAGCGAATTGCAGACGCCAAATCCCCGTCCGTGCAATTACCGAATGTCTCAAATTTCACCGATAACGCAACCCCCGCAGAGCTTCCAAATTCACATCGTCAGACATGGGATGGCGTTTACGATCCGGAGTCACAAACTGGTCGGGTAATCCACTATGGCCCTCTCTCCTCATCGTACATGGTGATGCGCCTGAACCGGCACATGTCTCAGTCATCCAATCAGCTACATCTCAAGTCCCTTCTGCCCGTCCGCCTCTCTCAAATACACCGCCACTCTCCCACTGCTTCGCATGAGCAATTGCCCGACGAAGCGGAACAACCAAGCCTTCGTCTGGGCCTGGCCGAAGTCGAGGACCTATCTCGGGAGCAAGAAGAGTATTTCCTGGTTCTCCTTTGGCAGGCCTATAACTGCATATATCCCGTTGTTGTAGAGGAGGAGTTTCGAGAGTATTACAATTCGCTCTGGGAGGGGACCAACGGTCAAGCCCCGCGCCAGCCTTCCGCGCTCGTGGACAGCCTATTAGCTGTGTGCATGCAGTACGGCAGTACTTTTATGGTCGAAGATGAGGAGGATATTGCCGGGGGTGAGACGGAATCGCAGGTCGCTCGCTTTCATACCGCTGCCCATGCCTTTTACCGTCGGAGTCAGCGCGTGCTGATGGAGAAGCTGGAGAATCCTTCGATCCAGTCACTGCAGAGCCATATCTACTGCATCATCTACCTGTACAATACAGCGAATCTAGATACCGCACAGGCTCTGCTCGGACTGGCCACCAGAATTGCTCACATGCTACGCTTACATATACGACCTCTGGGGCCAACTCCTGAGCCGAAGCAGGAGCTGTTTTACCGTATCTGGTGGACGCTGTACCAGTTGGACAGCCAGATCTCGATGACACTGGGTCGTCCGCCGCTAATCAATCCAGATGAGGTTGGTTGTGCGATACCAAAGGATAGCGGTGACGCGGTGCAACTATCAACCACGGGGTTGATAACCCCTCCGGATGAGCAGGAACTTAGCTGGCTCAGCTTTCACGTGCAGTACATCCGCCTGATGGCCGCGGCGCGCGGTGTCCACGATGCCTTTGGTGCACGATGTGCAGAAGTATTACGGACGAAAGGTATCCAGGACACCCACGATGATCCGCCCACCCTCGAGTCACTAGCAGGCTTCCTTAGCAGCCAAGTCCGTGTGATGTATGACTGGGTGCAGAACGTACCACGGTCCCTCAAGAATCAACGCAAGGGCTCGGGCGAAGCCTTTTCGACCGATCGTACGCCAGTCAATCTGAACCCTGCTAGCCCGCTCTGGTTGCAGCGTCAACGGCTTCTTCTAGAAATTGTCTATCACCATTTGCAAATCGCCAACTTTCGCCCCTTTGTCCGCTTTCCTCCACGGGGCGCGTTTCTCACGTCGCTCTCAGATAATCACAGCATTACTTCTCTCAACCACGCCGTAGTGCTGACCATCATACTGAACCAAGTCATATCAGAGACAGATCTGCTAAGTGGATGGACATCACTTTTCCAGTACCAGTGGGATGCCACGGTCTGCATCTTATCATTTGTGCTTGCAAACCCAGTGTGTCCGCCTACGCCAGCCGCGCGCAAAATCTTGCCGAAAGCTCTCCAGAATCTACATAAACTCGGCCAGTCCTTTGCCCCCGCCGCCAACGCCATCCAGTTCGCCTGGGAGCAGTTCCGCTCCAGCGCAAACCCGTATGGGTGGTCACAGCTCACGCCTCCAAGCCAGAGCTCTTCTGATACACCAGATCTGCCGCTAACATCAGTGCCGTCTTCAGTACTAAATCCTACGCCGATGATGAATAAGTCCACTTTGCCGTCAACCGACTTGTTTCCAGGACTGCTAGCAGGCCCTAAGACTCCGTCAAGTACAATTCTGGGAAATGCCTTTTCAAATTCAGCCGCCATCACTCCCCCACTGGATTTTGTGGACCCATCTTTCGATCTGCCGAATGATCTCTTGATGGGGGCTGATACTCAGTGGATGAATGGTTCCATGCCAATGGATAACTGGACTGAGTATGGGTCTCAATGATCCGTCTCTCTCTACTGTCTATACCTCCTTTTCTGCACATACTAATGACTGATGATCCTTCTTGTAAATATTTATTACGTATATAACACCGATACCTTTTGTTTTTCTTGAATGTCATAGATTCCATTTTCTTGTTGGTGCTTGTTGTCTGCCTTGTATTCATCAAGCGAGATAGCGTGTGGGGCCCCGCGATCTCTGCCTGAGGCTGTTCACTCACACGTCCTGGCGTTTTACGCGACCTCATAGCACGCCATAGTTCTTTCAAGACTGGTACTGCTTCATTAATTGGTGAACGGCATGCTCGCATAATAGGATGACCGAGCCTATTAGCTCATTGTCCGTTTCTCGACTAGAGCCCCATGATGCTTCACTGCTATATACCTAGGTATTTTGCAACTATTTATTCTGCTCGGTCATCCACCAATGGATCAATCAATCCTTCTCCACGTCGCTCTCAGCGACGCCACAACGACATCCCCCCATCGGTCCCTGAAATCGGTTTTGGGTTTGACAGTCCTTCCAAAGTCCCATGTAGGTACAGATGCCAGCTGCCTGGGTTGATGCCGCGGTAGCGCAAACGGCACATCCATATTTATCGTGCCTGAATTACCTATATGCCCTTTTAAACCCATTATAGCATCAAGACAGGCCTGCTCCGGCAAACGGTCAGGATCCATAAGAACCCGCGCAAGATCCCGAACATCATCCCAATCCTGCGGTCTGTACACGGCCTTGTGCTGTTCTCCTTCCTTTTTCAGTGTGACATTTGCCGTGCTGTCGAGGCGGACGCTGATCTCGATTATTTGCACGCGGAAGTAAGAATGTATATCCTCGTCTGTTGTGTCGGGCTTCCGAGGATGTGGTTTTGTGTGTTTTTGAAGTTGCTGGGGTTCTGGGTTCTCTTGCATGTGATCGTCGATGCCGATTATATCGTACACTTGTTTGATACGACGATACTTAGGTAAGGAGAGCTGGCTATTGGTGTTTCCCCCGGGATATTTCGGAGATCGGGTCTTTGGCCTCTTGAATATCATGCTCATGTCAAGTACTTGACCGGGCTGGGCCAATCAGTGGAGTTTTCGTAGAAAAGGGGGTATTGTTCACCTCAACAACTGCTTTCCACGGCCTGTGCAGGTCCAGGACATGACCCGTCCGACGATTCCGGAGCAGCCATTCCCCTCGTTCAATTTTGTCGACCCCGACATCTTTGAATTTATGTTTCAGAATGGACACGAAGAACTAAGAGTTTTTAGGTTAGCGGGAGCATGCAACTGAGGATTGGTTTCAGACCTCTAAAGAATCGACAAAGGTTATAGGAAACGAGTAGATTTGTCCTCACAGAGACCAGATCTCTGGAAGGAACTTGGGCTGGTATCTCCTTCGCCTGTTGCAGCTGAGCTGTGAGTTGTCGGATCTGTTGTTGAAGGTTCGCAACAACGTCGACGTCTTGGATTTTTGTTTTGTGTTGGGACGTAAGATGATTGCCCTTGTCGACTACCTTCAGCCCATTTGCTGATATAGCCGCCATTGACAGTTGGTTGTGTGTTCTTTGTACTAAAGTAAGCGAATCGCTCTTTTCGCCGAAGCAAGATATTGACATACAGTGAGAAATGTTGCGCCTGGACTATTGAGACCAGGGCCTGCCCATCCGTCCTTGACAGTTGCCGATCAGTCCGAGGATATCAATTAAGTAGCGCCTTCATCACACAAGCCGCTGTGACGGCCGCATAATTCTGCCACTCCTTACTCTTGTGACTATCAGCGTAATCGCACGCCCCCTTGACAATAATACAGGGGAACTGATCACAGACCCCAGCTCCCTCCATTTCGAACGCAATGACATTGTGACGCGCAATTGCGTCGCGGTCAAGGGCGGATTTCATAACGGTGTCCCCGGAGGCTATAATCCCCCAGTGTATCATGGGTATTCCTTGTAATCGACTCCGAGGGACGAGTTGGTTTTCGTCGCATTGAAGCTCAGCGCAGGTCGACGTCAATGCAGCGTCGCAAACGGGGTGTGTTGGTGCAGTGCATTGGTCGCAGATATCACAGCATGTCTGGTGTTTATGCCGGTACGTTGATGGAAACAATCTATCCTCACTCGGCTCAAGAGACCGATACTTCTTTGGATGCCTTTCTTGCGCTCCTCTCAAGCACTCCAAAGCTCGCCTCGACAGAAGCCCGCGATACCTATCCGTCTGCATAGTCCCCATAAACCGGCGCGCATTATGACTCTGCCCAAAACTTCCACTCAGCTTATCCTTCAGCACCATTCTATCCGCATACCGTCTCCCAAAATCATACTCTAGCACCTGCTGGCTCACAATAACATCGCCCAACACAATCTCCACCCCTTATCCCGTCCGCGGCACTGCACCACACACCCCAACAACGAACGCAATCTTCACATTCCCAAAACTCAGTCCCAAACTCGCCGCTACACTATTAGCATTAATCTTCCCCATCCCCGACAACAGCGCAAGCACGACGTTGTGCTGCCCAATCCAGCCTGTAGTGTAGGTGTTTTGGTCGCGCGCCGCCTTGCCGTATGCGTCGCCATGGTCGTCCCAAAAGGCGTCTAGCAGCGCAACGACGGCGTCGTATTCGAGTGGTAGGGCGCAGAGGATGGCGATTTCGAAGTCGTCGCGGGTTGTTGGGCGGGGTGGCGTGTCCATTCCCATTTATATATGTTCAATTCAATGCGTCGGGAGCATTGCGACGTTCCTTGTCCAGTGCCTGTCAATGTAAAGGTTTTAGAGCTCAATTGGTGATATTTTTCAAAGAGTACCCAGATTGAAGCTGGTCTCTAATATACGAAAATATCTAAATCTTATCTCGTGCGGGGAGCGGCAGCGTTGTCATCTTGGCTGCAGGATGCATCAATGCCAGCTGGTGAGGCTGTGCAGCAGGCGCGAATGTGATTGGCAGTGTTACATCCTTCGGCTGTTCGCTCAGCCATACACGATGAATAGGTAGCATGGTTTGTGCCATGGTGGCTGCAGGCTTGCTGTAGAATTACTAGAAGGGGAAGCAGAAGGACGCATGTGGCTTGTTTAGAGTTAGGGTTTCACCTGCCGTGCCCTAAGTTACACTGTCCATCCAGACATAGTTCTGTATCAATAAAGCGCTATAGAATATGCTTATATTTATATATTTACAATATAGGATCCGATATTTAACGGTTCTATGTACCAAAGAGGTGGACCTTTTTGATTTGTCTCTGTCTTCCAAGGTTAGTACTTCACTTTTTATTTGCGCCTGCTCATTTTTGCAAAAGAACCTCTGCATTCTTAAAATAAATCTTATCCCTCAACTCCTGCTCCATCGGAAAATCATCCAAAAGCTCCTTAAATCCCAGCGTCTTATCCGGCGCAGCGTACGGATAATCCGATCCTACAACCTTTATCAGTACACAACCTTATTCACCACCCAAAAGAAGAAACATACCGTAAAGAATATGATCATGCGGAATAGTCTCTAAAACTAACCCCATCACTGCCGCCGAACTCGACAGCGCAAGATCAAAATAAAACGACCTAAAATCCTCCATAACCTCCGCCGGACTCTTGCCATATATCCTCGCCGTCTCAGCGCTTTCCCTTGACACAGTGCACAGCCGCGTAACCAGGAACGGCAGCGTGCCGCCGGCATGCGAGAGGATCACTTTGCACTCGCTATACGCCCGTTTTGTGCCCGTGATGATCATATCAACGGCCGTCCGCGTGGTTTCGTGCGGGTAGTCAATGGCTGGTTGTGGCAATAGCGGGTTTACGCGCGTCGTATCTGCTGGATGGGTTGGATGGATGAACACCACTGCTTTCCTAGTGTTCAATTCTTCCCAGATGGGTTTGAAGGCTGCATCGCCGAGATACTGATTCCCGGCTCCATATCTAGTAAACAGCGTAACTCCATCTGCCTTCAGCACGTCCAGCGCGTACTTGATTTCAGCCAATGTGCCCTCGGTATCGAGTAAAGACGGCAGCGCGGCAAAGAACCCGAAATTCTCGGGATTTGAGTCTCGCAGGTTAGCGGCGTACTCGTTTGCTTGCCGCGCGAGGGATCGTCGCTTTTCGTCGGTGCATGCGATTACGGCGCCAGGCGCTGTTAGGGAGAGGATGGCTTTCGTCGCGCCGTTGCGTTCCAGCGAGGCGAGTGAGCCTTCTGGTGTCCACGAAGGGGTTGGCCAGCCGGAGGGGTCGCCGCCGGCGTCCTCGACGGCTGTAGCCGTCAATATGTGGTTCCTGGGTTCTGTGTAGGTGGTTGATTACGTACCTTGCGCATAGAAGTCGGGCACGAAGTGGTGGTGGGTATCGATCAAAGTCATATTGGTAGATAGGGCGTAAGTTTCCAAGATTCTGAAGTCATGAAAGAAATAAAAAAGACAAACATTTTATATATATATGTCATAACATAATCATTTTGTGGCAAGCACTCGCTGTTCGGTGTTGAACGCGGATGATCGGATACTATCACTATGTACTACGGATGGCATCCGGGCTGCTTCCGGGGAAATTCCGGTATGCGGGGCAGATCATTCATCCAGAGGAAACCCAGCTGTCATTTGGAGATGATGTCCATGTTTGGGAATTATGTGAACTGGGAAGCTGAGATGTATAAAGATTTATATACATTCTGATTGGTGGTTAGCTATATGGCTTATGCACACTAATGGGTTTAGCGCGTTCTTTGAGTAGATTTAGTGTACGTACCTAGGCACGTAGCTTCGTTTGACCGAGCTATTTGCCTACGTATTTCATTTGATATATGCATCTATTTTCCGAAAGGAAGTGCCGAATTCCAGATTGCAGGAAGCAAGGGTGAGTCCATCTCTGCTTAAAAGTACGTAAAAGATGGAACGTCTACGTACGCACATCCCCATTTTATTTTGCGCGGTCTTCTAACCTGATCGGGAAATAAAAATTAGCCACATGCATTGATCTAACCGCATTGAGAGTTTTTGCTCATGTGCCAAGTACTAGTCAAACTTTAATAAAACTTTAAAAGTACTGCTGCAGTGCTGCTTGGTCGCTGGTGCGATCAGTGTAAGCCCAGCATACTTGCTATTAGGCTTATTTATACGTGTCCAAAGTGGTTTGTCACACATAGGATTAGGTTATTTAATTTTAACAAAGCTGATAAGGAGAATAGTAGAAATGGTGCGTCTTGGTTTCGGTTATTTAGTAACGCAGCACAGTGCACACAAGATGAAAAATTCGCTAATAGGCTTAGAAGGTACACGTTCGCAAAGATATGACTGATAGAGACTCAAGTTAGATTATATAACTAGTCTTCGAGTATATACACAGATATATATAGATTTGTAGCAACCATGTTGCATATGATATAGACAACCACCCAGTTCAACATCGCTCGTAATGTTCATATAATGTTATTTCGACGATCAACTCTTATCCTCGAGATTGTGCTCCCGCGAGTCCGTCGGCTGCACATGATGATGGTCCCTCTTGGGCATACTGCGCGCAATCCGCGGCGCCTCAAAGATATTGTTGGTCTGCATAAACACCTCGTCCATCTCCTCCAATGACCGGCCATTGGTCTCCGGGAAGAACAGAAACACGGAAACCACAATGAAAAAGTTGATCACCACCCAGACGATGTAGTAGCGGTAATTAATGTTGTCGAAGCCCGTGGGCGTAACCTCGACCACGACAAAGGTCCACAGCCACGTCCAGCAGTTGGAGATTCCGCTGATCTTGGCGCGCAGGTGAGGGGGGGCAACTTCGGTGGAGTACAGGAATGGCAGACCCAAAAAGCCGTAGGGGTAGAACATGTTTACGCCGTAGAGTGCCACGACAGCAACGATCTGGGCCGCGTGGTTCGTCGTGACGGAGCTTGTGCCGGCGAGCACGGCCAGGGCGATGCACATGCCCGACGCGCTGATGAGCATGAGCGGGCGACGGCCGAAGCGGTCGATGGTGAAGACAGCCGCGAGCGCGCCGACGATCTGGATTGAGCACATGGCGGCACTCAGAATGCGGGATTCGGTGCCGCCCATGTTGAGACGCTCTTGGAAGATGATGGTGGCGTAGAAGGTGAGCGAGTTGATGCCGCAGAGCTGGCCGTAGGACTGGGCTGTGATGCCGAGGAGGAGTCGGTGCAGGTTGCGCTTTTCGCCCATCCGGAAGATTTCCAATGTGCCGACGCTGTGCATTAACTCCAAAGATTTGTGGATGTCGACGATTTCCTCCTGCACGGTCTCGCCGTCGATGTCGGCGTCACGGAGGGCGCTCAGAATTTCACGCGCTTCCTGCTCGCGGCCCTTGCCGAGCAGCCAGCGCGGCGACTCGGGCATGAAGAAGATGAAAATCATGACGAAGATCGAGAGCGCCGCCTGCAAGACGAGCGGAACGCGCCATGCGACGGAGTTGGCCTCGTCGAACGAAAAGCCGAGATCAATCCACAGCGAGCCCGCGATGCCAATGGTCACGAAGAGACCTTCAATAACAACGGTCGAGCCGCGATGCGTCGATCCCGCGATCTCGGACTGCCACACGGGCACGGTCGCTGTGACGCCGCCGGTACCGAAACCGGTGACCAGGCGGGCCACGATCAGCTGTGCCAGCGAGTACGACGAGCCCATGAGCACGCAGCCGATGATGACAATGAGGGACGAGAAGAAAATCACGCGGCGCCGACCGAGCAGGTCGCCCAGAAAGGTGGTGGACAGCGCGCCAAAGACGGCGCCGACGGTGAGAAGCGAGTTGACGGTGCCTGAATATTATGCATTAGTATTTATGCCACACAAAGAGGAAGAAGGGACGCACCCTCGATGTCGGAATTCTTCGTGCTCGAGTTCGTCACGGTGTTCGCCTGGGGAAATTGCTCAATGAACGAGGTCATGGTCAGCAATCCACCAGCCACCGCGAGGTTGTACCCGAAGCACATGTACGCGGGGAGCACCACCAGCACGATGGTGGCGACATTGAGGCGCGAGCCAGTGAAGCCGAGGAAGGGGGCCATTTTTTTTCCTCTAACTGAAAGTGAATTTACAATGAGCAAGCTGGGAAGGAAGAGAAGAGAAGAGAGAAAAGTGAGAGTCAGAGGGGCGGTTTATATGTGGGCGGCTGACCGGCAAAAACTGTTGAGACTGTTTTACCGGCATCCAGATGAAGAAAGAAGACTCACCCCGCCGTGCCCCAGCCAGTGTTTCTCTCCGTAAAACTAGTACGTACTCCGTATTGCTGAGCAATATATTTTCTCCGTACTAAAGCCCGGAGAAGAGGACTCAAGCGAGCCGGTGGAGAAGCTTAGTCGGCCCGTACAAAGAGTTTTGCCTGCGTTCTCGGCCGTCGCGCTCGGCAATTCGCTCGGCTTGTTCTGGGTTTGTTTCGCAGTCTCTTTCAGGGCGTTGGTGGCGCATTGCCATCAGCTGATCATCAGAAAAACGGATATATCTTCTATACACAGTATACAGCTAAAATCTCCCCAGGACCCCCCAGGCTAAAAAAAAATGTGACAAGAGGGCATCATGACTTTCACAAATTTTCTTCTTCATTTTCTTGAGCGAGCAGCAAAAACATCATGCGACAGAAGAGTGATTCGAACACTCGCCCCCGAAAGGAATTGATATCGACGAGTACTATGGTGCACATTGGGCGCAGCATAATGCATTCGAGTCAATCGCGTTAGACCACTCCGCCATTCTGCCTAGATGATTAATAACGTAATTTTACTACCATTAGTACGGAGTAATTGAAATAAAATAAAATAAATAACCAGGCATGACGCATGAATCTGCGCTTTGACTGCACAAAAGGCTTGTCTGCCCGCCAGCCAATCACAGCCGCCGCCCGCCGCCTTGTTGACGCCACCTTACGCGTGCCGCCCAAAGCGGTTAGGGCTACTCCTACTATTACTCATTCAATAAGCGAGTTCTGATTGGTTTTCATTTCATTTTATTCCTTGCTATAAACAAACCGAACAAACACATATTGTTAGTGATTAATGAGCTGAAAGTGAGGCAACCGCCCGCTCCAGCGCCCTCATGGCCTTGCGGTGCAAGACCGCGCCAAACCAAAAATCGCCCCTGGGGTCCCGCCCAAAAAGACTAAATACGTCCTCGTGGCGGAGGACACTCTTGCTGACGATGTCGACGTGGAAGTACGAGGCCTTCCCCGTGCCGTCACTTCCGGGGATGCCCGCCCCGTCGTCATCCGGGGAGCGCGCCTCCACAGCACGGCCAAAATCGATTGAGGCCAGGAGCCCGCCCGCGGACCAGTCGAGGAAGTAAACATGGTGCGCGTCGGCACCCCCCAGACGCTTATACTCGTCCCGCATGCCTGACACCCGGAGCAGCTTGGCCGTGGCTGCCAGCTGCTCCGGGGTGCCTTGCAGCAGGGCCGACTTGCGCAGGGCAACAGCAAGATCCCCGAAGGGCGCCCGTGCGAGATTGCGTGCGGGGAATTGGGTGAGGTACGGGAACGTGGCGTTTTGAACGTATGCGCCGACGGGGTCGAATCGGTCGGGGAGGCGCTCCCGAACGTCGAAAAAGCTATGGAGGCACACCTGACGAGCAGATGTTGCGCGGTGGGCAAAAATAGCGTGTGTCGCCCACCCCTTGATTACATCTGCCTCGGTGACCCAGTAAAAGCTCGACATGCTGTCGATGGCCTTGGTGTAGAGGGCCTCGATGCTGGCGGCGGGGAGGCAGAACACGCGCGATTCCATCCTTGGCTCGTGGAAGAAACCCAGGGCCCGGCGTGCGAGGGTTGCCGCTCTCATGGACATGCGGCGCCCCTCTGGCTCGTGGATGGATTTTTCGATGTCTTGGCCGCATCCGAAATCGTGGAGGGCATCATAGTCATATCCCATGAACGGTGGGATGGTCGATTTTTTTGCCAGTACAGTGCACCAGGCCCGGAGAAGGTCAGCCATGCCTCTGCCGTCGGCCATGGTGTGGGGGTAAATGACAGAAATGAGTGTGCCGTCTGTGAATGTGACTACGCGGATGCATAGCTGCGGAATGCTTTTGCCGATGTAGTCTTTGAATGTTTTTGGAGCCATGGTATCTGAAGTGAGAGAACGAAGCTGATCGACGCCAGGGTGGATAGAGGGACCGGTTTGCTGGCGAAAGAATCTCGAGGCCAGCGGATGGTCTTTCATGGACATGTCGAAACATGCCTCGGTGAACTGGACGGAGACGCGACCATTCTCGTGAGACCGCACACGGCGGACGGCGAAGCGATTGTATCCCTGAATAGTCAGCTCATATCCTTGAATATCGGTAGAATGGATGATGATACATACACGCTGGAGAATACGCCCACCCAGTTTCTTCCACTCGTCTTCCTGTAATAGAGCAATCAAGGATTCGTGAAGTTCGTCCACGTCGAAGACATCCTCGAAGCGAAATGTGATGCACATGATCATGCTTCTCAAAATGTGCGTATTGTCGAAGGCGTGGAGGGGGATTGAGGTCTGCATTGTGTTGAGTACGCGGTTTGAGTACTTGACTTGTCGATATCAGATAAATCGGTTTGAGGTACGTTTAGCTGCCGACTGCAATGCTGTCTTGATCTTGATGATCTTTCAGTCTGTCTTGATGGATTTGGATGAAAAGATGATGAAAAGATGAAGAATATCTCTGGATCTGTCTTTGGCAGGAAACTGAATGAGGATGAGATGAAGAAGAGAAGAAGGACAAATGAAGAAGAAAAGAGGCAGTGAATGAATCTGCCATGACTGCCCTCATGGTTGTCACGACGATGTGCACATGGAAGTCTCCAGAACCTTGAATGCGTTGATTGTTCCTGTCTGCAAGACGTTGCATGCTGCATTACCTGCACTGTCCATTTTGATTATATCTGATGAATGGGCAATGCAGCAGAATATGCCAATATGACTCTAATTAGAGATATGTAGAGAAGAAAGAAGCAGCTCATAGCCACACAGAATTTATATGTGCGGCGGTTCCCAATTGAGGCACCGGTAGGCACAGCCCTATGAAGTGAGATTGGGTGCCTGGGGCATCCCTTCCTATTCTTTTTGATATCCCTATTGTCAGTCTGTGCAACACTGATATCAGTGAATGGTATAAGTGAATGCTGGAACAAAGACAGCAGTGATATTACTTGATAGAGCATTTACCGGAATATTCCAGGAAAATTGAAAGCAAATAGTTATCAAGAAACCCCCCAAGGCTTGCTAGGAAGAATATGTTCAGTCAAAATGGCAGCTCGGTCGAGATCATATATACTATGTCACCTCGAGACTCGTATACGTTATAGCCTTTCAATGGGTTCTCATTACAATCCTGATTCTAGAAGAAGTTGAGACAGTACCCGGCAGCTCAGGCTATATATACTACTATATCCTGAGAACTGTCCAGCTCTTGATATTAATCGCATCTATGTCCCTAATAAGAGAGACACATCTGTGGTTGGCGTAGAGGACTTTGAAGCACTGAGGGTGAATGGGAGATTTCAAATAGAGTGGCATGGAATGAATGCGTCTGGGATATAAGATCTAACTGGCTCTGACTGGTTTCATTCACTGCTTAGGTACATGACTCGCGCGCATACGCGAAAGAAAATCAACTTTGATATAGGCAAGTCTCACTTCTTCCATCCTCAACACCACAATACAACTTAAATTTAATTTCTTGATATCAAGCATTAACCACAACCTTAATTAAATCCACTTAAGATATTCAATTCTATCATTCAACTAGTTAAAAATGGATTCTACCAAGTCAATCTATAAAACTTATAAAAAATATACAAAACTAGATATTATATTACTTCTATATAGATGCTAGACCTGCAATCTCTATCTTCACTCTCACTATATCTCTCAGTCAAAACCACCTTATAATATTACTAACAATAACTTCTAACCAGCTAATCATAAATCATTAATCATACATCTCCTTAAAAAGGAGATTCAGCACTTAAAAAACAAACTCCAAAAGACTCATAAACTAGGAAACCTATATAGAGATCTTACAGATCATTACTTATCTTTTCTAAAGGAAATCTATAGTAAAAAAATTCTAGATATTCTTAAAGAATAAACTCAGAGTTAAGATCTTTTATATATATTCTAATATTCAATGATCAAGGTTAGTTTTTCTTATTTTCTTATTTTTATTTATAGGATATGTCAATCTCTCCCTCTTGTCATGATGATTGCGAATAGCACCATGCTATTCTATACTTTTGTGGACTTTCACTAACTATGAGATTGGACAATATTTCTTAGCTACCGACATCAATGTTCAAAAAGACAACATTACGAATCACCGTCATCCTTGATTTTGAGCTGCGAGAGACGACGCAGATTAACTGGATACAATGTTTGTGGTTTTAAAGAAGAAAGGATCTTTGGCATGATTTTTTATTACTGTGTCTTGTTACTAGTTAGCAGAATACGAACAAAGTCCATCCAATAATTAAAATATTACACGTAGTTCAATCCTCAAGTCTAGCGAATCCAAATCACCCCTCTACATCTACCCGCCGAATGTTGAATATCCTGGTTGAATGAGAGATTGAAAAAGTGGCATAGACATATCCTTTTTCAGAGATACATGATCTGACTAACCGCTGCGAGCTTATACCTAGCCCGTCGAGCGATATCCTGGAGCAACTCCAGCCACCTCAACCAATCTTAACCTACCAACTACCACCACAGTGGCATCCACACCGAATCAGCATGGACAACCCCACCAAGCCAGCAACCTGTCACAAATGCCACGCCCCCTCCAACAAACTCTTCCTCTGCACCTGCGTCGGCTGCAATCATGTCTTCCACTTCTCCTGCGTCCCTGACCGGAAGAACACCTTTGACGACATCGTCTGCAGCGACTGCAAAGCCTTTCAGACCAACCCACGTCTAATAGGCTGCCTCAAAAAGGAGAACCAGCTGCTGCGTACGGAGCTGAAGAAGAGCGATGAGTTGATCCAACTGTATAAAAAGCAGGCAGAAGAGTGTACGGCGATGGTCGACGGGTTGTTACGTATATATGATGAGGATGGAGATGGCGATGGCGAGAAGCAAGGCGAGAACGATAATGGCAACGAGCAGTGACGGCGGGCATCAATTGCTACCTGCAATATGTGTCTAACTATCGGCCTGTTCTTGTGGCTGTATGTGGTACCATTTTTCTCAACCTGTCATGGACCTCCTACTGGCTGTCAGTGCAGACTAAGATTCATTATGCAAACAGCGGATGAATTCAGACAAACGAGCTCGCAAATCACATCTACTCTTCACTTCAAGTATCTATGACCATCCAGACCAACGACACAAAACGTTTTTGAAATTCAGAAACGGAGAGGGAAAGGATTGAACATACAGCAAGATATCTTGTCAATGCATGTTGTGTCCTTTAGTTAACAAAATAGAAACAAATCCACTCAACAATCATAATAACATTACACGTAGTTCAGTCCCAAGTTAGAATAGAATCCAAATTAGCCCTCCACATCCACCCCCGACAACCGTCGAATCTTCTGCAACTTGTCCCTCAATGCATCGCACTGACCCTGTAACTCAGTAACGCGCTCCTGTAGATTCTCGTTGTACTCCTTCAATTCCCAGATAAATGACTCCTTGTCGTCAACTTGCTGTTTCAGTTGCGTTGTTCCCTGCTCAAGTTGAGCGTTTTGTGTGCGTAGCGTGTGGAGTTGGGTAAGGTGGCTTTGGATGGTTGCTATGGCAGATTGCAGGTCTGGCTCGTGGTTGGCGGTGGACAGTTGAATTTCATTTAGACTTTCGCTCTTTGTAGTCTCATCTTTTGACTGAGGTGTAGGCGAACCTTGTTCAGAAGGCGGAGGAGGAGAATCAGACGAAGACCTTCGCCGCCGTTTCTTCGACGTGCTAGATTCACTCTGCTTAGCTCGACTTTTCCGCTTCCTCGTCGGACACTTCTTAGCCTTAGGAGTCGCCTTGGTCGAAACACTCGTCACACTCTCAGCCTTGTGCACAGGCGACTGCGCAGGTGAGTCAGAGAACGACATGGACGTCGAATCAAGATCCAT
Source organism: Penicillium sp. OUCMDZ-019 (assembly GCA_011750695.1). Taxonomy (NCBI): domain Eukaryota; kingdom Fungi; phylum Ascomycota; class Eurotiomycetes; order Eurotiales; family Aspergillaceae; genus Penicillium; species Penicillium sp. OUCMDZ-019. The sequence goes on along the minus strand of WTTZ01000034.1, from coordinate 198,609 downwards.
CGACGCCACTGCTGCTGTAGCCGCCTTTTCAGCGCACTCGGGACACTGCCACTTATCCGCCGCTTTGATGTTGGAGGTCTGGCTATTGGCTAGCCACGCACAGATCGAGTCGCACAGGCGCTGGCACGAGGTGCATTCGAAGAGTGTTTCGTCGCTGTTGTGGCAGATGTAGCAGCATTTGGCGTCGTGGTCGGGGTCGGGGTCGGGGTCTTGGGTTGTGGGAGATGGTTAGAATTGGGTATTTGGAGGGTTGGAGGGGGACGAACGTGTTGGAGATGTTGGGTGTTGGGATGGCATGTCGATGGTTTCTGGCTGTCTGTTGTTTTCAATTGGTTGATGGATGCGTGGGCGAGTGTGGATGTGGAAGAGTGTTGTTACACACGCAACGGTCAAAATCCAAGACAAGGAGAGAAAGGCCTGGCTGGTTGTGGCTGGGAGGTTTTCAGGGCCCATCGAGCTTTGAGCAAACGGCATCTGTCACATGCAAACACGTTGATAGGAGTCACCATTTTTGATTCCCTTTAACGGACGACTTGGGTGCCTGATTAATGCCTGAGGTGTCTGACTGACCACCGGCATTTCTCGCTGTCACACATACCATCGGTTTGATTTAACTCAAGAAATTACTTTGTTGTACGCATTATCTCATTTAATTGCAGATTTTATAAATATTCATTCTGTTGTTCATAGTTTTTACCCAAATTGGAAATAAATATAAAGTTAGGGTTCTACCGGCCACGTGCCGCCGAGCAGATACCTAGGTATATAACGTGGACATCTTCAATTCTACGCTATGCTCCTGCATCTTCAGGCGCACTTGCAGAACATTCCGTCAGGAGTGACTGAATCTGTAAAGCAACCCCCTCGTCGCGTATTTCATTCACATAGTCAAAAACAGACTCTCCATCCTTGGTCCTCATCGTGGTCTTGTGCCCATGCCGTAGGAGTAGCTCCAGTGTTGCTGTTTGTATCGATTGGATTATTATATGAAGCGACGCCAGCCTCTACCTTCCCAAACAATCGCATCGACAGATGCAACGCGCTTCAGAAGAATGTCTGTAAATTACTCGACTTTGAACTCACGGGCAAGGATGAGAGCTGTGCACTGTCCTTCAGTAGCGCCTAGTCGTCGAGCAAAGTACAGACAGGCCGTTGGGTACGTACTATCTTCCGGCGTCCTGTATTCGAAAAAACCTGTAGCCATCACGACATTTTCATGGAACAACGAGGCTTCCCCCTCGGGGTCATGGAAGACACGATAGGTATGTTCATCGAGCTCGGTGGCCACCACCGAACAGCCAGTCATCTCGCCCGTGAAGACAAATAATGCATCCTTGGGCTGTTTGGGAATGTCCACGAATGCCACTGGGACTCCCCACCCGGCGCTGCCAAAATAATCCAGAAGGTACGCCGGGATGGCGTTTTCAGATTCCTTCAAGGACACAACCAGGTCAAACCACTCCTGTCCGTTATTCTCCCTCTGTAATATCAATATCATTCCAAGGTTGCCATGCGATATTTGATACACTTAAACGAGCCAGCATAAACAAACACCACCATTCAATCCAGATATCGACTGCCGTGTAACAATCTAGCTACAGAGAAGCCTATAGGTAACCATACGCTATCATGTTCATTATACAGCTCCAGTAATAGTACATGATATAGACCTACGATGCTCTAATGCCCTTGAAAGACATAAAAAACAAGAAGGATCAGAAGGCTCAGCAAGCACCCTGTGAACAATATTACTATTGTTGGTATAGGTTGATAACTACAGAAAGTCAATTTGGTTGAAATCCTGGTAAACCTGTAGAGCTATAATTCAAGTCGTTTACCTAGGTGTAACAGACTGCTTAGGTAGGGTTGGAAGTCTTATTATATATGCTATACTCTATGTTTTTGATGTCTATTCCTATGTGTAAAGTGTGCTTCATATCCATGTCTAGACTTAAATTATTTTGACATCACCACAGCCCACCTACTTCTGCGTTTTCCTCCAGACAGCTGGCCAAACAAGTATAGTGCTGGCCAGCATTGCAAAGGCAACCCCCATGTCACTCACGACGATCCACCCCAATAAAGACCCTGGGATTGTCAAGTTCAAGGCATCAATCACAAGCTGCTTCAAGAGAGACACCGTCGACGGGATGGGTTTTGGACTTTTCTCTTTCTTCTCGTTGACATCTGTAGAGCGATCTTGATGGAGTGTCGGCTCCACGGGACCAAAGATAAGATCCAAAGCAGTTCTGGTGATTGCTATACAAATGGCATAGAACCAGAACTTGTATGCTTCGAGCAGAATGGGGGCGTACCACGAAACCAAGTAGACATTCATGTCATGTAGCTATATTATAAATTTTAACGTTGTGCATTTAACTGTAGTTTCAATGTCCACTTACCATGGTGGTTGCCTCCAAAACAAGATACATGCCCAATGCGCTGGATTCGGCCAGGTCCATCATTGATGCCCTGGTTCTCGTAGGATTTCCTGCGGACAAAGTTTCTTGGACATTTTGGAAACAGCCAAGAAAATCGAAGAAACGAAGATAGCGCCTCGCTGGAGGGAGATCAATACTAGACTCTAGTGCGGGGAAGAACAGCAATCACCCTACCTAGTCCTATTTGTGCCGCCGCAACCGAGCATCTCATAACAGTGACATGATCGAGACCAATTCCGGTCCCTATAAGGACCGAGGCATGGATCAGACGGAGGCCCAAGTCTAGGCCGGTGGTGGACTGGGTGAAGGTGGTCAATTGTTTGAGGGGCGAAGCCGGAGATAATTGAGCCATCGGACCAGGCTCGCACGTATTCAATAAGAAAGATAAACGAGAGGATAAGGATGTGTCTTTCGAAACTTGCTTGGCCTTGTCTTTTCAACATAAAGCACACAGATGATTCCCCGCGGGAAATCGATTAATATCAACGCTCGAGCGCAATCGATCGGGTCAAGATAGCGGTGCGAACTGACGCCGAACTAGGGAATTTGCCCCGTCCCAAGATAAGCGGCTCACATTACCTAATATTGCAGGCTGTAGTTGACTATCAGACTAGTTGCGTGAGGTTAAGAACCCTACAACTCCATCCTTTTATTCATTTCTGATGCTCATACAACTTCCTCTTCCTCATCTTGTTTTTCCAGACACGTCACTTTGTCCGTCATGGAATCCCCGAAACACTCCCTAGAGGACTCCCCAAGGGCAATGAAAGGCCTCGGTCACAGTATGGATGAAATCCACGATAGCGAGGAGGGAATGACCTCCGAGCTCCTCTCTGCTGGCTCCGAGAATCTCCATCGGACTCTAGGTGGGAAAGAGATCCAGATGTTGGCCGTGGGGGGCGCTATCGGAACATGTAACTTGTACCAAACAATGCGGGGTATACACATGCTAACTGGAAATTATAGCTCTATTCGTACAGATGGGGGCAAGCTTGACAAAGGGTGGCCCAGCAGGGCTTTTCCTAGGGTTTCTTTTTTACAGCTCTGTCATCTGGTCTGTTAACCAGTGCTTCGGTACGTGCTCCCATTCCATATTCGCTCTGTACAATTGCTAAAGGAGATACAGCCGAAATGGTTACCTATCTCCCGATCGCTTCACCCTTTGTTCGCCTAGGTGGATTCTGGGTGGATGACGCCTGGGGCTTTGCGATGGGCTGGAACTACTTCTTTCTTATGGGTAAATGCTAGTCCTTGAAGACTTGGAGCTTTCATGACTCTGACTAAATGGTCTGCACTCAGCCTTCGCTATCCCGTATGAAATCACAGCAGTGAATGTTCTACTCACCTACTGGACCGACAAGATTCCAGTGGCCGCGGTCGTGATGATTTGTTTCGTGATCTATGCGTGAGTCTCCTGACCAAACCAAGTTGCCAGTGAAACAGGAAGAACTAACCTGAACGTTGTAGTGGACTCAACGGACTCGCAGTCCGGTACTTTGGAACTGCCGAGTTTTACATGGCCATCTTCAAGGTCTTCCTTATGCTAGGACTGATTGCCTACACTTTTGTCACCATGGTTGGTGGCAATCCGGATCACTGGGCATATGGGTTCACTTATTGGCAAAATCCGGTAAGTCAAAAACCAATACTTGCATTCTACGTTGCTAATTTTGAAGGGCGCATTTGTCGAGTACCTCGTTCCTGGAAACACCGGACGCTTTCTTGGATTTCTCTCCTGTGTAGTTCAGGGCTCTTTCACGTCAGTAATCCGCTCTTAATGTCTCTTTTCGTTGTTATATGACTGACTTTACCTATGACGCAGTATGGTCGGTCCTGAATTCATTTCCATGACTGCTGGAGAAGCAGAGAACCCTCGCAAATTGATGAAAAGGGCATTCTCTTCGTTTGTCTGGCGGCTCCTCATCTTCTTCCTTGGCGGTGCACTGTGCGTTGGCATTGTCATTCCTTACAATGACAAATTGTTACTCGAATATATTGATGGAACAGAGGGAAGCACCGGCGCTGCGTAAGTCGTCCATGCCACTGCCCATAATAAAAGCCATTAACCGTGCTTTAGGTCTCCGTACGTCATTTCAATGGTCCAATTTGGAATCAGAGGTCTCCCCTCTCTGGTTAACGCTCTGATCCTGACATCGGTCTTATCATGCGGTAATAATGTTGTTTATTCATCTATCCGTACACTCCATGGCCTGGCAGTGGACGGCAAGGCGCCGGCTATCTTTGCAAAGTGTAACAGATTCGGTATTCCAGTGTACTCAGTTATAGCGGCGCTTGCATTCTGTCTTCTTTCCTTGCTGCAGCTCGGAAGTACCTCCTCCACTGTCCTCACCTGGCTTGTGGACATCTGCACTGCGTCCTACCTGATCAACTACTTTGCCACTGTCGTAACGTATCTGCATTTCTACGCCGCTCTAAAAAAGCAGGGGATCGACCGAAACACGCTGCCGTACCGCGGATACTTCCAACCCTATGCGGCGTATTACGCCGCGGTAATGACCTTTGTCATAACGTTAATTCTCGGTTACACTGTTTTTATCGACGGTAATTGGGATATCACAACCTTCTTTACTTCCTATCTCATGATCGGCTTTTTTATCGTGGCGGTTGTGTTCTGGAAACTCGTCAAATGGACACGCTACGTTCGTCCTGGCGAAGCAGATCTTCAGCTTGGAGAAACAAAAGCCCGGATTGACCTTTATGAGACAATGTATGAGCCACGCAAAAGAGGCAAGGTGTCGGGCTTCCTCAACGGTTTGTTCGAGTAGATTTGGTGGCAACTCGTCGTGGAGTGAGTTCGACTATGGTCGCTGGCTCTGGTTGAGATTTTTGTACATTTTCCCTTCTCGCTACGGTAATTATTTTCACAACAGAGAGTGTTTGATTAAGCTACTAATCTCTTTGCACAAATACCTCTAATCAATATATACCTATATAACCTTGGAAACCTTGGAATATACCTAGCTATATATAAACGTTACTGGGGAGAAGGCTTACAACACTGATTACCACAACCAAAAATATACCTAGGTAATGTTTGACAATTACATCTTCCATTAAGTCACAAGATCATCCGCATTCAAAATCAAAGTCGCGAAAAAGAGAGGCTCTCGCACGAATTCATCGGCCCGAATGAACTCATTAGTTGTGTGTGCTCGGTTGAGATTTTCCACCAAATTCACAGGCGTGAATCTGTAAATGTTTTTGGTCAACGCCCAGAAGAATTTCGTGTCGGTGTTGGCCGGCATCAAATATGGAGTTACAATAAGCTCGTCATCCTGACCGAGAGGCCTGAGGACGTTCTTGATGGTACCGGATAAGATGCGAAATGATTCAGCGACAACAGGAGAAACGGGAGCTGGCTCCAAGGCATCAACGCCAAATAGGCAAATCTTGCGTGCCACTGATGGGTCGCATGGTGAATGAAAGCCCTTGAATACCATTTTATGCTTTTTCGCAATAGTGCTAACAAGTGACTCGTAATGTGCCTCAACCTGAGCAATACTAGTTTCGACTGCAAGGCGCAGGTTGATCATGGTAAACGCTGTTTCGGGGATGGCATTAATCTTAACGCCACCGTAGATTTTTCCAACAGACTGACTTGTCTTGAAGTGATATCTCATATTACCGAGTGCCTGGTCCAGTTGCTCCTGGCTAATACTGTTGTCTTGGGCAGCAGCCTTGCTCAACGTGCGTCGAACGGTCATTGGGAAACTCGACTCAGGAGCATAGACGGCGGCACATTCCAAGAAATGAAACATGGGATTCTTCGGAGTGACCATTCCTAGAAATGGGTTGCTCTCAATTGCGACCACGATTTCCGACAGGATGCCAATAGCATTATGATCAGGTGGGTTACTCGCATGGCCACCGGTCGAGGAGACATTGATCCCAACATCTAGATAGCCCTTTTCTGCAACACCAACCATGGCAAATGACCGGTCGAAGTCTCTCTGGATACCCGTGGACCCTTCATCCATGATCAAATAGATCCCGTCATGCCCGTAGTGCTCCAGTAGGAAATTCGAAATCGGCCTTCCGCAATTCTCACCACTGATCTCTTCGTCACAGCCAAATGCAAGGATAACTGTCCTCTTTGGTCGAAATCCGCTTTTGATCAAAAGGTCCAAACTTTCAATGATCGATATCAGGTAGCCCTTGTCGTCAGTCGCACCACGTCCCCAGATAAACTCCCCATCGTAGTGACCATCATATGGCGGATGACTCCAGTCCTTGATATTTTCCATAAGAACAGGCACCACGTCTTGATGCGCCAGCAAGAGAATTGGCTTGGCATCCGAGGGTGGAACGCTGCCTTGCCATGTCAGGATCAGCCCATGCGTGTTGGCATGATCCAGTTTCACGTTCTGAAACACCGTGGGATAGACATTTTTGAGATAGTCCTCCACCTGGAAAAATATATTCCATCTGTCATCTTCCCCAATGGGTCCCAAGTCATCGTAACTTTCAGATGGGATTTGAATGGTTCCCGAGAGCTTTTCAATGACTTCTCGCTGGTATTCTACCGAATCGACCTTGTCGCGAACGTAATCCTCGACTCGTTTATTCGTCGGGGACAGCGCTGGGACTTGCTGGCATATTTTGGACTGGGTTTCGGGATCGTACGCCTCCAACCAAGATAAGGCAGAGGAAGAAGATGGGATGGGATTTCTGAGGAATGCGATAAAAACTGCCACCGAGGCAAACGCCACAAACCAAACAGTGTTCAAGCTCTTATCTCGATGCGGATTAACTTTTTCGGTCATTATGGCGATAGATATCTATCCACCGGAAGAACTATTCAAGCTAGATGAGGCATGCTTAAGTCATAGATACGAGTTCATCTGGAATACTTCATTTTATACTAGAGATTCGCACAGCAAGTAGCTCTTACGTCGAGCAATTGACTTCATACCTGCTCTAGATGTTCCTTATCAGCCTTTGTTTTCGGGGAAAATATGACGTTATCTAAAATTAGGGTTTGCTAGCATTATCTCTTGCTATCGAATCTAGAATCTTAGTCCGCCTAGTACACGATATAGGAATCTTACTCCGCCACTAAGATCTTCCCCGCTTATCAAACAATATCATATTGTCTATATCTAGATAGCTAATTCTAATTCTCATGCACAGACTGATTCATCTGGCACCCCCGACAACTCCTAAGATGTCGAATCCCAAGGCATCGTCTTCATCATCACCAGCTTCCAATGACTTCCGCAGTGACACCTTTACCACACCGACGCCGTCTATGTTGGCAGCGATGATGAACGCTTCGTTTGGAGACGATGTGTACCAGGAAGACCACATCACGACCGAATTCCAACGGGAAATAGCGCGTTTGACAGGGATGGAGGACTCCCTCTTCATGCTCTCTGGAACAATGGGTAACCAAATTGGAGTCCGCGTTCATCTCAATCAGCCTCCGCATTCGGTCCTGTGCGACTATCGCGCCCATGTGTACGCCGAGGAAGGATCTGGACTGGCAGTGCTATCTCAGGCGATGGTGACACCTGTCCACCCTGCCAATGGCATATACTTGACGTTGGGCGATATCAAGAAGTGGGCTGTCCTAGGAGACGATATTCATACGGCACCGACGAAGGTGATCAGTCTCGAAGTGACCATTGGCGGAGTGTTGACTCCCATAGAGGAGATACAAAAGATCTCCGAATTCGCACGCGCCCATGAGATAAAGATTCATTGCGACGGGGCTCGCTTGTGGAACGCCTCTGCGGCAACTGGCTACTCTGTGGCTGACTACTGCCAGTATTTCGATACTGTATCAATGTGTATATCGAAGGGGCTCGGGGCACCGGTTGGTGGAGTTCTTGCCAGCACCAAGTCCAACATCAAACGGGCTAGATGGTTAAGAAAGCAGCAGGGAGGCGGCATTCGACAAGCTGGGGTGTTGACTGCCCCAGCCCTGGTGGCACTGAAGGAAGTCTGGCCAACCATGAAAGACACACATGCGAAGACCAAGAAACTGGAGAAAGATTTGGCAGCGTTTGGTGTTGTTCCTCAAATCGCAGTCGATACTAACTTCTATTTCATCGATGCCAAGAGGTCCCGCTTGGATATGGGCATTTTGTTGGAGCAGTGTGAGAAGTTCAATGTGAAACTTATGGATGAGCGAATTGCTTTACATCATCAAATTAGCGACGAGGCAATTGAGAGGCTCAAGGCCGCCATTGCCGCGGCAGTACAAATATCCAAGGCCTTGCCACCTGACTACATCCCTGAGGTTCCATCAGGGGGATATAATATCACCTCAAAAATGAATGAATATAGCTAGAAGTCTCATTTGCAGCCCGATTTTTGACCATTCCCGCTTTTAATTGCAATGTCAGAATGTTGTAACGTAGGCTTTTTTAATAAAACAGTTAGGGGTATGTGGAGAATATACAACTGCGTGTCAAGTTGCTCAAGCCCAAGTGAGTTTGCAAACGACATTTTTGCAGTAGGCCAGTATAAATAAGAGTCTAGCATGAAATCCAATTCACTTTACAGGGACAAAAAGAGGAGTACTCTAAATAAGACTGGTATTAGATTTCCTAACTAAGCACTCTGAGTCGGGTCACCAAGCGCAGCTGCTGGTTTGTAGTCACTAAAATCATATTCAACATCATAATCCTCCTCATCGACATCTCCGTCGCTGAGTTCGACGTCTTGGAGGTTCTCCCCATCATCGACCTCATCAGCGGTAAACCCATAGTCCTCCTTTCGGAGCTTCTTCCAACTAGCAATAGTCTGTCTTCGCGTAAGATGGAACGGAAGCTTGGACAGCGGGATACATCCTTCCTGAGTCACTTCCACTGTCTGGCCAATCGAGCTGGCAGTATCAGTCGCCTTGTCCATCAGGATAATATGAATGAAGAACACCATGCCAGGCTGAGCAACCAGTTTCTGGCCTCGCACAAACATGGGATAATCCATCCACGTAGGCGAAAATGTGGCGCCCAAGCTATAGCCGCAACTATTAAAGCGTTGATCCCGGAAGCCGTTCTCATCTGCAACACGAGCGTAAGCTTCGAATACATCACCGATCTCTTTGCCGGGTTTAAGTGCCGCCATAGCCGCCTCCATTTGAAGTACATTGATCCGGTGCATTTCACGAGCCAGCTTGGTAATGCCGCCGATAGGAATAGTGCGCATTAGACATGCATGATAATGCTTGTACACTGCGGCATGTTCAAGTGTAAGCTGGCGCTCAATCCTTTGTTTTCCAGTTGAGTAACGAGTAAGTACGGCCTTGTTACCAGAGACAAGGATATTCTCATTTGCAGGATCGTCTCCACCGCCCTCGTAGACAGTACCAGTGATCTCCCTCCATAGATCGCCTTCGTAGGCACCGGGTTTGGCCAGCTTCAGGGCACGTACGAGAGCGAAGTCGGCCAAATACGCGGCCTTGCGAACCTTGCGCATTTCCATCTCTGATTTAACAATGCGAAGTTCGGTAAACAGGTCACTGTAATCTACTAGCTCGCAAAGGTCATGGACAGCTTCTTCCAACGCCTTTCCCAGACGGTGTGTCAAGGAGCAGGAATCAGGTTCGTAACCGAGTCGCTTAGATGGTGAATCGATCCCAAACTCCTTCAGTACCTTGGGCACCAAGGATACGGGGTTGCTTCCAGCGTTGTCGGATCGGATGAGGATATCCTTCTGCTCTAGTGTTGACGTGTAGAGAGCCTGGCGCAGATCGGGGATTCGAGTGATTAACCGCATGGAACCGTCCTTGTGGAAGTACATGGCTTGGAAGAAGACATAGCCAAAGGTATCATAGCCGGTCAAGTAGTAAAGAGTCTCTTGCTTGGTTATGAGGAAGCCATCAAGCTTTTCTCTCTCCATGAGCTCCAGAGCCCGGCGTTGGCGCTCTTTGAACTCAGCCTCTGTAAAGTACAGGGCTTTCTTGAAGGGTTCGGCTTTCTTGAGAGGTGCCATATTTGTACGAAAAAGAAGAAAGGTACCTAGGTGAGAGAAATTTTGTGGTTTCCAACCTGAGTTGTTTAATATGAAAACCCGAGAGCATGCTTGTTCATTATATATACCCTGCCGTCTGGCCTCGTTTGAACTAACATCAATCACAGCTGGCCGGGCTCAATGTGGGAATTTAATCCGAGTGTTTTATCTCTACTAATGTGACCCCATATATTCACTAATTATGTGGAAGCATAGCATTTTCACAGTTGACTTTCCGTGGGGAAGCTGACATGCCGAATGCGGGAATTTAGTCCATCTTGACAAGGCCTAGACTTTGGCTATCATGCAACAGGCACAAAATGGGGTGTACATACAGTTTTAATATAATTATAGATAGGAACTGCTTCAACCTTGATATATAAAGCACGAATTTCATAATTAAACGGTCCATTGTGGGGTGTTGTCTAGAGCCATGCCTCTAGTAGCAGCTTCCAGCATAGTAGCAGCCATCGGCGTTGCTTTCTTACTTTACCATGTCTACTGGGGATTGATATCGAGTCCTCTGGCAAAGGTTCCAGGCCCAAGGTTGTTCTCTTTGACGAGCCTAAGACTCAGCAAGGAGGATCTCCAAGGCACACGCACCAGGACAATCCATCGCCTCCATCAACAATATGGCGCAGCTGTGCGCGTCGGTCCCAATGAAGTCTCATTCAATAGCCTTACAGCCTTGCGCCGTATTTATGGTGCCGGTAGTCCCTTTGGGCGCCCAGCAGCGTTTTACGGCATATTCAGTATGTTCGGACAGACAAGCTTGTTTACATTTTACTCCTCGTCCGACCATGCCACTCGAAAGAAGATGATGAGCCAAATGTATTCCAAATCAGCTGTTCTGAAAATTCCTGTGGCCGACTCAATACAGTCAAAGGCCAAGCAGTTTTTAGATTTGATCGAATCGGACCCGCGGACGGCGTCGGATCTGGTCAGGAGCTTGCACTTCTTCTCTCTGGACAACATGACTTGGATGGTTTTTGGGGCTCGTGGAGCAACACACGCTTTGACGGGGAAAATATCGGACAGGGAAATTCTGAGTGACATTGACGAGCCAACGGCACGCCGATATTCGTGGTTCCAGATACATCTGCCACGTTATACTCGCTTGGTCATGTCCTACAGCTCATATCTACGATCGATCCTCGAGGTGTTGAGCCTTCTCCCAGGAAAACTACCGTCGGCATATAGTGGCCTCCAACATTTTGCCTTGGCAACCGTTAACACTCATCGCTCAGACAAAACCTTAGTACTACCACCAGCGAGCGAGAGCGGTCTCATGATGAGTTTGTTGCATGGCAAAAACGGGGACCACCTTCTCTCCGACATGGAAATCGCCGCGGAGTGCGCCGACAATCTTGATGCCGGGCTCAAGACAACAAGCGACACATTGATGTTTGCTCTCTGGGTGCTATCGCTCCCTCAACACCGACAATATCAACAACGCCTTATAGTGGAAGTGAAGGACGCCAAATCCTTGGTGTCAGGCGACACGTCGATTTTGCCAGCGGATGCATGCGACCGGCTCCCATTCCTCGATGCTATAATCAAAGAAACATTACGTTTATATGCTCCTATTCCAGCATCCCAGCCTCGGACCAGCACTCAAGATACTACAATAGACGGCTACCACATACCTACCGGTACAGTTGTCAGCTGCCAGGCTTTTTCTATGCATCGGAACCCAGACGTCTTTCCACATCCCAACACCTTCAACCCCGATCGATGGCTAGCAAGCAATGCAGAGACAGCCGAAATGAAACGCTGGTGGTGGCCCTTTTCTAGCGGAGCAAGAATGTGTCTTGGAATGCAGTAAGCGTGCCCTGTCTTTCTTTTTCTCCACTACGTACACAACTTACTCGGAACAAATAGTTTTGCGCTTGCACAAATAAAGACGCTGCTAGCAGCCATATATCAAACATACTCGACAACTTTGAGCCCGGAATTTGAGAAGTTGTCGCCGACTGCGACAAGCCGATTTGAATTAGTATATGACGACTTGTTTCCAATTGCTAAAGTTCGTTTCAGTCCATCAATGCTCATTTTCTGCAATCGGAATAATGGCTGACCACTGACTAGGATAAGAAATGTTTTGTCAGGTTTGAGAGGCGATGAAAATCTCCGCTTGGCCTACTTCCGTATGCGCCAATTTGAGCGAGGAGACTTAGGTATATTTATTGGTAGTTCGGTATCTGGCTAGATGCTTATGAATATATGTAGATAGATAGATAGGTTGACCCTGCAATCCTACTCTATAATATAGTATCACTTGTTTCTTCATTTCCGCTCATATCGACATGTAAGCACTTTATCATGTTGCCAGCGAACAACCTTAGAGCCTGTTCGTACGAAAAATGTACACAATCTTCGCTTCAGCTTCACTTTCCACAAAGCCACAATTACGGCACGAATCGGTCATTCCACAATCACTACGGTTTCGCTCATTGCCAACAGAATTGACATCATGCTACGTAGATGATTAAGCCATTCAAGAACCGAGATATCTCATCATATTTTTCATTTCTAGTTGGAAGATCTATTACATTTATGAAAATGGTGCATCCGTCAGGCGACAGACTACTGCCTTGATCTGAGTGTAGTTTTCAAGGGCGTAGGAGCCGAGTTCGCGCCCAAAACCAGACTGCTTGAAGCCGCCAAAGGGAGCTTGGTAGGAGATCATGTTATAGTTGTTCACCCAAACGGTACTTGAAAATGTTAGCCTCCTGCAGTGTATGTATACCTAAGTATAGGGGAAGCGTACCCAGCTTTGAGAGCATTAGACATGCGGATAGCCCGGTTGAGGTTCGTCGTATGCACACCGGCCGCCAGCCCTGAGAAAGTATTGAGTTAGAGAAATTGGATTCTTTACGAGTTTTTGTAGGATAATGTACCATAACTGCTGCTGTTACCAATCTTGACGGCCTCTGCTTCATCCTTGAACTTTTGGACCACAATAACGGGTCCAAATATCTCCTCTTGGGCAATCTTCATGTTTGAACTGACGTCGGTAAAGATGGTGGGCTGGATAAAGTAGCCCTCGGTACCGTGGCGCTCACCACCTAGAGAAAGAGTAGCACCCTCCTCCTTGCCGTAGTTGATATACTCCATTATACGGTCGAACTGAAGCTGGGAGATCTGGGGGCCCTGGAATGTATCAGGAGCAAAGGGATCACCGACCCGGTTCTGAGAAGCGCGCTCCTTAAATCGGGCAATGAACTTGTCATAGATACCTTCCTGTACTAACAGGCGCGAGCCAGCACAACAGCACTGTCCATGATTATAGAAAATACCATAGTTAGACCAGGAGATAGCATTGTCAATATCAGCGTCATCAAACACAATATTAGGTGACTTGCCGCCCAGTTCAAGAGAAACTTTCTTCAGGTTACTCGTGGCAGCAGCTTGTAGAATAGTGCGACCAACTAGTGTAGAGCCTGTAAAGGCGACTTTATCAATGTCCATATGGCTTGATATAGCTGCGCCAGCAGTACGTCCAAAGCCAGATATAACATTAATAACACCAGGCGGGAATCCAGCTTCGATGATTAGTTTACAGGCATATAGAGCAGAGAGAGGAGTCTGCTCGGCGGTTTTCACAATCACCGTGTTGCCGACGGCGATAGCAGGACCGACCTTCCAAGCCCATATCAGGATTGGAAAGTTCCAGGGGATAATCTGACCACAAACGCCAATAGGCTCGTGACGGGTATAGGTCAGGGTCTCAGTGCCAGTGTCAATCGTCTGGCCAATGATTTTATCTGCCCAACCACCATAATAACGGAGGCAACCAGCAGCATTTCTGACGTCGTTCTTAGCCATGGCGAGAGACTTGCCGTTATCAAGTGTCTCAATAGCGGCTAGAGTCTCAATATCGCGCTCAAAAAGATCGGCCAGTTTAGTGAGCATACGCCCACGGTTCGAGGGAGTTACCTCAGCCCAGACTTCGAAGGCCTCGCGGGCAATTTTGACAGCGATATCAACATCATCTGCGGTGCCCTCGTGGACGGCGACAATTGGCTTCTCGGTAGTGGGGTTCACAGTCTCGAAGGTCTGGCTTTTAACGCCTTTGACGAATTGATTGTTGATGAACCTAGAGTCATAAATTAGTGATCAAGACTTTATGAATCGTCATTATTGGGGAGGGGAGACGGACAAGCCCAATGGCTGCTCAAATGTGACGGTGGGAGTCTGGATGCTCGTGGATAGCGACATGACTTGTTTGAAGTTGTACTAAAGAGAGAGATCAGGGGGGTGAGCAATAACAGGAGGCTGAGAACTCACTTCTTATAGATGGCAAAAGAATTGAGAGCGAGCTCGGAGCACAGACAACTGCAGTAACTCGGTATATTGGTAGCTACTCTACCTACATTAATTCGTCTATAGCTTTCATGAGTCTTTCCTCGGGAAACTCTCCATCGTCCTCGATCTAATTTTACTGCCAGGGCTGGATACTATACAACAGGTGGATTATCTCCGACTCGGGAACGGGGATGAGGTATTTCCTTAGATGCTTAATTAGTACTGTAATCTGTAAATGGTGCGAAAGATAACATAGATTTGCTACATTTAGCACTTTTACACGACGTCAAAGGATATATTATCATGAATATCAATAGTATTTGAAGTTTTGTTAGTGCACACTAGATTTACAGTGAACAACTATGAATGCATGACGGGGTAAGATTCCCAAAGAGGTAGGCGGAGTAAGATGCCTTTTGTGTCAAGTGGGCAAGATAAGCAGATACGATAGACACCAGATACGAGTACTAAATCTAGACCAGTAAGTGTTTGATAAGTTCGATCCACTTATATCATTTATTCTATCTTTCAATCTGTCCAATGAATGCTCTTATCGATGGATTGACAGGCATGCCAAGAAATGGATAGGATATAGTTATCGACAACGATACAACCTAATTCTGAAGAGCAAACGATACGAATGAGACTCTTGTAAACGCGAAAGTAACATTTCATGCTATATCAGTTATAGAAGAAATAAAAAGAAACCTACTCTCTAATAATGTGGTGATAACAGAGAATACTTACCTACCTAATTGGGATGATAGATAAGATAAGAGATAGATTACCTCAGCATGCTAACTAGATATGTACTAGTTACCTAGATAACCTATCAATTTGAGGACGACGTTCACTCCAGCAAAACATCATCAATATGCGAGTGACCAAAGGCTGTGTCCGCTGTCGCCATCGCCATGTGCGCTGTGTGGTTCCTGTCGGCGCATCATCATGTTCTTACTGCACGCGCTTAGGCCAGCCATGTCATCTAGAGCCGCGCTTCAAGTTCCGCCCTGTCCGGCATATATATCAGCAGTGTGATAGTGCTCCCACGCGCTACGACCTTGTCTGGGATGATCAGCAGGTCTGGGTTGGAGTCTCCAGGCCAGGTAGCCCTCTTTCTCCTCTCTTCGACAATAATATTGTCTAGTAACAAAAAGATTCAGTGACCTTTGTTACCGAGACCGACGGCTTGGCGCATGAACCACCTGCCTCAGACAAGGACCAGGAGGCTGAGCTATCATATCCATCCCCGGATGAATCTAACCAACTGCTACCGGTCGAGTCTGTCCCTAGTAATATCTTTCTAGATAGCCCCAGCCCTGGGCCAGGACCTGAACCTGGACCTATACCTAGACCAATCGATGTGTCGACACTATCCCTGCGAGAGGCATTCTTGATCCGCTCCTATATTCAAAAGATCGCAGCCGTCGTGAGTATTTTATTTTTCTTTATACCAACATAGCTAACTGTCTAACGGCTAGGCGGATATCTGTGACCCCCAGTCTCAGTTTAGCACCGAGGTCCCACGGCGCGCACTCGAAGAGCCAATGCTGCTGAAAGCTCTGCTGGCACTCGCGTCCAGACACGATGCCATATTGACCAATAACAGCGACTGTGAGGCGTCAACCTTTCATGGGGAATGCCTGGAACTGCTTATCGTCGCGCTCAACCAGCCGCAGGAGAAGTATGATGAAAACCTGCTCATCACCGTGGTGGTGCTTCGATTCTACGAAGAGCTGGAGCGGAACACGGACCGGAAATACCACCTCCTCGGATCCAACCGGCTGCTGAACCTCATGTCTCGCTCAGCGTCGTCTGGGGGACTGGCAGAAGCTGTGAGCTGGCAGTTCCTGCGCCAGGCCATCTACTCATCCGTAGTGCAGTGTGAGCCGATGCAGCTAGACATGCAGAATTATGAGCGATCGTCAGTCTTCCATCGCGATGACGATGCGGCGCACGCAAATGTCATTATCTTTTTGTGTGCATGCATCATTCAACAATGTTGCTCCGCGCCGGGGTACGCTATTGACCGCAAAAGCTGGCAGCGCCTGGCGGACTCGGTGGAGGAGTGGCATCGCAACAAGCCGAGGATATGGCAACCGCTGCGATATGAAGCGCCGGACCTATCGGCTGATCGCCCTTTTCCCGAGCTATGGATCATGTCGCCTCCGGCCGGTGTGTCTCGCTCAACCATTAGGGTTATTTAGGGTTGTTCTTTTACTAACTTGGTTTTTCTAGTGGTCGGTTTACAGTATTACCACGCTTCGAGCATATTCCTCACCTTGTCCGACGCACCATCGCAGCAGATGACGGACTATGAAATGGCCCGAGCTCGACTCATTGCTGAAGTATGTTTCCACTGTCAGTGACTCAGTCATGTCATGCTAATATCCTATAGAGAAAGATTGCCAGTCACGTAGTCACGGCCATCGGACTATCATTATCGAATGAGAGTGTTCAAAACAGCTATTTCATTGCCTCCCACCTCCTCCAACGTTGTAAGTTAAAGCTTCTCTTGCTGAAATTTGAGTGCTTTCTAATAGTGTACAGTTGGATACTGTCTACGACAGCCTGCCGAACAGCGGGGAGCACTCAAGTTCTTGTCTCGTGTGGAGAAGAACCTAGGGTGGCGCACCTCGTGGATCGGGCGAGAATTGGAGCGTCAGTGGAGTGAGCTACGTGTCTCCATCGCCGACTGAAACTTTTATTGTTCTGGCGTCCTCACGTTTAGCCAGCTGTTTGTTGGATTTGTACACAATTCTCATATATGCATGGTCTCACTTCGTTCAAGCAATACCACAACCACGTGAAACCAGTGTGGAGCTCTCTACCAGGACAGCACTTTATGGCTCAACGCTTGGGCTACAAATAGAGTAGTCCTCGGTCTATCGAATGTTGTTTCACTTCGAACTCTAAGCCTTTGCTTCAGAGTACCCCTGAAGTGTTGACATTGCTAGCTCTACCATTACAAGTCAGTGGGTTAGGGTTAGCTAACACCCAGGCGAGATACTGAGGATATCACCCGTTCTCATTTTGTCATATGATGTACTATCATTCGGGTACGCCCCAGGGGAACATCCGCAGCCGACGGGATATCTAGGCATATTCTGAGACCCGACTCTCTACTATAACGTATGTATGTGCTGGAGATCTTTTCACCAGACTTGGTTACTGAAAAGCGATGCAGTCACACAGATAACCTGCAAGAAGTGTATTTAATATTCTGTCCTATTTACATATAACATTGCATTTCGAGTCCCATCCATTCCGTCCCATAACATTTATTGATACACCATGAAAAACCCAACCCAAAGACGCGCATTACGTGGCATATGAATGATTCAACGGATCCATATCCATATCATTGCTATGCGATGTCCGCGATACCTAAACAGTCAGCATAGCCACCAATCAATCCTATAAATAGAAAACATACCTCCAACGTCCTGGTAACGCTAATCCCATTCAACTTCCCGCTTGAACGAGTGTACATCGGGCGATCACTGCCTGAGCGATCGCTGAGTGGGATACCCTGCGACGGGGTCCGTCGACTCTTACTCCCCGGTGCCGCATAGTCGGGATAACTTGCATAGCGTCTCGTCTGCTGTCGACGGCGGAAGAAGATTGCGAATGAGGGGAGGGTGCCGACGACGACAGCTATCCATGTTAGCTATTACCCCCCTTCTCCAAAGGCGAGGACTCACCAATAGCAGCCTCAATCTCACCCCAAAACATCAACCACGAACTCGACGGCGTGGTGTCGCTGCGGGACTCGAGGCCGATCTGCACTGTGCGTATAATAGCCATGACGATACAAACAATACCCACGCAAAACACCGCCCCGAGAGCGAGTTTCTCCTGCGTCGGCAGACGCAGCAGCCAGATCAGTTTCCACGGTAGCAGCATGATCATGATGTCGGTGAGCACGTCGACGGCGAAGGAGAAGTAGAGGCTGATGACTTGGGCGACGGAATCGCGGTGGGTGGAGCACTCCCCTAGATACTGTTAGATCCTTCTTCGAGAGGTGAGGTGAGATCTTACCAGGCGTGAACCAGGCGTGCATGCTCTGGCAGGACACGAAGTTTGTGATGATGCAGCCGACGAACATCTACCCAGTTAGCAATTCCACATTTCCTTAGAAAGGGAGAAAGACAAACCACAAGCGTAAAAACAAGCACCCCCCACCACCACCTCATCTGCTCCGGCAACCCATTGAACAGCCTGCGATACAAAAACAGCAAACTCAACTTGACCGACCACAACACAATCCAAAAGATCATCGTATTCGCAAAGAAAATCTCCACGATAAACATGGCATCCTTCTCGATCGTCGCATACAACTGCCCTGTAGATATGGCGTTGTCGACTCGATACAGCGGTGGCGCGACGACCGAGTATAAGACTACCATGGTGAGGAACGCGGCCCATGATAGTATGCAAAACCCGTCTTCGATCTGGAACTCGCCCCAGCGGTGCGTGCAGCGCAGCACGAAGCGCGCGGCTGTGAAGGCGGAGGCGACGGCGATAGTGGCATAGCCGGTTGAGAGCACCTGGCTTTTGGACACGAGGATTTCGGCGGAGGTGGCGCTCATCTTTCCTTTCCCTTATTGTGATGATGTTTGTGGTGTTGTGTGTGTTATATGCCCTACCCCCCAACCACCCGGGCTCTTCAGATCGCGTTAATCTCAGATGTCGATAGTAATTCCAGTCATAGAACTTGGTTCTCTGTATGTATCACTCATTGACAGTCTCTCCATCAATCAATTAAGCATATCGAGCATGTCGGCTGTCACTGACTGAACCACGGAACAGCAGCAGTCAGAAATATACTTTAATCAAATAAACCCCCTACTAAAACTGTCAAACGGTAAACCCAAACTCAATTCCAACCTCTGGCTTGAGACGAATGACAGTCATATTTCTTCAGAATCAGCCATGTCAAGCCCATGCGCCTCGGATGAGCCCCCACCACCACTGCATACATACTATAGAATCTAGTGAATCACTAACAAAACAAACGAATCAGAGTGCTGGCTAACAGCTAACGTAACGCCAAAAGCCAGATAAGCATGCCTAGCCCATATGCCAGCCTTAATTCTTAGTTGTAACTTGTGCCGCGTCTACCCGGCCAGTACTCCGTACATAGAGATGGATGGTGAAACTGGTGCATGTCCGCTGATTGTCCGATCCTAGTCATCCTTATATCTAGATGATACATGTACACTGCACAATATTCATCATATTCATCATATCATCCATTTATACAATATTTCTCTCTTCACATGCCATCTCGTTTAGTATTTGCAGAGTTCTTCTCGCAGGATCCGAAGACTGTTGGTGGCTGACGCCCCAGGCCGCCAATTCCCGTTTCGAGCCAAAGTTAGGGTTAGGGCATCGTGCCCTAAGTCCCGCCTCGTACGGAGTATGCCGGAATACACCTTAACAATTTACCACGAGTATGTACAACGACGTAGGAGTAGGACAGTGAGGCTTGAGCTTGATTGCACGTGCTAGACTACTACATAGTCGGAGTCGTATCCGGCTCGAGATGGTGTACTTTAAGACGTTTATCGCGGACTAGCAGGGGCTAGGCGGCTAGTGCGCTCCTCGGTGCGTGGGATTGATTAATTGAAGTTTATACTTCGTACTGCTCCGTGCCCAGGCACATAATTATAGACGCAGGCCAGGTCAGTGCATCCGACATCGTATGCTGGGTGACAGCACTGACAGGGCACGGGGCAGGATGACAGTCTGGTACGGCGGAGTACCTACGGAGTACCTACTACCTAGTGTGGACGGATAGTGACAGACTGACACATGCTGATCGAGCCGGAAGTTAGTTAGATAGAATGAATGCTACAGTCGATCCATCCCAGCGATGTAACCAGCCTGTGCAGGTCGCAACGTCTTCCCGTCCGTGCTGTATACAGATTCGACGTAGTGCAATTCAAGCAGTGGCAGTGCGATAATTTAATAAAAGCCAGCCCGCGCACGACAATCGAACAAAACTAGAAGAACTAGAAGTCTAGAACAGGCGAGTCCTCATAGGCTACAACTAATATCAGCATACGGCGTTTACGGCGTATACGACTGTAGTCCAGGATAATATGCCTAAACCGGATGTCTCTCCGCAAACAAAATAACGGCGTTGGTTCTTAGTAATGTTCCCCTGATTATTTATTATTTAATATATATATTATATATTATATACAGGCCGTAGTTGTGTTATATATCTACATGCACAAGTATTCTGCTCGTTGCTTGTGATTCTCATATACTCCGGACAGTAGAGAACCAACCGTGGGGCCCAGCCTCCTCTTTCGTTGTTCGCCGTCTGTCGCTATCGGCCGTTTCGCATTTCCCCTCGTTCTTCCTGCATAATATTTCACTTACTATTGTTCATTGCCCAAAATGAAAGCCTCCCTGACTGCAGTCGCAGCCGCATTAGCGACCGCCAGCCTGGCCAACGCCCAGTCCAAAGCCGCCATTGAGCAGCAACTAGCCGCCAACGGGCTAAACATTACGCTGCTGAACAGCACGCTGAGTGCCAATGCGGCGCGCGCGAGTAATGAGTGTTCTTTGCTGGTGAGTTCATTTTCGTTCGGCAGTTTTCAATTTCATGCACGTTTGGCTTTGGGCTTGATCCTGCGTGCCCGGCCCCCAATGCATAGAGCCCTGGCTGGTACCTAGGTACATGACAAGCACGTGTCACCCCTGTCGACATGGCTGCCAAGTATACCTAGGTAGTATATGTATGTACATGCTGACAGCTGACTGCAGTGTCCCACCATCAACCTGTTCTACCCCAACAGCATCCTAACCTCCAACGAAGCCGCCTTCGCCAACTGGACCGGCTCCTTCTGGTCGCAACAGCAAGAAGACGTGACGCCGTCATGCATCTTCGAGCCCGCGAGCGCCATAGAGGTGTCCTCGGGCCTGCTGCTGGCGGAGCTTTTTGAGTGCCCGTTTGCGGTCAAGTCTGGTGGCCACGCGGCGTTTGCCGGCTCGTCGAATATCGAGTCTGGCCTGAGTATTGCGCTAGGCAAGCTGGATGGGATCGTGCTTAGTGAGGACCAGTCGGTTGTGAGTGTTGGCGCGGGGAATGTCTGGGTCGATGTGTATACGTATCTGGAGGAGTATGGCCTGGCGGCGATTGGGGGAAGAGTGTCGACTATTGGGCTGGGAGGGTTGACTACGGGTGGTACGTCCCATCTTCTTATACATAGATAGTAGGGTTTGGTTAACGATTCAGGTGGAATATCATTCTTCTCGCAAGAATATGGCTGGGCCTGCGACAACGTGGTCAACTACGAGGTCGTCCTGGCCTCGGGCATCATCGTCGACGTCAACCTCGACACCTATCCAGACCTGTACTGGGCCCTGCGCGGCGGCGGCAACAACTTTGGCATCGTCACGCGCTTCGACCTGGCCACAATCACGCAGGGCGAGTTATGGAGCGGCTCGCTGATATACCTCGACGAAACGCCCTCCGCCATCGACGCATTTTACAACTACGGGCTGAACGCCGCTACCGACCCCAAATCAGCCGTGATCATGAACTGGGCGTACACCGAGGGTTTGTTTCTGGCCGTCGCGGACCTGGAGTATGCGAATACCACCGTCAACCCGCCGATCTTCCAGAACTTCACTGCCATCCCGACGCTGGAAAACACAATGGCCAATAGGACGTTGTCTGAAGTGACCGACATGTTCCAGGAGGATAACCCCGATGGGCTGCGTGAGAGCTACTGGACTGCCACGTTCACTCCCTCCAAGGACATGATCACGTTCCTCGTCAACACATTTGAAGAAGAAGCCGTCCGCGCGTCCAACGCGTCTGGCTATCTCCCTGCGCTCGTCCTGCAGATTATCTCCACCGACATGACGACGCACATGCAAAAGAACGGCGGGAACGCCTTGGGCCTGTCTCCTGAGGATGGCAACCTGCTCCTCCTCAACCTCTCCTTCATGTGGGACGACATAGCAGATGACAACCTCATCCTGAACATTTTGGGGACTATCACCAGCAACGCAATCACATACGCCAAAGAGAATGGCTGGTACAACGAGTACCTGTACATGAACTATGCGAGCCAGTACCAGGCCGTGCTGCCGTCGTATGGCACCGACAACTTCAACAAGTTGAAGAGTGTGTCGGCCAAGTATGATCCGTTCCAGGTTTTCCAGACGCTGCAGCCGGGGTATTTCAAGTTGAGCAGCAGTCCGCCTAATGCGACGTATCCTGCATAGACATGTATTTCATGTGTATACTGTATAGTACTAGAGTTAGTGTAATCAGATTTTGTTGCGTACTTGACGCAGATTCAGTCATATTCAGGTTCATATGTACATCATGACGATCGTCACTCATCACGCCGATTTGATCGGCTTCTGGCCATAGCATATCGTCCTGTAACCGTTAGCTAGTCATTAAGTCTGGCCGGTATAGACTTACACATTTTGGTACGCGTGGATCGACTTGTCACGCAGTTCGAGGCGTATCTGGTCGATCAGGTCCCTGGTCTGTTCA
The DNA here is from genome assembly GCA_011750695.1 of Penicillium sp. OUCMDZ-019. Lineage (NCBI taxonomy): Eukaryota > Fungi > Ascomycota > Eurotiomycetes > Eurotiales > Aspergillaceae > Penicillium > Penicillium sp. OUCMDZ-019. The sequence continues at coordinate 175,353 of WTTZ01000034.1, read as the reverse complement.
GGCGTCCACCCCAGATAATTCGTAAACAAAAACATCGCCCACCCCTCCAAGCCCTCCTCCCAGCCAATCCGATTATACGCGCCAATCTCCTTCATGCGGCGGTCTCGCGGCCACGGCCCAACAGGCCACTTGAACGTGCGGTACACCACATTCTCAAACCCGGCTTGTCGGAATAGCCGTTCGGTATCCTCAGCAATGCCAAACGATTTGCCGAATTTCACGCCGCATTCGAGTGCCAACGGACCCCAGCGTTCGGTGCTAGTACCCGCTATCGAGCCGTCTTCAGACCGGGAAATAACGCTGATCTCGGCCTGCTCGTACCATCCGCCTGGCTTCAGGTGCTGCAGCACCTGGCCGTAGAGCGCGGGGTAGTCGGCGACGCAGCCATATATCGACCGCGCGTGGATAAAGTCAAAACTCTCTTTTGTAAATGTCCATTCTGTGCAAAAGTCGTCGACTTGGAATTCTAGATTTGGCGGGACGAGGGTCGGCTGGATCGGGGACAGGTCGGTTGCAATGACCGCAGCCGAGGGGTATGCGTCTGCAAAGTCAATGGCCCAGAGACCGGTGCCGGTTCCGAGGTCAAGCACGCGAGAGGGATTGCTAGGAATTGGCGCGAGAAAAAGGCCGCCGCCGAGCGTGAGGCCGAAGAGGTGGTGGAAGAGATCGAGGTTGTCGCAGGCTTGTTCGTCGTTGGGGCCCCTACACTATAAGTCTCTGTTTGTATTTACTAGGAAAGGAAAAGCATACCAATATGCCCCCTGCCTGAACGCATGATACCGCCGCCCGTTCTGATACACATAGTCCCTGACCGACGACTTGAGCGTGGTCGTCTGCGAGTCGCGGTCGCTGTCATCGCCGTACGACGAGTCGGCGTCGCCCAGCCACTCGTCGTCCTGGTGGTCGTTGCACATTTTGCTCGCGCGGGCTCGGCAGCATTGCAGCGGCGTCGAGCGAGATGCTGGTTATAATTTATACCATGATATATGTTGAGTGACAGCACAGCAAGTAATCAGAAACAATTTACGGGCAGGCTGAGCATGCAGCACCACATGGTGACGCCGCTCCACACCGCCTGCCTTGATTGGCCGGCTGCCTCAGGCCCCCCGTGCGCGAGTCAATCCGTGATTCCTCATATTTGGGCCTCTCTCGCTGAAGCCTGAGTCTGACAGTGACAGGCTGACAGCGCTATCTCTGGCAACCGCACTACTCACGTGGTCGGTGCGCGCTGCATGCATCTGCAGGCAGCTTTCCAGAATTTCCAGAATTCCCAATTTCCACTGGAATTGCTACCGACAGTTGTGAAGTCTGGTCACCATGGCCAGTCCATCCCTGCTAGTCGCAGCCCTCGCAGCATCCTACCTGGCCTATCTTTGCGTATCCCGTCTCTTTCTGAGCCCGCTGGCCCGTTTTCCCGGCCCCAAGCTCGCGGCGCTCAGCAATTGGTACGAGTTCTACTACGATGTCATCCTGCAGGGCCGCTTCACGGCTCACATCCAAGAATTGCATCGCCGTTACGGTGGGTCTGCCAGACTTGAACCCAAACTTGGGTCTTTACCCAAGTCCTGCTAACGCGCTGCTTTGTCTGCCGAGTCAGGCCCCATTGTGCGCGTCACACCCACCGAGCTGCACATCGACGATCCGGAGTTTTATGAGGTGCTGTACGCGCGCGACGGCCGCCGCCACAAGTATGCCTACTTTTCGGGCCGCTTCGGCTATGCCAGTGACAGCTTCTCGACCATCCACCACGAACTGCACTCGCAGCGCCGCAAGTCGCTCAGTCCGTTCTTCTCCGCCAGGAAAATCAAGCAATTCGAGCCGGTCGTCAGGGCCAAAATCGACAAGTTTTGTGGCCAGTTGGCGCAGTATGTCGACGACGGCCGGGTGCTCCCGCTGAGTCGCGCGTGGATGGCGCTGACCACGGATGTTATCACGGAGTATGCCTTTGCCAAGTCGTACGACCAGCTGGACTCGCCCGACTTCAAGGACACTTTACATGATGCGCTCGTGGCTATTTACACCACCGGCCATTTTGCGCTGCATTTTCCCATCGTATTTCCTATTTTAGACTCGCTGCCCGACTGGCTGGTCACCAAGATGGAGCCGCGGCTGTTGCCAGTGGTAGGGTTGAGGAAGGTCAGAATTAAATAATATCACGTAGTAAAGTAGACATAATAATACTGACAATTGACCAGGACCTCGGCCGCAGGGTTGGCGAAATCCGAACCGGCCTGAACGAACAGCACAAACATGCCGACCACCCAACCATCTTCCACGAACTGCTTCACAGCGACCTGCCAGAAGAAGAAAAAACCGACGCCCGCCTCGGCGACGAGGCCCAGCTCATCGTCGCCGCCGGCCTGATCACGACGTCCTGGGCTCTAAGTGTCGCCAGCTTCCACATCATCAACAACCCGGCCGTAGCAGCCAAACTCCGCCTTGAACTTCTTTCTGCAACATCAGCCATTAACAACGCAGACCTGCACGAACTCGAGAAGCTTCCTTACTTGCATGGCTGCGTGAAAGAGGGCATCCGCCTCGCCCACGGCATCGTCACACGCAACCCCCGCCTCGCGCCAGACGTGGACCTGAAATACGGCGAATGGGTTATCCCGCGCAACACGCCCGTGTCCATGACGAATGTCGACGTTCTAATGAACGAAACTATCTACCCCGATCCGGCCGAGTTCAAGCCGGAGCGCTGGATCGACAATCCCGGCCTGGACCGTTATTTCGTCCCCTTCGGCAAGGGGTCGCGCATGTGTTTGGGCGTGAAGTATGCCCCTCTAACCCGTTTGTTAATTGAATCATTAACGCTGACGTTGTCTAGTCTGGCTCTCGCCGAGCTCTACGTCACCATCGCAACGGTCTTTAGCCGCTTTGATTTCGACCTGTATGATACGGACCTCTCGGATGTCCAGATGGAGCATGCGTATCTCGTGCCGTATACGAAGTGGGAGTCAAAGGGGGTAAGGGTGAAGGTCAAGGCCGGGTTATAAGAATTAGTATATAAGACTTGGTATATATGCATCATGGTCTGTATATATGATATGATTTGAAGTATTTATTCTGAATGCATATATTCCATGCCTTGTCGTAATGCTTGGTATATCGTTTTACTCAAATTTGGGCCTTGGGGATGACAATTTCATCTGATCGACTTGGCCTCTGTCATATTCCAGTCAGTCGCCCAAGACGAGTCAGTTACCTACACGACAAAAAACACCGCCTGAACTCTACCTAGGTTCTAACTACGGCTATAGCTATCGTAAAATATGTTTATCTCACTTCGTATAGAATTGGCAATCAACGGCGTGCAAGGAAAGGTAAGGTTAATTAGATATAAAAATCACATCATGTCTTGTATATATAATATGTTATTTGAAGATACTTAAGTATTCTGCATAGGACACATTCAAAAATTCTGCGCTTTCCTTGTCTACCTGGATACACACAAGCAAAAGCACCATCTTGAACTCTTGTGTAAGTATAGCTATATTTATAATGAAGTATATGTATCTTATACCTAGGTATTTATTCTGAATAGCATCCAACAATGGAAATTGGCCAATAAGCCACCAAAAGGGGCCCCTTATGGCAATGCTCATATTTATATAGCAGTAGTGGTAGTACCTAGGTAGCACTCATCCTCTTTCACTATGGCCGCTATGTCTCTACTTCCAAGGTTATGTACTAGGTAAAACACCGATAAAGCCTTAAATCAAGTGAGTGAATAAAGAAAGCAGACCGTTATTACTACCTAGGTATACAAAGGAAATATATATATATATAAAGTAAACTGTCATTTCTATAGATTATTAGGCAGCTTGGCCTCCATATCTGTATACAGAGTGCCTGGGATTTATAGGTATCAACGCTGCACTAGGTATATGTAGAGCTGCCCTCTTAGCCTATGAGCTTCACGCTGAACCGCCTTCTATCCTTATGTGTATTCTTGGTTCATACTCTGCTGTCAGATCCTTTCATGCATTTATATTTTCCTTGTCAGCACTCAGTATACCCTTTGCTCACAACTTTCATCTAATAGACTCAAGACCTTACCAGCGTTATATTCCAGTTACCTAGGTAGACTCACTCAGGACAAGTCACTTACACAAACAAAGAACAAGATCTCTAACTCTACTGGCTACAACTACAGTCCTGGCTAACAACCGGCGGACTTATTAGACTGGATGAAAATGATTTCAAATTCCGACTGCCTTGTTCTAAGGTGTATAAAGAATCAAAAGGTGTGCAAGTAAAGATGAAATTGTCTAGATATAAGAATTGGTATTCATTCATGGCGCTGTATATATCATATCATGCGCAGTCGTTTTTATATTCTTAATAGAGAGGGTCGTTTCACATTGTACACTATCCATATCTGGAATCAGCGGTCTTGAGGAATGAAAACTTTTATCTGATAACTAAGACCTCATATGTGTCATTATCCAGTCGGAGTCTCTAAGACACGAGTCACTGCATAGACAAAGAAAAGATCTCGACCTCTTTGATGAGTACAATCATAGCCACAGTAGACTCACTATTCAAACCCACGGTGGTACAAGAGATGATGGATATGACTCCAACCATGAATCACTGACTGCCTCGTTCTCAGGTATATAAAGATACACACAGCTTGTAAAATGTATTCCTGTTCTTGTTCTCTATCAACTCGAGATCTCTAACAACTATATCAGAAGATATTTCTTGATTACTATCCTTCAAAGTTAACGCCGGATAGCAAGTCCAGTTTTCAAACACCATGGATGATATGAGAATAGGCCAGTTGATAGTCGAGTCCGGACTCAGAATAGACCAGGTCGTTGGCGGCTCTCTCTTAGAGATAGGCCGTATTGAGTCCCAATCGATGAACTCGTTCGAATGCCTGCGAGCAAACGTCTACAAAAAGCAAGACAGATTTATTATTTGGTTAATTATCAAGCACGCGTTACCCAAGTCCTCCAATCTTTCCTTAATGGACACTTCCACCACGTTGACCATCGTGCCGTTTACAAATCTGGGAGATAATGCAGATCCTTGTTGGTCACCGTTGGCTCTACATGTTGATGAAACCCTTCAAGAGGTTAAGCCAGTCACCATGATGCCTAATCAAAACACTGTTTTTGGAAGCCTGAACTTCGAGATTGCCCGCGGTGACTGGAAGTATAGGGATCTAGAGGATGCCTTTGACAGGAAGAACTTCCAGGACGTCCCTTTGTATTTTACGGTGCAGAAGAGGCTCCCAGCTTAAGCCCGTGTCTATCTTTGGCATGGACAGGGAATATTTTTCTCTCAGGCTAGGACCTGTTCTGGGCCGAATTCTTTCCTTCTTTTCTCTTTTATTCTAGATTGTGTGTTTCTAGACATTAACATTCTTTCTCATGGTGGTATTATATAAACCAAATTTATACCTTAAATTGGTGTATAATAAGAATCCTACTAAGGTTGCTACCTAGGTTGCACTTTAAAGATGTGTGAACAACTATATAGGTAACTACGGCTTTGTAACTATACTCAAGATATCTCTTAGATAAATATCGTGCTCTTCGCCCTAATTCCCTCAACTTTGAAATATTAGTGAACACATGTAAGAAGTCTCATTCATCACTTCACTCCTGACTCGAGCAACTGACTGTCATAAACAATATCAGACGATAATAACTCCTCACACAGAATGAACCGTGTATAGACCCAACCAATCATCTTGAAAAACTTTCTAGCTCCATTCATGCAAATTCTAGTTCCACGTCGAAACGGAAAGACTTGCCCTAAATGATAATGGACCACTTTGTGTATGTACGCAAGCTGATAGAAACAGCCGTCCTCGACAAGAGCTACCATCATCTCGGAATGCAACTGACGACAGCACAAACGAACCCGCCCCTAAACTGCATCTACGCATCCCTATCCTTGTGCATGAAAGGCGAAGAAAAAAAATGCACCATTTCCGTATATGTCACGCACTCAGTTCACATTTCGCCTCCTTCTCCCTCGATAAACACTTCAACCAATCTCACTTTAACGCTGAGGCTAAATGAGCGCGATGGCTTGCTGGATCTCCATTGGGAAATTCGCGACGTCAAGGCCCAGGATGTCAAACCGATTGCTGCTATGGGCGGGTTACGGAAGTGTGGTGGAACTTGTGCTGCGAGAATGTTGCATAAATCGAGCACAATCTAGCGTATCTGATGGAACATGACGACTGTGAGAGTATTGAATGCTATTTCGTGATTCAAAGGTCTTGTTAATCTTTTCCTCTAGGATTTGGGACTGTTCTAATCTAAAGACTGGGTGGCGAGCATTGATGCTTTCTTTATAAACTTTGTATTTTATTTCATCTTGTATTCTTGCTAGGGTGACATATTAAGATAAACCTTTAAATTTAAATCTACGTATGCATATATGGACATAAAATGTGCGGCTATCTCCGTCTTCCGGTTCCGGCATATTATACTGGGTATGATAATTGCACCTCTATCGCTAAACGGCGAGCAATTGTTCATTTGTTGAGGGATACTAATTGGCCCATGTACAGAACTAACTTCAAGAAGTATCATCACGAATTCTAAACACGCTCCCTAACAGATGCTTTCCCATCACTCTGACATGAATTATTTCTAACGGATGGTAGAATTGCCGTCGGTATGCCACGTTGGGTGTGCATAAAGGCCTCAAATACCTGCTCTCTGGGGGAAGGGTCTTAATTCCTTGTCTACAGTGGTTAATGATTGGATGGATGGTAGTTAGTAGACGTTGCTTGTTAAAAGCACAAATCCCTTCACTTTCCAAGGTTAGATGTCAGAAGCCATGTTGAAACAGTGAGCACTACTGATACTTCGTATAGAAATGACCAATGATTCGTCCATCTTACTGACTTCTCCTATAAATAAACCTATAATAGCAAGAATAAGATCCATTGTTATATTCAATCCATACGGATTTCGGAGATTACGGGTCGAGGCACGTCATAACTCCGCGGCATAAGTCCGGCGATCCTTTTCATATAATTCCCATATTCTACAGCTCGACTGAAGAGTATTAATAGACGTGATATCCCGTAATGATCGTGGTGGTTATGACAATGGTGATCGTCTTCCTCAATCCAGCCCTAGCCCTAACCCTATCGACATGTCTCCCACCAATAACGCGGCCTGGCTGCCCGCCGCAAAGGCCCACCCCATGAAGATCTCCGCCGCCGAGTTCCCCACGGCCGGTCCCGGCGAGCTGGTCGTGAAGACCGCCGCCATTGCCGTCAATCCAGCGGACTGGATGATTCAGACGCTGGGCGACCAGCTCTTCTCGTTCCTGACGTACCCATTCTGCGGCGGCGTCGATGTAGCCGGCACCATTGTTGAGGCCGGTAGCGGCGTCGACAGCTTTCAGGTGGGTGACCGCGTTATCGCTGTCACTCCCGGCTTTTCTCCCCGCGAGGGCGCTTTCCAGGAATACGTCGTCGTCAAGGCCGCCGTGACAAGCCCCATTCCGGACAGTATCAGTTTCGAACAGGCATCAGTCCTGCCCCTGGGCCTTTGCTCGGCCGCAGCCGGCCTCTACCAGGAAGACTACCTCAACCTCGACCCTCCGAGTGCCGACCCCAAGTCCCCCAACGGTGAGACACTGCTCATCTGGGCTGGTGCGTCGAGTGTCGGCACCAACGCTGTCCAGCTGGCCGTTGCGTCTGGATATGAGGTCTTGACCACGTCGTCGCCCAAGAACTTTGACTACTGCAGGTCCCTCGGTGCCAACCAAGTCTTCGACTACCGTTCCCCTACTGTCGTGGCCGACATAGTCGCCGCCCTGAAGGACAAGAAATTCCGCGGTGCGTTTGCCATCCAAGCAGGCGCCGATGGCCCCTGCTTCGAGATCGCGGCCAAAGCCGAGGGACACAAGTTCGTTGCCTGTGCGATGCCCGTCAAACCAGAGAACGTGCCTCAGGGCTTATCGGCCAAGTTCATCATGGCCGGCAGAGTGGCTGCTCCTAACAAGGTCGGGCAGTTGATCTGGGGCGAGTTCTTACCTGCCGCGCTGGAAAAGGGCACGTTCAAGTGTCTGCCGGAGCCTGTGGTGGTGGGTCAGGGCTTGGATAAGATACAGGAGGCCTTGGATAAGGGCAAGGCGGGCGCCCAGTCAGCGCAGAAGCTGGTCGTTACGATTTGAGCAGGGTAAGCTTTGGCCTGAGATTTGCATCTCTTTAGAACATCTATCCAGAGTTAAACCAACTATGATTTGGTATGACTCTGTCTTACGTCTAGTTAAGTACACGGTCTTTCTTTATTCAACATGACATATGTAGGAAAACAAAGAAGTCGATCAAATAAAACAATCATCTTTTCATCACTTTCCATAACTCGGAATGACTGGTTATCATAAATTATCAGATGATAATAACTCCTCTTGCATACAAAAAATGAATCATACCTAAATTCTCACCTAAGTATGAAAGTTGTAGTTCTCCGAGGTATCATATCAATGTATTTTCTTTTCACAAAATATCAATACTACCATCACATACACAAACGCTCTGGTCAATAACAAAAACTCAAGCAGAATACAATGTCCACCGAAGACCTAAACAGCTTGCTAGATCAAATCTCTTATCTCTTCTTCAAACCCAAACCGTGCTGCGAGCTTGTTGCACCTGTGACAAGAGATCAGGAATTTGTAGATTATCCTCAGTTGCAACTGGCCACACCATGCTCGCAAGCAGTGGAAGACGCAGGGAACAATGCAGAAGACGCTACAAGGAAAGAAAAGCGCACATTCCACGCATTTCATGCCATGACCATGGGAATACATGAATTACATGTATGGATAATTTATTCGTGTCGCAAGAATACAATCAGCGCCCATCTTAATGATCTGGGTATGACCAAGGTGAATATTTTTGTGAAGCGCAAGGATGCAAAGGACTGGGGTTCAGCATTGTGCATTGAACACACTTGGTCGAGGTTCCATGATACATTCTTCGCAACGGATTTCGACAATAAATACTTTGCTATCAAGGGATTTCGTCTTGAACTCAAGGACAATTGCGGAAGATGTGGCAAATGCAAGGAAAAGGACAAGCAGGTCTGTGAGAGGAAGGTTGAAAAGGAGACGTTGGAGAAGCTCATCGTATCTCGTGATGATTATGTTGCGCGCGTAGAGTTAGAGCACATATACCACTAATCTTATACAAATTCCGGTGTTACTTAGGTAACTAGAATATGTTCTGCGACTGTGTCAAACCTAGCCCCAACTTTCATATCAAACATACTTCAGTACCTCTGACTCAAATTACTGGCTTTCATAGATGATGAGATGAAAATGACTCCTCGGAGGACAAAGGACTGAATCGGGTATAAATTGCCCAGCGAGGAAATTTAAACCAGTTGATTTTCTTTTCTCACAAACCCCTTTCTTTTCTTTTCCAGTTATTGAATCTGGCCAAGAGAACAAAAGTGGAACAAGATGGCTAAGGAGCAAAAGAAATCACCCATGATTCCAAACAAACCGCTTGTTGACAAGCATCTGCCGATCCACTGTTGCGACCTCATCGCATCCGTGGAACCCCCCGAAGATATCACGGGAAGGAATGAGCTTCAACTGGATGTTAAATGCCAGGATACCGCTCAGCAACCCACAAACGAGGGATACACAATTCATTCGGTCCGCTACAGGAACAGAATACAATCAGCGACTTACGTCTGGATACTCGTCTCGCACCCTTCAGAAATGGCCGAGGAGGTTATACAAGGAGTGAAGTTCTATAAGAAGCGCAAAGATGCAAAGAATTGGGGACCGTTCCCGCTTATCGAACACCTTTGGTCGATAAACGATAAGTATGTCACATTAAGTTGTGACAAGGAAGGTTTTGCTGTGAGACGTGTGTGTCTTGCCTTCCACGAACGCCCCGAGGAAGCTTACGAGAATGTTGTCGCTGTTGACCGGTGTGAAATATCGGGATCCGGTGGAGAGAAGAAGGTCATCAATGTGCTCATACCAGATTATTGCTCTACTTCCCGTGCCAATAAGAAGACCAGCGAACCAAATAACGTAAATGATGAAGAAATCAATTGGGATGATGTCATGGCAGACTATACAGCCGATACCAGTGACAGGCAGGCCAGTAACCCAAGAAAGTTGAACAACGATAAAAGAATGTTGGACGAGCTTATAGATTACCGAGATGACTATGTTATCCGTGTCGAGCTGGAGTTTAAGAAGGACGACGGCACTGTCGAGGCCAAAAGCGCAGTTGCAAGTAATCAAGATGCATCACCTTTTCTGTATGATTGATCTCTCTTGCTGGGATACACACTAGAATTATGTATCAGCAAGGATTATTGAAGACTGGAATTTTCATATCTTATATCTAGGTGTTAAATTGAATTTGTATCAGCTCCTTTAATTTGTTTGTTTATGTAAATCTTAGATGTGTTTTACTAAATTCACTTTGTCATTGTTATGAATCATCATAAATCAGATGAAAATGACTCCTCGCGTAAAAATGAATCATATACCTACTACCTACGAAGGTATAAAAAGGCCTCGTTGACGACATTTGAATCCATCAATTTCTCTTCTTCACAATCTCAACCCTTGAATTCAACGTGAAAAAAGTATGTCCTCAACAAATCCAAGCACCATGGCTAGTGAGTCCAAACCATGTTGCGATCTCATTGCATCTGTGACCGGACCCCTACCGAAGGAGTTCTGGACATTTCCCAACTTGCGACATTCTATGACTTGCAAAGGCCAAGATCCTGAACTACAGACAAGCGAAGACCCTCATATCATCTATTGGGATACGGACTGGAAAAAAAACCATCTTTGGATAATTTACTCAATGCCGAGGTCACTTTGGGAGGATGCCAGCAAAGAGAAAATGACTAGTGACAGATTAGGGAAAGTGGTTTTGAATGTGAAGAGCAAGCATTCAAAGGAGCATCAGGCGACCTTCGAGTATTCTTGGTCGGAGAATGATAAAATTTACGAACTAGGTTGCAGCAAGGAAAACATACTTATGCGAGCTGTACCCATCGTTTTAGAGATAGATCCGTTCTGGGACAGTCTGGCGTCACGCCCTATGGACTATACTGTCACCGTTGTAATGCTGCCAAAAGATAAATGACAGCGATGCAGTCGAATAGATCTTACCTAGGTATGGGCCTTGAATATCAATAATATGACTGTGGTGAATTATTATTAGATGAAAATGACTCTTTTCGTAGACAAGGACTGACTCATAACCGAGCTGTATATATAGATCTGACTAGTACCTAGGTAGCATTCGAATTTAATCTATTTATCTTCTTACACAACCTCAATCATTAGATTCTACCTGAAAAATGTCCTCCAGAGATTTCAAAGATCCAAGCACCATACTTTATGACCGCGATCCGTGCTGCGACCTCATTGCATCAGTGACTGAGCGAGAACCAAATGGTCGATCAACACTCTCCAAACTGCAACTCGCTGAAACATGCAGGAAATCAAGTCAGAAATTGGAGAATGGCGAGTTCGTCCACGAAGTTTATTTCCAAAAGAGTACGAGTGAGACTACTCTCTGGGTAATTTTCTCATTGCCCAAGGCATTGTGGAGAGATACCAGTAGACGGCAAACAACTATCGAAACGATGGATACCATCACAATACTGATAAAGGAAAAGTCTGCATAGGAATGGGGTTGGTGTATTCATTACGCCTGGAGGGAGGAGAAAGACAAAATTTATGCATTGAACTGCGACAACGAATACATGGTTGTGAGGGCAATGCCGCTTGTTTTTGAAAGACCGATTTTGGCACCTCTGGATCCTAGTATCAAATCCCTGAGGATGAGTGGTATCCTGACAACTCCTTGGGATTATATGGTCGATGTTACTGTGGAGTACAAAAAACCCTGATGACAGAGAGAGAAATGAGAGACCGAGGTACGGGAGAGAAGGAGATGAGAGAATAATGAGAAATGACACAGTGGGACATCACTGGTATGAATAAAACACAACCGCCTAAGCAAGAAGCGACTTTCATATCTAACCTCAGAAGCTCAAGTTGGTATTTAATCCAAACTAGCTATATTTCTAGCCAATGTGCATCAATGTTATTGAGCCATGAAAGTTATATTATCAACCAATAAAATGATATTAATACATTAATGCTATCCCCGTACTCCAAGTTCTTCAATCCACAACTCTCAACGTCAACTCTATACCTCCCGAATAATCAGCCAAAGACATTTCCGAAACGGATCATCCTCCTCATCACTCGCATTCACAGGACCCTTTCTCGCATCCCGACCCCGACTCGGCCCTCCCTTCGTATCCGAGTTATTGTGCTTCTTCAACGCAGCATTAAACCTTGTCAGCCTCGACTTCGACGTCCACGGCAAAATATCAAGCTCCAAATCCGCAATCCACGGCTGCAAAATCCGGATCCGCTGCTGTTGCGCGTCAAACGACATGTCACTCTCACCATTACCGTCCTCACCACCATAACTGTCACTAACAGAACCCCGCAAATGCATCAACTGCTGCAACAGCGGCGCCTGCAAACTCACTTTCCCCCTCGAATCGAGAATAGGAATCCCGGCAATATGCGCCAGCGCATCCAGCTTCGCAATCTCGATCCTGAGCCCGCGCGGCCCGAAAATATCTTTGTTTGAGTCGCGCAGAAAACTGTCCGTGCGACTTTTTGACACGCCCAGGTTTCCCAAATTGGCAATTCCACTAACCGCGGATCCGATCCAGTGCAGTGGGAAAAGAATGGGCACGGAGCTCAAAAGACCGCCCGTGGCATCAAGCACCTGCAATGGCGGACTGTTTGCGATGGCTTTATTCAATCTGTCGAGAAAGCTGAGGAAGACTTCCTGCGGCAGATTGTGGTCATTTAGGATGGGCGCATAGGCGCGAATGAAGGGGGAGTCGAAGGATGAGTCTACTGCTGGGATGGCCACTGGTCGTTTTTGGGGTGGTTGTTGTTGTTGTCGCTGTGCTGAAACTGGGGGCGGCGCATTGGAGCTTTCGCCAGTTTCAAAGGTCCCCGCATATGCTGGGGGTTCATCATCGGTTGTTTTGGCTTCTGATATTGAAGTATTTCCAGAGGGGGGCGTGTCCTCCCCTTCCTGGTTAGCACGAGACCAGGGATGCTGTGCTTTTTCTGATGCCATTGTGACTTCCAATTGCAGAGTTTGAGAAGAGAGAGATGAAAAGAGAAACACTCGTGGTTATCGGAGGTGGTTCTGGTGTGGATATCTGCCAAGAGCCTTGGAATGGCTGGAAAGTTGAAACTTGAAAGACCGGTGAGCAATATTCCAGTAAACTAGTATTACTGTGTCAATCTTCTGAGCCCGCGAAAACCGCGAGGTACGTTGATATAACTATAGAAAAAGAAAAGCCCGTGGATGTGTTCAGCTTTATACCTATTCTGCAAGGCTCTCACAATAGATGCCTGATAGATAAGCCACACGCTAGACTCAATTAGGGCAAAGGTCCCAGTGCGTTGTGGCTGTGGTCTCCACTAACTCTATACGAGGACTGTAAACGAGAAATTGGACCTCTTCAAGGATTAAATAACTTAAAATGAGATTAAATTAAATGCTAAGAGTTAATTTACTGGAGTCGTTTACATTACGCGGTGCTGCTATGGGCCGACCCAGTACCATGACGTGGACCCCTAACCCTACTGTACTGTATCCCTACCGTTAAATTTACGCCTAGTCATTGTCTGTTTATAAAAAGAGACACGGAGAGAAATAGTATTTGGAATTACTATTTAAGAAATGACCCAGCTTTGATATCCGATTAAATTCGCTTTCCAAGCTATCCAGATCTTGTACATTCAATCATTCTTAACACCTGGGCACTGGGTATACATCCGCAGACACAACTGTATATATACCTTGCGATCCAAGTTATTCCTCACAAAACAAGCACAAAGTTCGGGTCTCGGTCATCGTTATACCCAGCATACTTGTCGTACTTGCCATTCGCCTTATCGTGATTGATTTTGCGGCACCAGAGCACATTGAAAAGTATCCTATATCCGTTAGCCTCTCTCCCCGAGGGATGAAGGTGAACAAACATACATAAACCAGGCAAAAACCAACAACGACAAAACCACCGTATGTCCCCTATGATACCGTGGCGCATCACTCGACGGATAGATGAACGTAGCCACAAACCCGCCACAGTTAGCAATGGCAAGCTGCATCGCCGACGTCGTTGCGCGTTTGTAGTGGCCTGCGGAATTGTTTGAGTTCCAAACCAGGACGCATGGTACGCTGGCATACATGCCCGTAGCCATGAGGAAGGTCATGCCGTACTCGACCTGGGCGTTGGCGACGTTGGCGATGACGGCGTAGCCGATGATGGCGACGGGGAGGGTGAAGAGCATTATGACGCCGCGGAGTTTCAGGCGGTCGGATACGAAGGCGGTTATCACTATGCTTGTCAGATACTACTCAAGAATAGATTACATGAAGCGAGGGAGCCTTACCGGTAAACACCGTGGCCACTGCATACGGAATCACAGACCATAACTGCACTTGATTGGCGTTGGTGGTAAAGCCCGAGTCTTCAATGATGGTAGGCAGGAATAGACCGAACGAGTAGAGACCAGCTAGTATGGCAAAGTATGCCGACGCCGAAAGCCACATTGAAATATCGGTGATGCCGCGCAGGACTTCGGACCATTTGAGAGATTCATTCTCGGAGCTGCATGGTCAGTTTTGATTTCAGAACGATCGGAAGAAAGGGAACATACTTTGTTCCGTCCCCCTGTGAGGGCTTGTCTTGCAAGATTCTCGCCTGTGCCAGCTCTCGCTCTGAAGGGGTCAGGAATCTCGCTGTTGCTAGGTTGTTGGGTAAACCGATGGCGGCGATGAGGCCGCATACCACAGTCTATACCATGAATCGTTAAAATATATGCAATGAAATATGGTATTGACAAACCAATAGCCCCTCAATAATAAAAATCCATCGCCATCCCTCCAGACCCCCTCGTGGACCAATCTCCACCAAACCTCGTGCCAACAATCCACCAAAAGCGCCGGACAGAGACGCCGCAGTATAGAACAGACCGATTCGAAGAGCAAGATCGGAGCGTTTGTAGAATGATGATAGATATAGAACCTTGCACTCATTATTAGCGCCAAATCATACTTGTTTTGATGAGACAACTGACCATTCCCGGTAATAAACCACCCTCCGCAATCCCCAACAACGCCCGGACCGCAACGAACGAGCCATAACCGGATATAAACCCCAGACACATGGTAATTATCCCCCACAGAATAGTGAGAAATGGCAACCAGACCCTAGGCGAAGCTTTCTTCAGCGCAAGGTTGCTAGGCAATTCACTATTCCGACGTTAGCATGCAAGAACAGCTCCGTTCTAATAACTGAGTATTGCCGTACCTGCACACATAAAACAAATAGAAAACAGCCAGGCCAATGTCATACTGGTGGTCAGTAATGCCCGTATCAGCCTCGAGGCCGTACGTCTTGGCGTTGCCGACATTCGTGCGATCGAAGAACGAGCATAGGAACAATAAAGCGAGAATAGGCAGTATCCTACAGTTTTTCCGTCAGCAAGTACGATTGGAAACGATAAGTAATAAGCTCACCTAATGTCAGTTTTTAACAAAAGTTTCCGAATTTCTGCGGACCTCTCGTGCTCGAAAAATTCGGGCGCAGACGCAGCATCCTCGAGCTTCTCGTCCGGCGGGCTTTTGTAGGGCGTTGCTGGCTCCATGTTTTCGCCTAGATTTTGTGTCGTGACTTAGCACATTAATCGGACATTTGGTATGAGAGGAAGATAAAATATATTATTTTTGAGATAAAACTAATAGCTTGGCTAAAGAGAGGGGAAAAAGCTGGTCCGGGGAAAGCTGATCCTTTGCGGAGTAGAAATAAATGGAGAAGCTCGTAGAAAAGCCGGGGTAGACTGCTCGGCAGCAGAAGAAGCGCCGAGAGGGCGATCACAGAACAAAGAACGCCAAAAGGACGCCGGTGAGTGGCTGGGGGGATTGATTATGCATGGAGGATGCATGCAGGATTCGTATTGCTCCCCGTGCGTATCTCCTGCGCCGCCGCTAAGCTCGCTGCCACGTTGAATATTGCAGACTAGCAAGGGAGCCAATGATTTGTTCGTATTCGGATTATATACAATATTGGATACATATAGAAGAAACTGGTATATAAACATACTCTGTCGTCTACTCCATGCTCTTCAACGTGGGTGCGACGGTGAACTCGGCGTCGGTCTTAGCCCTAATCTCATCCACGTCGACGCCAGGAGCCAACTCGGTGAGCGTCAACGCTCCCTTTTCCCTGTCGACTTCGAATACGCACTGTAGTTTGCGTTAGTACAGAGATGAAAAAAAATATGCCGGTCGCAGGAATTATCTGCAGGAGACAACCTACCAAATCAGTGATGATAGTGCTGACACACTTTGCGCCGGTCAACGGCAAATCGCATTTCTGCACAATCTTTGATGACCCGTCTTTGGCGACGTGGCTCGTAGCAACGACGATCTTGGTGTTGTTGGGGTTGGAGACCAGGTCCATGGCGCCGCCCATGCCCTTGAAGACCTTGCCGGGAATCATGTAGTTGGCCAAATCTCCGTTGGCTGCTACTTGCAGGGCCTATTGGATTCATGTTAGTCAGATACATTTTGCTGCTTATATTTGGAGCATACCCCTAGAACAGACACATCGACGTGGCCACCACGGATCATGCCGAAAGACTCGGAGCTATCAAATGTCGCGGCACCCGGTACAAGCGTTACAGTCTCTTTGCCGGCGTTGATGATGTCGCTGCAAGTATTGTCAGAATATGAAATGTGAGACTCGAAAATTATAATTCAAAAGTGAAAACGCACGCATCAACTTCCTCTTCCGTCGGATACGGCCCCATGCCCAACAAGCCATTTTCACTTTGCACCCAAACGATATGTCCCTTGGGTAGATACGAAGGAGCAAGTGTGGGAATACCAACGCCCAGGTTAACGTAGAAACCCTTTTTGAGTTCCTTTGCTGCCCGTTTGGCAATTCGGTTCCTCTGGGCGATTGCCGGTGATTCTGCCTTTTTGGAGGCGCCGTCATCCGAGCTTCGCAGCTTCTTGATTTCAATGTGCTTGTCTGCGGTGGCTGGGACAATCCGGTTGACGAAGATGCCTGGAAGATCAACTTCGTCAGGGTGTATGGACCCAACAGGAACAATTTCTTCGGCTTCGACGATTGTCATGGTAGCCGCCTTGCCCATGATGGGTCCGAAGGCTTTGGTTGTGTACCTATAATTCTCAGCATATATAAATATCTTAAATATAGCACAGTTAAAGAAGAACACTAGGAGAGAGAACACACCTGAAAACACAGTTACCAGCCTCATCAGCCTTCCATGCTCTCAGAATAGCCACGTCGCCGGTAATGGCTTCTTCCATAAGAAACTTCCGGCCCTTAAACTCTCGAACCTCCCTCTTCTTCCCATATTCCACAACCCCCTTGCCATCACTGCTCAGCCGCACGGGGATTTGGCCCTCTTGCACCAACGTCGAGACTCCCGTAGGAGTAAAGAAAGCCGGAATCCCAGCGCCGCCAGCTCGGATGCGCTCCGCAATCGTCCCCTGCGGACACAACTCAATTGCAATTTTCCCCGTCAGATAGTTCTGCTCAAGCGTTTTGTTACCGCCCAGATACGACAGAATAAGCCTTGACACCTGTCCGGCGTCAGCTAGCAGAGCCAGCCCGCCAACCTTTGCGATTCCCGCGTTGTTGGACACGGCTGTGAGAGAGTGAAGATCCTCCGCGCCGCGACGAGCGATGGCTTGGATCAGTGTTTCGGGCACGCCGCACAGCCCGAAGCCTGCAGACAACAGCGTGGAGCCGGATTTGAGATCGGCGACCGCAGCGTCGGCCGAGGAGAAGAGCTTGGACTCGCCACGGACGATCTTGGGTGCAATTGACTCCGACAGGCGTAGTGGTGTTGTCGTGAATGCGCGTTTTGACGAGCATGCTGTCGGTTGTTTTCTGCGTGTTGTTGCTGTGAAGGATGCATACACGGTTAACCGAGGCGGGCGCGATAAGAGGACCGCGCAGGTCATTCGGGGCGACAGCCGACCGGCCATGTTGATTGATCAAGGGGCACTGAAGATGAAGGTGCATGGATTGGATTCAGGGCACAGTGTCGTTTAAAAGAAAAAAAATAAAAGAAAAAATTGAGGTTTTAGAAATGTTTTTCCCCCTCGGCTGTGCCATGACATCAGCCGGAGCTACTTCTGGCTGCCGAACATTCCGCGTTATCAATTCCGCTCTTGCCGGTTATCGGTTATGCGTGTCTTTTGTTCTGGCCTTATATAAATTGGTGATTAATGGCAATACTATTATTATTAAAGCTTTTTACTTAATTATGCGGTCTGATTTGTCTAGAGTGTTGAAAGATTTTAGCCCCAAACCGGTCCTAACCCAATCGGCGTAATCTATACGTACATGTACAGGGTCTGCAGATCCTCGAAGAATGATCATCTCAAACTAGGATCTTATTTAAAGAGTTGACAGGTTAATGATGTCTTATCCGCTTGATACCAATGCCAATACATCAGTAACAATCGTTTCTCATGGGCCATTAGACGAAGTCACATAGCCTTAAGTCCTTAGTCTTCCCAACTAAATCCAATTCACCAATTCGGGTAAAGCGTTGTTCGGGGTAGCCAACACAACCTCTGACTCAACATTTCTCCTGGCACTCTACGCAATTTCAACGCGATGGCGGCTCCCAAAGCTAACGAACTAACGAACGGACCTGCGTTGTCAGAAGCTAAATCAATAAAGAATCCAAGCGAGAGTGCTTCTCGCGACTCGGGATTTATGTTCCACGGCGGATTCCTTTCAGACGTGTATCAGGAGAGACCCTTAGACTCTCCTGGAGTCGATAGGATTGTAACCCGCTTCCCCCCAGAACCTAATGGATTTCTCCATCTGGGGCATAGTAAAGCAATCGCAATCAACTTTGGCTTCGCACAGTACCACGACGGGGTTTGCTATTTGCGTTACGATGATACCAACCCTGCTAAAGAAGAAGAGAAGTTCTTCACTGCAATTTCAGAAATCGTTCAATGGCTAGGCTTCAGCCCTATCAAGGTTACATATTCAAGCGATTATTTTGACCGCCTCTATGAGCTCGCAGAAGATCTAATTCGTCGAGATGGTGCCTACGTTTGTTATTGCTCTAGTATGTTACCAATGAAATCCTCCAGTTTCAGCCAGCTAATATGTTTTCGACTTCAGAAAACGAAATTGCCTTGCAACGCGGTGGTGGTAAAGGCGCCACTCCTCGCTTTGCATGCAGTCACAGGAATCGCCCAATTGAGGAATCGCTCGCAGAATTCCGAGCGATGCGGGATGGAAAGTACGGACCCCAGGAAGCTTTGCTGCGTATGAAGCAAGACATGGAATCTGAGAATCCCCAAATGTGGGATTTAACTGCATATCGTGTGATCCAACCCAAGGAAGGCGATACTAACACGGAGGCCCCTGCCAATGGCGAAAGTTCAGATAGCATGGCAGGAATACACTATCGTACTGGTGATAAGTGGAAAGTTTATCCAACATACGACTTCGCACATTGTTTGGTGGATAGTTTTGAAGGTATCACGCACTCCCTCTGCACGACTGAGTTTGAGCAGTCGAGAACTTCCTATAATTGGTTGTGTGAGAAGCTGGAAGTCTATAGGCCTATGCAAAGAGAGTGGGTAGTGTTCAGTCCCTCTATCTATGTCTCTATTACTAACTTTAATTTATAGATATGGCCGCCTAAATCTATCTGGCACCGTTTTATCTAAACGAAAGATTATGGATCTCATTTCAAATGGGCATG
Organism: Penicillium sp. OUCMDZ-019; assembly: GCA_011750695.1. Lineage (NCBI taxonomy): Eukaryota > Fungi > Ascomycota > Eurotiomycetes > Eurotiales > Aspergillaceae > Penicillium > Penicillium sp. OUCMDZ-019. The sequence goes on along the minus strand of WTTZ01000034.1, from coordinate 155,496 downwards.
TTCGTGATTGGGATGATCCCCGTCTATACACACTTATTGCTCTTCGACGCCGAGGTATTCCACCTGGGGCACTCCTTTCATTTGTCAGTGGACTTGGAGTATCTAAAGCCCAAACAACCATTGATATTAAACGGTTTGAACAATCTGTTCGGCAGCATTTAGAACTTACTGTACCTCGCTTGATGGTTGTTCTTGATCCAATCCCTGTCATTATCAATGATCTTCCAGAAGATCACTTGGAGATGGTAGAATTACCATTTTCAAAAGACCCACAATTCGGTGTATGTCTATCTGAAATAAAGCGCGTTCATAAATTCATGGATAGCTAATTATTTAGTCGCATCGCGTTCCATTCACTCGAACGGTCTATATTGATCGAGCCGATTTCCGCGAGACGGCTAGCAAGGAATTCTTCCGACTCAGTCCCGGCAAATCAGTCGGCCTGCTCAAAGTCCCTTTTCCTATAACCGCAACCAGCTTTGAGAAAGATTCGAGCAGCGGGCTTGTCACATTAGTACACGCGAAATACGATAAGCCTGAAAGAGGCGCCAAGATCAAAAAACCCAAAGCGTGAGCGTGTTTCATCGTTCAATAGGTGCAAATTGACTGTTACTAACCTGGCTTTTAGCTACATCCATTGGATCTCGGAATGTCCATCATTGAACAGCCCCATGAAGGCATCCGTCCGCGTCCATAACCCTCTCTTCACCTGCGATAATCCTGATACGCATCCATCCGGCTTTCTTTCTGTTGTAAATCCCCGCTCGGAGGAGGTCTTCCCAAACGCCATGGTCGAGATCGGCCTTGAAGAAATCAGGCGCACGGCCCCATGGCCAAAATCCGAAGGAGAGAAACAGCCAAAAGATTCGCAGTTATCTCCAGAGTGTGTCCGATTCCAGGGCATGCGCGTGGCTTACTTCTGCTTAGATCGTGATAGCTCTGCGGATACTCTTGTCCTGAACAGGATTGTGTCTCTGAAAGAAGACTCGAAGAGGTAGAAACTTACCATGGTAAATCATAACTTCATTTCTGGGGGACATGATATAATTCCAAGGTTCCCCAGGCGCTTCCTGCTGAGACAGGTCATCCTCCTTGCACACGACCTTGCCTATGGATGCTTACTCTATCATTTGCTGCCTGCTCCCCCTTAGACCGTACAAGTCCAGTCGTACGGTTAAATTTCTACTACGTAGTGCTGGCCAGATTACCGTATTGATAAAAAGGCGGTTATACGGTAAGATGTAAAGGCAGCAACAAACTTGAACTCGAAGTTATCCAGCACACATATTTGCTAATAAGATTGCGGCGATCAGGTTGTTAAAAGTTTAAATATAGGTATGCAAAAGTCAAGAAGAAGCTTTGGTTGATAAAGGAATCATAAAAAGCCGAATTCCGCCGCACTTGCATTATCAAACCATTCCCAAAGCATCATGTCGTTCAAAGGGAAGTCCTGATAATCAGGAAGGGCATTCGCACCATCACCCATCGGCAACGCGACACTGTTAATGGCGTCGACAATTTGATCGCCGGACATGGACGAAAATTGCAGCGGCTGTGCAATTGGAAACCCGGTTTGTTGAGCGGACGACGATAGTGGCTGCGCTGGAGGTGGCATATAGTCTTGTGAAAATGAAGATGCGTCGTTGGTGCCATTGTATCGACCGGGGGGGTACATGGGCAACGGCAAAGCTTCCTGTGGCTGGCAGTCATCAGGATGGCCGCGGGCATGAGAGACAAGCTCATGCAAAAATCGTCCGTACAATACAGACGCTCCATTGCGGTGATGTGGTGTCGCGCCTATTCTCTCTAGTACATCGGCCGTTTCGGTTGTCAGGTTAAGCACACTTGGCGCAAGACGGTTTTCGTTTTGTTTCGACAGGACTAAGCCGAGACTCAGGGCCGAGCAGGCCGCAAACGCTATCATGATCACTGTGTTGTTGGGCATGGACTTAAGTCGTGACTCCCCTTGGATAGCAGTGCGCATGACATTCAGTGCCGATGATAAAGCCTCGGAGCGGAAGAAGGATCTGACTTCTGCTGGAGCGGTGGGGTGGTTCATGACGCTACTGTACGTTGAGAGTCGGGTATGTGTGACCAGGATCTCGACGTATGGTGGTAAAGATCGTGCTGCGGAGATTAGCTGTTTTCATTCCATGACTGCAGGACTGGTCATGAACATACATTCGCCTTCACCGATGGCCAAGGCCCATATGGAATACCACGCGTCGTAGAAACTTTCAATCATGGATTTGATCCTGTTTTGTCAGATAAAATCTAGCCAGCGATTCAAGTATAGACGACTTACGAACGAGCAATGTCAATTCCGCTCTCCGTTCTCTGGTAGTTATCGCATGCATGTCGGACTCTACGAAGCAGGCCATCCTACTATTGTTAGACAGCTAGCTAGTACAGTTTGGAGAAACTTACAAGGTCTCTTCGCAGTATGGCCATCGAATTCATCTGCCCGTCGCGCGAGTCCGCAATATCCCTGTCTGAGAAGTGCCATTTATCACAGTTTTCCAGGAGAGCCGTGATAGGCACTGAATAACTCCGACCGCGAGCCAAGCATACCCTATACTACGTAGTCAGAACGTGGTCACAAAAAAGTCCGGTCATCAACTGACCCTCTTTCCACGACAAACAAAGCGATCCAGGTTCTTTCTCTCCGACGCAGTAATCTGCGACCATATTCTGAATTGAGTCTCACATCCTCAAATCCATCCATGAGTAGGGCCCGTTTGGCATCAATACAGTCGGCTCGTGGAAACTGTCCACCTGTTGCTGTCTGAGACAAAGTCGCTACTTTGTTCAAAGACAGGTCCAGTGCAATGCTTAGCGCCATTGCAATGTAAAGGCAGGTATCGTCATCTCCGAGTCGTTTTCCCGGAGCCATCCATGGAACATTGGCCATGAATGCTAGCACGATCTCGACGGACCGATGGCGATTTGCAATCACATTCTGGGCTAATGTTTTGACGTGAGACGTGAGTCTCTTCGAAAGTGCTGCTGTAGAGGGAAGGAAGGATGCAGATGCAGACAAAATGGATGTAAATAAAAACGATGACTGTGCTCTAACAAATGAAACAGTATGTAGAGTATGATCCAAGCCCCAGCGAGTATGGGATAATCTTTCATAGAAACTATTAATGAATGAGTCCAGTTCGTAAGTCGTAAATTAGTGGCAGAGTTCATACAAGGTGAAAAGTCTAGTGGCCTCTTCGAATGTTACGAGGCCGAGATCAACAGGGTCCAGATCTGGACCAATGTCTAAACTGGCTCTGATCGGAACAAAGAAGGAGTCAACCGCTCGTGCCGAGTAACCTGCGTAGGCCGTAGTGCTCGGCGATGGAAATGGCATGGATAAAGTCGGAGAAGGATTCTGAGTGGCAGTAAGCGGCATTAATTGCAAATCCGAGGCGCGTGCAAGTAGTTGTAGGGGGTTCTCGGCGTCGTCAAGTGCCAGCCCATCGTTCGTGTTTGCACTGCCTGCTTTGGATTCTTGCGGTTGCAATAACTCAATAGGAGAATGAGAATCACCGACTGACCTGCGGCTAGCAAGTTGTCTTTGGGCTTTGTCCAGCAAGTCTTGCAGATGGGAAACAACCTTCATGACATCATCTTCATCCTCGGTTGAACTTGTTTTTGATTTCTTGATTGCCTGCTCAATCTGGTGGAGAGCCTTGTCTACCCCCTTCCGCTTGCTATAAGCAGGGATTTTCATGTCAGCTTGCCGCGTACATCCAATTACTACGAAGGCCAACAAACTTCTTTACTCCCTTCTGCCGCCCGAGGGGATGATCGGGAATAATGCAGTCCGTTCTGAAGCGCAGGCATCGCTCGCAGCGCATCTGACCCGGTGCTCGGTTACATTTCAGCTTCTTGCTGTGGCATAGAATGCAGGCTGCTTGTTTCGGGGCACGCGGGTTTGAAGTATCCATGCCTATCCATGCGGTCTCGCAACAGACACAGCACTGAAAATGGCTATTAGGCAGGACGTTCAGCCGACGGTGTAACAAACTTCGGCGTTGTTGCGTTCATGTGCGACGCTCACCCAACGTCTGATGTCAACGCTAGGCCGGTTGTGGAATAGGCCGCAATATCTCCCCAACTAGCGCGAAAATTCGAGCGCTGAGGAATTTGACATTGCGCTTATTCTTTGAGCGCGTTTTGTACATCCCTTTCTTCATTTCTTCCGTCCACAAATCTTTTTGTCGATATAATCTGTCGGGCTCTCGACAAGACATGTCCTTCGTTGGACACTTACTTATATCTCCAGATCAGCTAAAATCGCTCTGAGTAGTTTTCTGAAAGGAACAGCGTATTTGATTCTCTGCATTCCTCCTGCAAATGGCGCCGGTGGGAGGATTCCAATAGTTGGTCTTAGAAGCTTGTTTCAAAATTCTAAACATTGCCCACACGGTGATCATTTGTCAGCTACCTAGAATAATACCAACTATATTCCAGAGACCCACTGCTTAACTATCTATCAATACGGTCCTAGATTTATTATAAGTATTCGCCTTGCGTCATGTTAAATGTCAATCTCAACCCTCGTACTATGCCATCATGACGGCGCTGAAGGTTGCGCTAGTTGGCGCGTCAGGGCGTACTGGGCAATCTATTATCAACGGTCTTCTCGAAAGCACGGAATCTGAATTCGTGGGTATCCCTCCGATAGCGATGGAGGAACCTCCGTGCTGACTATGTTGTGACCCAGGAAATATTCGCGCTTGTACGGCCTACCTCAGTGGACAAGCCGGCGAATGTTGAGCTTAAGAATCGTGGCATCAAGATCCTTCCAGCAGTTCTTACAGGCCCGCAGGACGAATTGGTCAAAGTCCTTGTTGGCATTGATGTCGTGATCTCTACCATTAGCTTCGGCAGTATTGAGGAGGAGATCCCTCTTGCCGATGCCGCGAAACAGGCCGGCGTTAAGCGATTCATCCCCTCTGGCTGGGCCACAGTGATTCCTCCGAGGGGGGTCATGGTTGCGCGTGAATTCGTATGTGAAGCTGGCACCGAATCTTGTGGGCGCGTATGCATTCGTATCTAAAGCTGACTCAAACTAGAAAGGGCGAATCTGGGACCATGTGCTAAAACTTGGCCTTCCATATACTTTTATTGACATTGGATGGTGGTATGAGGTTACTCTCCCCCCAGTACCCTCTGGTAAACTTGATTACTGCGTACCCCCTGCTCTACGTCCTACCTGGGGTCTGGGCTTGGATGGGAATGTTCCCAGCGCTATCACCTATACTAGTGATATTGGCAAATGGGTCGCCAGAATCATTGTCGATCCACGCACTTTGAACAGAATGGTCTTCGCATACAATGAGGTCTTGACAAGAAATCAAGTGTATGATATTCTTGAACACCACAGCAAAGAAAGGCTAGAAAGGCACTTTGTAAGTTTTAGTATTTCATATTTTCAATGTACAGAAGCTAACTTATGGGAAGGTCTCGGAAGAAGAAGCCAGTACGAACGTACGAACGCTCACTAAAACTTTTAACAAGAATCCAGGTGATCTAAAAGCTGCGTTCGCTATGGCCATGGCTGAATACTTCTATTCCTGGGGTATTCGTGGGGACAATTGTCCAGAATATGCCAAATACCTGGGATATTTGGACTGCAAGGAGCTCTATTCGGATGTATCTTACAAGCCTTTTGGTGAATATGTCCAGGAAGCGCTCAGGGGAGAGGCACAGCCAGCGCTGATGGAATACTGAATCGATAATTGGCATAACCCGTATCTTACTGTAGAATGTTTCCCGCATGGCAGCAAAATTTTGAATTTCATAAACTGCTTGACGTACTAGAAACCCTATTGCAACTAGTACTTGGCTAGAAAGCTTCCGAATCAAATATAAACCCCTATGGAAATCTCACCACTCGTATTCACTGATTTGGAGAGTAATGCCGGCATCGGCACATATAGTCCTCAGCAGGGGCGTCGCAGCGTCATGTCTGGTGTTGTAGTCTTTGCACAAGTCAAGTGAAATCTCTTCTAAATTCCTTGGTCCATCCATGTTCGTAGCAGTGAAAAACTTGACATAGTCGCTAACACGCATACATATATCTGATCGACTCCATTCGTTTGTTTCGAAATATTCAAGAGCAGTGGTGATTTTCAAATATTTGAGGGTGGGCGGCAAGGCCGTTTCGAGCTGAATGCTGCCATGGACGTTGTCACTATTGTTATTGGGTTTCCAGCCCAGGAGCAGTACCAAAGGTATTTCGAGGTGAGTCAGGCAGGTGAAGCCAGCAAGACATTTTATTGTGCCTTGTACCCCCCAACTAAAACCCAAGCCTAAATAGGTCGATTTCTGTGCGAAGAATTCTACATCTATACACAGATGCTCCAAAGATGAGCGCAACGACGTTAACGCGGCATCCATGTCAGCACACTGGAAGTACTGCATCGTAGGTCCTCCATGGTGGGCATTGATGAAATTTTTATACTCTAGTTGTCGAAGGTTAGGCATCTCTCGTGTGAGAAGTCCCAGTGATGACGGTTTCAACTCGCTTGCCTCCAGACAAAGACTTGTCAAGTTTGTAAGCGGTGTCGGTCGTCGATGAGTACGCATTGTGAACCAACCGTCCCTTGGCTCTGCCGCCATTATGGTGATGCTTTTTAGCCGCCGGAGATAAAACAGATTTTGTAGATGCTGGGTATCGTAGGATATCGGCCCGTTAACCGTTTTGAAGATCGACGTCTTAGACTCATCAATCACATTATCTAAGTAGTCCTCACCAACGATCATCGAACTTGACAACTCGATTTCCTCAAGCTTAGAACATAAAGGAATGACATTGCTCAAATATCTTGAGGCTGACCAGACGTCAAAACCCAGTCTAAGTACCCGAAGATTTTGTAGGCTGGAGATCAATGCAGCGATGATAGCATCAGTATCGCCTTTCGAGAGCTGATTTTCCCAATGAATACGTGTGCCCAATGCAGGTCGTATGCTGCTCAACCAAATACGGATCTCAAAATCAGAAAACTGGGTAAATAGTGTCAGTGGCTTACAGCCAGATATTTCAAGTTCTTGTACCAAGCTGATAAGCGAAGGAGTAGTCTGTAGAGTGCGGGAAAACTGCAAAATAGCAGAATTGAAATCGTCGCCATCCTCGAAGCAAAGCTTGAACCGGATTTTGCGATATATTGCTGGCTTGACGGCATTGTAAAGAGGTTTGCAAACGTACAACAGCGTCCGTTGGCTGGCGTGCGGTACATGGAGCAGGATTAAATCGAGTAGCTCTCTTGGTAGTTTGTGTAGCGCAGCCATGTTCTAGTGGTATTTTGGGCACCAGAAAACCTTAGAATAGCTCAATTTCCGGGATTTCAGTACCTAGATATCCTGCGTACTTGGAGAGTGATGTGGTGTTTCGTATGGAGTTCTGGATAGCATGAACTAATAGGATTAGATTGTTACCCTAGTAACAACAGTGGCCGTCTCACGAGGCTGGGCCAGGCAACCACTGTAACGACTCATGAAGACACAGTGCCCAATATGCGACCGCAAGGCTGATCTCTGACAGATCTAGCCAGTCAAGAGTAGGATTTGAGGTCTTTTATACGGATTTTTATATAGTAGTATAATATAATTATTATGGTCTAGTTAATACCTAACTAACTTCCATAGTGGTTTTATTTTAGGAATGTGAATTGATGTAGTAAGGTTCATGTTGGAAGTAGGCGTTTGCAAATAATGTGGGGGGATGAAACAATATTTGTTACCAAGTTACTTAGGCACTTCCACGTTTGGCCCGTCATCCTTCAGAAAAGTAATGCTTCCACTTCTAGCAATCATATTGTCGATTATTGCAACATGCTTTCTCACCGCGGGGAAACATATGCCACGGCCGGTTTGGCCGATGGCTATCTCAACTCCAAGACGCCCTTTAGTAAAGACAACAAGTCGGGCGTTGTGTCTTTCGGAAATGCAGAGAATGTAAGCGAGCCAGTCATAAAAATCGTCATCCATATCCTAAATCAAAGACGTACATCTATTAACTGATGGCTCCTAGTTCTTGATGCAAGACGTAGTGCTCGACTACATCCGCACGCAGGTGAAACCTTGCACTACCCTTGACACCCTGTCTGCTACATGGGGAACAATTCAACTAATATGGAAATAATAACAGGCAGTATCAGCTCTCGACCACACCAGCCTCACCTACCATGAAGGTCCCTTCGGCTCCAAACGCCTTCGTGCAGCCATGGCTAAACTAGTTACGACCTACTTCCACCCTGCTACACCGATCTCGCCAGATCACATCCTCTTCACGAGTGGCGTGACGAGCTTAAATGCAATTTGGGCTCTTTCTCTAACCAATCCCGGTGACGGGATTTTGCTTGGTCAGCCCATCTATGGCTCCTTCAACGGGGATCTCCAAGTCCCCTCCGGCTGCCAACTAATCTACACCCCCTTCCACGGGGACGATCCTTTCAGCCCACAGGCAGTGGCCCGGTACGAGGAAACCTTTTTAAAGGCGCGAGACGAGACCGGGGTTTCAATCCGGGCTCTCTTGATCTGCAACCCGCACAATCCACTTGGCCGATGCTATCCGCGCGAGACCTTGGAGGCGCTCCTGCGGTTCTGTCAGAAGTACCAGATCCACCTCATTAGCGACGAAATATACGCGTTGTCGGTCTACGATGATAGCGATTCCTCTAATGGCTTTGTGTCGATTCTGTCAATCGATCCAGCCTCCCTCGGGGTGGATCCAGACCTAATCCATGTGCTGTATGGGATGTCGAAGGATTTCGCGGCGGCAGGGTTGAGGCTGGGATGTTTGATCAGTCAGAATGAAAGGTTTATGCGGGCAGCTCTTTCGGTCAGGTACGTGGAAACTTTCTGGCTGTTATTCATTGTCGTTGTACAGCAAAGGTCTTACTTCTTACTTGTTGTTTCATGGTTGTGGCAAAATCTAGTCGATTCCATTGGCCTTCACAAATATCTTGCAGCATTGCTACTAGTATCCTCGAGGATCGTGATTTTGTAGAGAATTTTCTTCAGGACAGTCGCCGAGTACTTCGTTCCCATCGGGATTTGGCCGCGCAGGCCTTGGAGGAGGCGGGGATTCCTTACGCACAAGGCGGGTAGGTGTTATGTACGATTTTTAAAAGCAGAGATCACAAGAAGCTGACCAATCTTGATTCTTTAGTAATGCAGGGTTCTTCCTCTGGATTGACTTGTCCAAGTGCTTGGATCATACAATTGTTGCTACTCAAGGCGAATGGGCTGCGGAGGTGGATTTATTCCACCGGCTACAACAAGCAGGCGTGGAAATGTCGTCAGGGCGTGCCTATCATGATGAAGTTGCAGGTTGGTTCCGCGTCATATTCTCGATGGAAGCGGAGATCCTAAAGGAGGGTTTGTCAAGGTTTGTTGCAACTCTTTATCTGTATTCATAACAACAGCGGTTAGGTACTAAAAGGATGTCTTCACAGGATTATCAAATTTTACCATAGCTCGGGGTGATCTGCTGCGTTGGTGATCACAAATTTTGTATAGAGAAGTTGTTTTGAGTTATAATTGTTCGGGGCCTACGCGCCTTGAAAGGAAAGAGGCCCTGTTCCAAGGTTACAGTACAATAGATAACAACCTAGGTATATATTTGTCCCTCAGATGAAACCAGACATAGTTAGGTAAAGTTTTAATAGACCACCATACATGGAGGAATAATATTTGTTTTAAATGTCCTGCAATGAACAGTCTTCTTCTTTATCAATCCCTTCACAGTCTCTGATATCTCTTTTTTCGATGTATACAAAAGAACAGAGGAGAGAGATTCATTGATTACTGACCCACATTGACGGGATAGCCCCGCTTCATGTATCCCATTGTGTTACAATTGGCTAGCGGCAGAGGGCGGTATTTCGCGCTAGTTCGAATCTGGACAGCCAATTCTCCGAATCGAGCGCCCCGCCTGACGTAAGCTACCAAGATTGGTTACCGCCATCCTGATAACGGCCGCATCGGGAAGAGGGGGCGGGGCTTCGGCCTATGGCAGTTGTCCATCAGGATCACATGACTTCAAGTCCAGCGTACACCAGCCAATAGAAGAGCGTAGAGATTTCGTCATCCACGCTTTACCGCATTCAGAAAGAGAAAAGACTGGAGCTGCCAGAGCTCAGGCACAACAAATCTTTCTCTCTTCAGCTCCTCCACATTCTCTTTTCAGCCTCTCTTCAATTGTAACATTTTCATTTTTTTTAAAATCTTAGTCACTCTTTGTCATTTTTGTGTGTTCATACATTTCGTACGCCAAATATGTTTTCTAGACGCGCGGGGTATGCCGCCGCACAGGCCGTGCCGACGACGATCCGAACATTCGCGACAGCTTCTCCGGTGTCCACTGCTCGGAATCACAAAGTTTTGGTGATTGGTGGTGGCTCTGCTGGCTTGACAATCAGCCATCAGCTCCTCCGAAACGGCCAATTCGTCCAGGACGACATTGCAGTTGTTGATCCCTCGACATGGCACCACTACCAGCCCGGATGGACTCTGGTTGGCGGCGGCCTCAAAGACAAGGAGGAGCTTCGACGATCGATGGACAGTCTGCTGGATCCCAAGCTCAAATTCTACAACAACGGCGTGTCTGCCTTTGCCCCCGAAAATAACTCCGTCACATTGAACAATGGCGACAAGATCAGCTACGACCACCTTGTCGTCGTTCCTGGCATCTCCATCAACTATAATAGCATCAAGGGCTTGCCTGAGGCTCTCGAAAACAAAGACTCTCTGGTATCTTCCATCTATGGATACGACACCTGTGACAAGGTTTTCCGCACAGTTAGAAAGCTAGGACAAGGCAACGCTATTTTCACACAACCGCTGGGAGTTATTAAATGCGCAGGCGCTCCCCAGAAGGTCATGTGGCTTGCTCTAGACCATTGGAAAAAGGCCGGACTCTACAACCCGGAAAACCCTTCCGCTGCACCAATTCAGATCAGTTTCGCTACCAGTCTACCCGCCATGTTCGGTGTTCCCAAGTATAGTGCGAAACTTGAGGAGCTAAGAAAAGAGAGGGGTGTCGAGGGATTGTTTCAGCATGACCTTACCGCCATTGACGGTAATACAGCGACTTTTACTCGTCTGGATACCCAAGAGCAGGTTAAGAAACACTTTGACCTTTTGCATGTCGTACCCAAGATGGGCCCTCATGCGTTTGTTAAGAATAGCCCTCTGGCCAACGAGGCTGGTTTCGTCGACGTCAATCAGGGATCGCTTCGCCACACCAAATATGCCAACGTTTGGTCCGCGGGCGACGCCTCCAGTCTCCCAACGGCCAAGACTGCGGCAGCCATTACTTCCCAGGCTCCTGTTCTCGTTGGCGGTCTGTTGGCAGCTATGGAAGGCAAAGAGATTGAGGCCACATACGATGGTTACACATCATGCCCACTGTTGACTGAATATGGAAAGGTTCTTCTTGCCGAGTTTAAATACGGTGGCGAGCCTAAGGAGACCTTTGGCAGCATGTTCGGCATCGATCAAGCCGTTCCTCGCCGTAGTTTCTACCACCTAAAGAAGGACTTCTTCCCATGGGTTTACTACAACTCCATGGTCAAGGGAACTTGGGGCGGACCTAAGGGCTTCATCAACTAGATCGTTAGGAGAGATTGCCTATAGGGCACTATGTATTATATTCAAAAAACAGACACCAATGATAGAGCTGTTGTCCCTGACATGATCGTTTTACACACGGCCTTTATGTAAGAAGAGCATCATTCGTAGGACAAGCCTCTTCCCAGTGTTACTTCTTGAACCTTTATATTTTTATATTTTCAATAACCGCCTGCCAATCACATCACAGAACCGCAGGACGACATCTCAGCCAATCACAGTGCAGATGTATATCAGCCCGTCGCGCACCTCCGACGGCCGGCGTCTTCCGCCTTCGAGTCCTATTCTGAAGCAGCACATATAAATTCAAGCTGCGGTCCATCACAGTCTGTATTTTCTTCGTCTTCTTCTCTGCTCTCGCGTCAAAGATACTGCAGGACAGATAGACTATCATTCAATATTCTCTGACAGAGTTATCATCAACCACATTGCCATGGCTGTCACTGCAACTGTTCAGGCGCTCCCAGCGCCAAAAGGATCCGCTATCAACTTCGGGTCCATTATCTCTGGAGTCGACCTTGAGAACCTGTCGGGTGAGTAATTTACATTCCAAGGATGAAGCAAAGGGCACATTGTAGTGGCGTGAATATCATAAGGGAGCACTCCGGGGAACGGTAACCTCCTTGGGTAAGTCGAAACAACTTTCTTTGCTGCCAGTGTGGCATTTCACAAGAAAAGCGATCTAATGATTGTGGTTTTGTATAGACGAGGATTTCCAGGTGGTTTACGACACGCTGTACCGCAGCAGCGTGGTAGTCATCAAATCCAAGCCCGATGTCTCGGCCAAAGCTCAATATGAGCTCACGCGCCGCTTCGATCCGTCCTCCACTGCTTATGGCCACGGCAAGACTCTCGACGCTAAGCGCAGCATTCTCCATCCCGATTTGAAGACAGTCCCACATCAGCCCCAAGTCCAGGTCATTGGAAATGGATTTGTGAAAGAGTACGAAGGCCTGAAAGATATCACCCTTCGTCATCCCCACCACCGCACGTTCCATCGCGAAGTCATCCCCGATGCAGAAGATCTGGACTATACGCGATTCTACCGCTGGCACATCGATGCAGCACTTTATGATCTAGACCCTCCGCTAGTTACTACCCTGTTGGCAGTGTCTTTGCCGTCGAAGCGACAGCAAACTCTCCGATATGATGACGGCACTGGTGATGAATTGGGTGTGTCTTTGGGCACCACCGCCTTTGTGAGCGGGTACCAGATGTTTGACCGTTTGTCCGAAGAAGACAAGGAGTTCGTCCGGACGAGCAAGATTGAGTACGCGCCTCACCCGTACATTTGGATGAGCAAGGCTCGTGCTCTCCCCACCGGTCTCGGTCTTTATTCCGAGGGCCTTGAGTTGGAGGAATCCGAACTGCCTCCCATCGACCCAAGCAAGATCAAAGTGTTTCCTATGACGTGGAAAAACCCGGTGACGGGCGAACTGGCACTTCAAGTCCATCCCTCTGCCGTCCGACGTATTCACCTGAAAGATGGTACCGTCATTGACGATCTTGAGAAAGTACGTGAAATCGTATATCGTCTGCAGAGACCAGGTATCGGTCCGGAGTATGTCTATGCACATGACTGGGAGGAAGGAGATATGGTGCTATTCAATAATCATGGAGTGTTGCACTCCGTGGTCGGTGCTTTTGCTCCGGAGGAAGTGCGACTGTTCCGACAGTGCAATCTGTCTGCCAGTCGGGCTCCATTGAATCCTTGAGTGATACCTACCTTTTGAATTTACGACTGTACTTGGATGTTCCTCATGTTCCATTTGCGTGTGCTATATATTTTGCGATGCGAGACTTTTACTAGTTTTGTGGCATCTTTTTAGAATATCTAAATTGATTTTATAGATCTACGAAGTCAGGATCATATCGTTCAGTAAGCCATAGCACACATAATTACTTAACCATGCCAGCTTTTGGCCACCTGTAACAAACAGCGGTAGGTACATGTAAGAGATAATAGCAGGAGAACTAAAATAGTAACAGGTACATATATTTGATCCCCCAGGATGGGAATACTCCGTTTCGTTATGCTCAAATTCGTCAATATTGATTTTTGCCACCCGTGTGACAGGGATGTAGCCCTAATTACTGGATAGGGAAGTTCTAGGACCTTGAAGTTTGGCAAGTTCCAGGACGAAATATAGGATCCTACATTGCTAAATTAAACAAACCAACCAATACAAAATATTTCAATTCACTGCTTATTATGATCTCGGTTGATCCTCAAACAAAACTACCACAGCACATGCATACTAACAAGGGTGAAATTTGCCTGATTAGGCGACAAGAAATCGCGACATCGAACATAATCACAATGAAAAACCACTTAATTTGAAAATAACAAAATATGCATCGCTCAAGAGACGTGGAACAGGACACGGCCGTCATAATGCAAGAAGCTATAAAATATTCAGACATCCGCCTAATCGGAAAGCCACCGGGGCACCGTTAGAGAAAGCAGCAAAGCCCAAATAAAAGAAAACCACGCAAAGATGCAACATGAATAAACGCTAGACTGTTCCTCCGACAAAATCCGCCCTATCATTGCGTCACAAAAGCCTTCGTCGAATTCAATCACATCGCTCTGTTGTCCACAAAAGTATATTGCCGCCGTGCGTTCTTGAATCCTCAGTCAGAGAAGTCAAAAACTAATAAAGCCCTATCAATTTCCAAATTGTTAGAAAACTTGGAACTGTACCTGGGTAGGTATCTTGTTTGCTTATCGGGATTCATTCACTTACCATCCTCACTACTCGGAGGTGAAGGATACGAGCATGGCTCGCAATAATATTCGAGCATCTCTGTGATGATAACTTGTCGCGGATTCTCCGTGTCCATTGCACAGGTTGCACGTGGGTGGCATCTTGATATACGCTCTATGCGTTTGATATGGCCGCAGGCCCACAGGATCTCGCTCCAGCGACACATCTGATGGATTTTAGAGACCACTGTTTTTTCATGGGGGAAGTGTATTTTGCCTACCTTGGGATATTATATAAAGAGATGGGTCAAGGTCGACGGTTTCCAGCTACTACCTAGGTATATGGTGTGATAAGAAATGAAGCGGGGGATCTCCCTTGGTGGATCAGATAAATAAAATAGACAGTTTGGATTCTATCTGTCGACATTGCGGGCTTTATATGTCCAATTTGCACACTTATAAATCAAATATCGATAGTATTCAATCCCTTCTCCTGCGCCGTATTGCAAAGATGGCGGTGCTCGACAACTTGACCGCCACGTTGGCCGTATGACAGGATTTCCCGGGTTGAAAGCCATATGGCCTATATTATTATTAGGGTCCTGGCGTTTGGAACTACTACTTAAGTTTTGGTGTCTCTGACCATCCAAATCCCGAAGTCTCGGGGGACCACTTTGCTGCCTGAAAAAATGGCACAGTTGCCCATACTAAAAGGCAAGTGGGTAACACTACGTAGTCGCATTTTCTTTATTCGCATAGGCTGACTGATTAACGGGCTCAGTGTAAATTCAAAATGAAAGGGGCATTCTTAATCAAGTATGCGGCGTCTTGGAAACCAACGTCTTTGTCCTCTGAAAACACTACTTCAAGCTGTGCTTTACAGAACAGCCTCAAGCCGCCCGTTCGGAGCGACGCGGAGGAATTGTCCGATGATGCGAGTCTGCGCCGTATATCTTTTCATTGTTCATTTACCTTGTTTGCAAATGACGATATTGGACGTATCTAGTGGACACATGTCCGAATGATATGTCTAACCGATGGAAATTAGGGCTGGCTTTACACATCCCGGCGCCCGCCATCTCCAGCCACACTATCTCAGTCGTACAAGAGCCTGCAAGTGTAAACCCCTGTGCATGAAGCTACTGTAAGGCATATATTAAACGCGATTACAAGGATGTCATTGGCCGCCTAACTATCAGCTCTTGACGCAGGGCGGCCTTGGTACGACCCTAGCTGTCCCGGCTCTTTGTTTGCTTCGTGCCGACGCCACGCAAAACTACGCCGCAAAAAACGGCGAAGGACAGGCGCACTTACGTACCATATGACTGTGGCTTTGGGGAAAATCTGGCTGGTTTCGATGTTTGCCCTTTGCAACTGTCGCAAGGAAATCTATTAGGTTGTTGTTGCAAACTGCGTCATGTTCCCGGATTGAATTCAGGGAGTTAAGCTATATTACGGATTTCGACTAGTGCCTGTTGAGATGGAAATTGAGGCTCTGTTGCATTGACCTGGGTTAACTCTCTACAATTACTTCGTACTTGTTATTGCTAAATCCTCTAATTGAAGTTGGATGGAATATAGAGAAATCTTTGAATAATTTCAGGACACGGTTCATATTTTGATCGCCTGGCTTTCTTCTGAGTATTTGTGTGGTTTAAATATTGCGAACTATCTTGTTGTTTAGCACAAATCGCTATTCTGCATGTCAACGAGACAGTAAGCCGTAGTGAGATGGCCCGCAATCAAGATCACGCGTAACCGATATGGCGGCGGGGAATCGCTTCAACTGAGTAGTACCTCAGAATGAATAAAAAATACATAGAGATTGTTGACGAGCAAATCGCCACCTTTTTCAGTACGGGAGAAATGGAACGGACGTCGAAATTCATGTTGAAGTTCAGGGTATCTAATAACTTAAAGCACGCACAAGAGCTTCATGGTGAAGCTAATCATTCTGGTATCGGCGTCTCTCTGAGTACGTTCTCCTGGCGATTATTAGAGTCAGCTCGTTTTCCGAACTTGGAGACTTTGTTACGTACCTTATCAAAACGTTGATTCGAGCTCATCTGCACAAAAGTCCCCAGTAACAAAGTGTCTCTGGGCGGTCAAAAATTGAATTGTGAACTTATTCAAAGCCTTTTAAGAATCCTGGGATCACGAGCTCATCATCAGCTTTTGCCTCGTTATGCGTCTGTCGCCACCTATTTCCTCGCGTTGTCGTTTAACAGGCTTCCTGATAACCAAATCAACATCATGATTCACGTGTGATACTTCGCAACAGTCCACGGGCTCTGAAGCCAACATTTCGGCCACGAGACGCTCCCTGAAGGTTTCGTATGGTTGAAATGGAATTTTTCTTCGCGTAATGCTCAACGAGTGCACAAAGCTTATAGGTTTCGTCGGATTGTCAAGCATGTCGAGAATCTCGGGTGCCACCTGAGCCTCAAAGAGATGGAAGAACTCAAAATCCAAACATTTTGTTACCAGAAGTCGCGGCTTAGAAACGTTAGTTGAACTCTCAAAACGTCATGATCTGGATAGCTGTGATAGGCAAGACATACCGTATAGACAGTTAAATGTGACGAACTTAACACACGCTTCTGAAGTTGCGCAATTGACAGTAAGATACAGAGTAGATACGGGTCTTCCTTCCATTCAACTGGCGTTATTTGAGACAGTCGTTTCTGAAACAGACGCCCGACCGGGCGATTATGGCCATCCCCGGGATGAGGGCGAACCTGAAATTTTGCTCGGCGATCACGTGCGACGCTAGAATAGTTGAAATACCCTATTGCTCTTCGTTTTTCTTGGTTGATAGGGTTGTCGTCTGGCCCACGGCGGCAGAACAGAACATAATCTGGCTGATGCACGGGTTTACCGGCGAAATAAAATGGACGCCCTTCACTGTACATGAAAATCATAAGCAAGACGCACAAACTTTATATCAAATGAAGGTTCATACATACAAAGGCCGTTTGAATGGGTTGTCCTCGTAGTTCACAATATCAACTAACGAGTAGAGCTTTGTCGAGGCGTGGACACTCCGTGCAAGTATCTCAGCGTCACTGGGTTTCCGATATTCTTTAGAAGCCTGACGTCTCCGCCTCTTGCGGGGCAGCTGACGCTCAGAGTCCTCGCCCTTGACGCCAAGGTCTTTGAACTGGCATCCAACTAGGTCCAGGTGACGAGAAGTCCACAATAACGGGTTGACAAGAAGCTCGCTATGATGGCGCCAAAGACTGCGAGGCGACTGTGGTTCGGGTTTAACCTCCATCCTGAGAAGACTGCCTAGGGTGTTGGTGTGGGTGCAGAGTCCAGGCAGGGGTTGAGGCGAGGTTGACATGAAATAAAATCAGCGTTGATGATCTGCCGCCAGGCAACCACCGCCGATCACGGGATCTACGTACTACCCTAATTGGTTCTTTCCGCCCCGCGCCCCACTTTTTGTTTCATGTCCCTGAGAATAACTTCATTTTTTCTCCCTTCTGTCAACAACAGCTGAATACTAGCTTGCACTTTCTTCAGCATTAATATTGAGCACGGCCGGAATTACACAATGTTACTACTAAAGCTTCCTACAACTGCTACAATGCGGCTGTTATTATCAACTTCCAGATCGTTTTGGCTCCAGCACCAAGTGGCCTCTGTGCATCCTGGGGCTTTGTTGGCATGGTTGCTTGTAGATGCTTGGGAAGCTGCATGAGATTCGTCGACATATTGCTTCTGTCTGTTTGTCATACCAGGCAGAAAACCCCATCTGCACATCATGATGCTCTAGGACTGGGCTTACAGGCTTGGTTATAAACAGCCTACAAGCCTGTTTCTGTTCTCCATGCATCCTTTGGCCATTTTCTCCATTCCCACTTCTCTTACCTCCACAACCATCTACGCTTCGCAGTATGGTTCCCACTCCGTACTTCAAAACTATTACGAACAAGTCCACCTTCGAGAGTAGGTTCAAGGCAGAGAAGAGAAAAGCGTTCGCCCAACTCAACTACTCTGCTGCCAGTGCCTGGGACCGGGAGCATTTATTTGCCTGTCGGGTATTACGACGAAGTAAAAAGAAGAACAACTATATTCTACCAATACTGTCGAAGTACAAGCAATCCTCGGACCTACACGTCTCTTCCGAAGTAGAAAAGTTCCTGGAGGGGCCAAATGCCTCTCAATTGGCTCAGAGTGAACATGATCTCGTGCGAAATTGCGAATGCGGTGTTTCTCTTGGTCAAATCTGGGCGTCAATGGCCAAACTCATTGAGAACAGTCGCCGCAAGGGAGATGGACCTGATAGCAACGTCCAACATGAAACCAGCGCTGGGGATGAAATGGACGCTGGAGAGGAACCCAATGCCGAAGATGAAACCGACGCTGACGAAGAAACTGACGAAGAAACTGGCGCCGAAGATGACATGGAGCTCGGACAGGAACCTGACACTGAAGATGAAACCAATGCTGGAGATGAAACTGAAAATGAAGTATGGACTAGAACAAAGCGCCCTAGACCTGGCACCTTTCACCAGAGCTACGCCGAGCCAAATGCACATGCGCTCGAAACCGGATCTAACAGTGCACGACCCGACGCTGGCGATGAAATGATCGCTGAAGCAGAGACAAGAACGAAGCGTCGTAGATTTCGCACCATTCATAAAGGCTACGCTGACTCAAACACAATCGAAGCCGGATCCAATAGTGAACAATCGGAGCCCTCCCAAGAATCGACATCCTTTGGGGATTACATCGATTCTGACTCACACAAATCAATGATGCCATCAGAGGATGAAACGATCCGTTTCGTATCATGTGTTATCCGTCATATTTTATATTTTGCGCCTCCACAAGACAAACCAATTTTACCATCAGTTCTTGACTTTCGGGACGCCAAAACTAGGCGAACCGCGGCAACTTGGACGGGAGGTCAGAAGATCACAGCCATCGACGATGGAGGTCTCTACTTGCGGCGAAAGTTGAATGACATCCTTGATATCCAAAACGGTGACGTGGCTATTCTGGAGGGGAAGAAAGAATTCCAACACTTTGAGAGTGGACGACCTATTATTTCGGACAAATGTTTTGCGCAGATGACTTGCGAAGCTCTGACAGTTAGACTAGCACCAACCCGTGGACAAAGCGATGACAGGTACCTCTCATATATCTCGTCTGATTCAAGCAGCAATTCATTGTTGTCACAGATATACTGACAGAACATAACAGTGTCGTAATTATCAATGCTACTCAACACTACATGTGTTTCCTTCAATTTGATATTAGTGAGGAATACCTCAATGATTTCGAGTCGGACGAACCGAAAAGCTTCCTTACTGTCAACTCGACTCGTTGGTTCAACCTCAAATACAAAGGAGACAGAAAACACGTGGTTTTAAATCTGTGTGCCATAATGCGTTTGGCCAAAGCTGAATAGATTGAATGCCAGCTAATGTGATGGTCTGGTTTGCTTCCGGCAAGCACCGGCGCTCAATATTCGATGGAGGGCAGCAATCCTAGCAGTGGTGCTGGACTTGGGGATAGCGTCATCGGAAATGAAGGACGAAATTGCTTAGTACCGCTGAGCATACGAGCACGGGAACGCACCAGAGTGAAACTTGTTCTCCTTTCCTTCGCTTGTACTTAGTATCTCTTTCAAATTTCTCATATGATTGATGACATTTAATCGTTAGCTTGAATCGTACGGGAAACTGGCATACTTGATCTTTAGAACAGGACAGTATGCTTCCTTTTATTTTGACCTGATTGGGTCGCTGGATTTAAAGATTTCTCCTTGCTGAGGCCTTCATTAATGCATCTCGTTGCTCGATGCTCTGACATCCAAAATAATATCAATGAGCATAGATTTTGTAAGGCAGAGATTGCATTTATAAAACGTATTACCTGAAGAGGCGGCGTTCTGTCGCGGGTTCTGTCGAGATGCCGCCAAAGTTCCATGTCGGACTTCTACCTCAATGTCCGACAGGCGGAGTACCTAGGCGTACGTAGGCATAGGCTATTTAGCAGCCTAGGTAATTAAATTCAACATATGTAATACATGTACATGTTCTTTACAGAGCTAGATTTCCGACCTTCCAAATAGCTATCCCATCATCGACACCGTCACGAAAACTACGACGCATTGCGGTCCTGCGATGCTTCACAACCCCCGCACAAGTTGCCTAACATCGCGGCCAATTTGACGACATCTTCGCCAGCTGGATTAATCGTGCCGTCGATTTGCGAAACTGCAGACATGGTGTTGGTGGCGCCGAGAAAATTCAGGTTGACGTTGAAGTGACCGGGTGGAACTTTGTTGAGAATGGGGAGTATCCAAGTGATTGGACTCAAGTTGACGCGCTTATTATTGCGGAATCAACTGCTTCGGCGTATGAGGACAACCCGTGGGTTCATCAGTTGTCGAATCTGATTATAGGTGTGTTAATTGGTGTTGCCTTCTGCTAAACTGAACTTGTAAATATAGAAGAAAATATTCTGACAGGGTATAGATGTTTATGAGAATCATCCTCAAGTCAAAATTTACGGCGGCTGTTTCGGCCACCAAATCGTCGCTCAAGCTCTATTGAACAAACATGGAGTCCATGTAGCCCCTAATCCAAAGGGATGGGAAGTAGGTGTCCATCAAGTCAGGATGTGCAATGAATTCACGGCCATGTTTCCGACGACATTGTCATCACCATCAGAGAAAGAGTCGGAAATCTCATTCCAATTCCTCCACCACGACAATGTTGTGGTGCCGGATCCGAGTCGGCTGCCTCCGAACTGGCTGCTGATGGGATCATCGTCCCTTTGTGAAACTCAAGGTCTCCTTGATCCCGGCAGAGTGTTGACTTTTCAAGGCCACCCGGAGTTCGATGGTTTTATCAATAAGCTGAGTACTGCGGCATTGAAGGAGTCAGGTGTAATATCGGAGGAGGAGTTATGGCGATTCAATGTTTCTATAGATCAGGATGATAAATCTGATTTAGCTGGGCAGATGCTTTTGGAATTCCTATGTCAGGAATCGCCGGTTTGCATGCAATAACTCATTTTCTAAAACCATATACACTATACAACTCAAGTTTGCAATGTGTCAATCAATATATCCATAGTACGTCTCATGGATTTAAAAGGTTTCATTTCTAGCATCTTACTACATCTATGAAGTGAAGTTTTCCAAGACTGGCCTCTCAGCTGGCATCCTTGCCCCAGTGGGAGGCCTATTTCTCGACTTAAATTCATCGCAGATGTCTTTCATTTTGACGAACTCCACGCCTTCCTTCGTAAGAAGATATTGAATAACTCTGTACTGGGTGTTAGGCCTCTAAGCTCCATTTCGGGGCACTTTGTGAATCATGAATCATACCTTTCAAGCATCTTCAGTGCATGCGGATGCCCACAGACATCTGGGTGAATCGTGACCGGGAAACGGGAATTATCATACGTCTCATAGAAATAATCAAAGTGATCTTTCCACAAATCCTCAACTACACGAGGATGGACCCATCCATGACTGTTGGTCATGTTTTTTATAAATATCTAGAGAACGTGAGCAGGCTGTTGCCAGTACTAAGGGTGAAAGAAAAAGAAAACTAGCCATCGGGGGAAGATCGTTCAAGTACCAACTTGCTGGTATCTCCACCGGTCCAGTTGTCTCTCCTTTCTCAAGCGGTTTCATCCATGTTTCTGGATGGATGTTTCGAATAGTCGATGTTCGTCCATGTATCTCCCAGTGGGAAAAAGAATGGTCATATTCCAGCCCTAGGTATTGGAAAGTGGTCAGCTTCGAGAAGAGTAATATATTATAAGAAGGTTTTTTATACCATAGGCCATCATCAAATCCGCCACGTCTCCCACCATGGGACAACAGATCCTCTCGGAGGATTTAATTAAGCATCATCATAAAATATTTACAAGTGAGAAAGTCCATTGGCAATTTAATCAACTTACATTCCCACAAAATTCGGTTATTAGACGATTGGTCTTATCTAGAACAATTGTCTGTTGCTCCAGTGTCATTCCTTTCGCGTTTTCATGTGAATAGCCATGCAAGCCGATTTCGTGTCCAGCATCGTGAATTAAAGCACATTCCTTAAGGAAAGTCTCCAGTGAGTGTCCAGGGATGAACCAGGTCGTTTTGATGTTGTATTTGGCGAGGGGTTCTAATAGTCGGCGGACACATGCCTTTGACCTGGTAATTTCAGTCTGCTGAATTGCCTTCGCCAGTCTCTGAACGCCTTCAATAAGTAACTCTTCCTCATTCCACGCCCAATATAGCCGTGCACCATGATAGTAGCCGGATTCTCCGCGTGGCCTGCTACTAACATCATCAGGCACTGCGAAGATTTACCCTGGAGCAATCCTTAGGTTGAAATCGTTAAGGGCTATTTTAGCAATTGTCGGACCACTTGTCCCAGTTCACTATCAAGCATGCTACATCAAGCATGCTACTTGTTTCGGACATTGCGAACGAAGTCCGCCACGGCACTTTCAGCCCACCTCCGATTGTTCTTCGATCTGTACGAGACAATATGGGTTGAGCCACTACTTAGCTAATTAGTTTAATAACTGATTATCGCCTTACATAACAGTATCGGTGGCATCGCAAATAATCTGCACACTCCAAGGTTCAATATAAACCAATATCTTACTATCCCTAGCACATACGACCATAGGGTGTGGAAAACAGGGCTTCCCGTCCGCTCAGCCGTACTTAAGCCACACGCCGGCCGGTTAGTAATTTGGTGGGTGACCACAAGTGAATCCCGTCTGTCGTATGTTTTTTTTTTTGCTTTTTTTACACGTTTTTCTCTTTTATTAGCAAAATTGTGGGATATGGTTCCCTTGATATAATGAAAGCGTCGGCTGGGTGAGCACCATCGTATTTGCGCGATTGTATGTCGGTTCACCCAGCATAATTACTTTTCCCCCTCCAACCCCATAATCAAAGTTGTGCTCTACACTGCCGCTGCGTAGATTTGTACGGTAATTGCAGTTTATCAAGATCAGCCAAAGAGCGTGGGCGCAACCACACACTGTAACAGTTGGAAGAACTCTGAGCTACCAAAGGTAAACTTCCAAGACCTTTCTCGCCCCTTCGCTTGATCTGCAGTTTCAGTTGAAACTTGAGAGAGAACCTGCCAGTATACGGAGTACATTAAGGCTTACGCACTGAACCCTGAGCCGTCCTGGACACGGATATGTACAATCCGATGAACCGAGTCGGATCGGCATTGAAGGGATCCGGATGCATAGAGAGTCGAGACTATCAAAACCGATGGCATATGAATACGTACCCTAATTGCATAGCGTATGCACAAAGTGTTCTAGTAGACTAGGGTTAAACAAGCGCAGGCATAACGGCTGAGTAAGCGGGGTTAAGACAGGGCTAAAATGAGCTTATCTGAGAACTTGAAGCGTGAGTGGCTGGCTTTCTGTGTAGTGGGTCCCAATCTCCATCAATCATGCGCTTAGTCAGCGCACGAACCGGACCAACGCAAGTCAACAAGTCCGTACAGCCAACGTGAATAGGAGTGTCTTAGAAGAAAAGGCAAAATAAAGGATGAAAATCACAGGAAACCCCGAAATGCGGTTCCGGTGCATAAGGTTGATTGAAAAGGAGCTCGTGGCCCAGTTCTATGCAAAGAAAGGGCTCTTCCAACCCAACCACTGCCTTGTCCATCCACATTGCGCAGTGACCTGACTATAAAAAGCTGTTTTGGACAAAATGTTTCGACAAAATGTCGGCCAGTGCCCATTCGGGCGACCTTAAACCTGCAGAAAGCAGTGTACCTCCGTCTGAGGCAGAAACACGGTCACCTCTGGATTTGATGGATCAATCCGAAATCGACAATCTGGTCCGCGTTGTATCAGAGCGACAACGAGACTCAAGCATTGGTAGTACCAAGGGAGATGAAGCGACTCTCACGCCAGAAAGTGATGATGATTCCTTATACGATCCCACCTCGCCGAACTTTGATCTCCGGAAATGGTTGCTGAGGACGTTGCAAACCCTGGACCAGGAAGGAACCCAGGCGCAAGATGTGGGTGTCGTTTTTAAAGATCTCAGTGTCTCTGGGTCGGGATCTGCCCTGCAACTACAGCAGACTTTGACTACTACATTTACAGGACTGTTCCGGCCAGACAAGTTGATACGGAGAAATGTCTCCACTCGACGCATTCTTCGCAACTTCAACGGGTTATTGAAGCCTGGAGAAATGGTGCTTGTGCTGGGTCGACCTGGTGCGGGCTGCAGTACGATGCTAAAGACCATCTGCGGTGAAACCCATGGTCTGACCCTAGAAAACAAGGAGGCAATTCGTTTCAATGGTAAGACCTTTCTTTCTGGAGACATTCGGGAAAGAGCTAAAAGTCGTAACAGGGATCTCACAATCACAGATGGTGAAGGAATTTAAAGGCGAGGTGGTATATAATCAGGAGGTAAGAGCAATTTTGTTTTCAGTCCTGACGATAATTTAGCTGATGTTTCCTCAGGTCGAAAAGCATTTTCCCCATTTGACCGTAGGACAAACCCTCGAATTTGCCGCAGCAACTCGCACGCCATCCACTCGACCCGCGGGCATGACTCGACCAGAGTTTGTGAAGTTGACCACACAAGTGATAATGGCAATATTTGGACTTAGTCACACCTATAACACCAAAGTGGGCAATGACTATATTCGAGGAGTGTCAGGGGGTGAGCGCAAGCGCGTGAGTATTGCTGAGATGGCTCTCGCCGGCGCACCGGTGGGAGCCTGGGACAATTCGACCCGGGGCTTGGACTCTGCCACGGCTTTGAAGTTCGTGCAATGTCTACGCCTGTTCTCGGACGTCATGAGGTCGGCACACTTCGTCGCCGCATACCAGGCTAGTCAGAGCATTTACGATCTGTTTGACAAGGTTGTCGTGCTGTACGAAGGCCGACAGATCTACTACGGGCCGGCCTCGACCGCGAAGGAATACTTTGAGCGCCAAGGATGGGAATGCCCCCCGCGACAGACCACAGGCGACTTCCTCACGTCCGTGACCAACCCCCAAGAACGTCGAGCCCGCCCCGGGATGAAACAGATCGTGCCTCGCAGTGCAGATGACTTTGAAGCCTACTGGCAGCAGTCCCCAGAGTATCAGAGCTTGCAAGCAGACATTGCTGCATATGAAACTGAGTATCCCGCTATTGACAAAGAGAGTGGCAGTGGCGAAGCCTTGAAGGCATTGCAGCGGTCGAAATGGGAGGCCCAAGCAGACCACACTCGCCAAATCTCCCCAT
Organism: Penicillium sp. OUCMDZ-019; assembly: GCA_011750695.1. NCBI lineage: Eukaryota > Fungi > Ascomycota > Eurotiomycetes > Eurotiales > Aspergillaceae > Penicillium > Penicillium sp. OUCMDZ-019. Next base: position 129,910 of record WTTZ01000034.1, on the reverse strand, counting down.
TCCGCATCAGTATTCCCATGCAAATTCGATTGAATATCAAGCGTGCCTATCAACGTATTTGGAACGATATGGCCTCGACTGTCTCTAACCTGGGCGGACAGATCATTCTTGCGCTGGTCATTAGCTCCGTTTTCTATGATTCATCGGAAGACACGTCTGGTATCTCGTCTCGATGCGCTACTCTTTTCTTCGCAGTGATGCTGAATGCCCTGTCGGCAATGAATGAAATTAACAGTCTCTATTCCCAGCGTCCGATTGTGGAAAAACATGCCTCCTATGCATTTTATCATCCGTTTACCGAAGCCATTGCAGGTGTGCTTAGCGATATTCCCTTGAAGTTCGCCCTCACCGTGGTTTTCAACGTAATTTTGTATTTCATGACTAATCTACGACACGGGGCTAACTACTTCTTTTTGTACTTTCTCGTAACCTTCGTTGTTACATTGACCATGAGTGCGATCTTTCGCACGTTGGCTGCCGTGACCAAGACAATTTCCCAAGCCATGAGCTTGGCAGGTGTGATGGTGTTGGCTCTTGTTATCTACGCGGGCTTCATTATTCCCGTGCCATCCATGCATCCATGGTTCCAGTGGATTCATTACCTCAGTGAGTCAACTTTGTTCCTAGATTTAACCTTTCCCGTCGTGGACTAACGCAGTTGCTCTATGACAGACCCAATCTATTACTCCTTCGAAATTGTAATAGCAAATGAGTTCCATAATCGCGAGTTTCCATGCTCCTCGTTTATCCCGTCGTATGCAAACTTCACCGGGGACACCTTTGTTTGTTCGACCGCTAGTTCTATTGCTGGCGAGTTGAGTGTAAGTGGTGACCGCTACATCGAGGAAAACTACAGCTATTCATATGACCATGTCTGGCGCAACTTTGGCATCCTGATTGCGTTTCTCGTGGCAGCGTTGGTCATATATGTTGCCGCCACAGAATTGAACTCCTCCACGACCAGCACAGCCGAGGTCTTGGTCTTCCGCCGTGGCCACGAACCAGAGTACATGCATTCAGGCAAAGCTCGTCCTAATGATGAAGAGAAAGCAGAGAAGTCTGATGCACATCACGTTCGACGACCCACAATCGAGGACACTGGGTCTGATGATATGGCAATGATTGTCCCTCAAACTGATATCTTCACTTGGCGGGATGTGTGCTATGATATTGAAATAAAGGGAGAACCACGACGACTACTGGATCATGTTTCAGGATGGGTCAAGCCAGGCACTCTCACTGCCCTGATGGGAGTGAGTGGTGCTGGAAAGACTACCTTATTAGATGTTCTCGCGCATCGGACCTCAATGGGCGTGATTACCGGTGACATGTTCGTTAACGGTCGTGGTTTGGATGCTAGTTTTCAACGGAAAACCGGTTATGTTCAGCAACAGGACTTGCATTTAGCCACAGCCACTGTTCGAGAATCTCTACGCTTCTCTGCCATTCTCCGTCAACCGGCATCAGTTCCACTCGCAGAGAAACATCAATATGTGGAGGAAGTAATCAAGATGCTCAAGATGGAGGACTTTGCAGAAGCGGTGGTTGGTGTGCCAGGTGAAGGTTTGAACGTGGAACAGCGTAAACTGCTAACCATTGGGGTCGAATTGGCCGCCAAACCGAAGCTTCTTTTATTTTTGGATGAACCCACCAGGTAAGTTACGCTTCCTCCGGCACACAAAACAGTTTCATATTCTTTTGATCTGTGCTAATAATCTCTTGTTAGTGGTCTTGATTCCCAGAGTTCATGGGCTATTTGCACATTCCTTCGCAGGCTCGCCTCCATGGGCCAAGCAGTCCTTTGCACAATTCATCAACCAAGCGCCATCCTCTTCCAGGAATTTGATCAACTTCTCTTCCTCGCCCGTGGGGGCAAGACAGTTTACTACGGTCCAATTGGAGAGAACAGTCGTACCCTGTTGGACTATTTTGAGAAAAATGGAGCACGCAAATGCGAGGAGGAAGAGAATCCTGCTGAGTATATGCTCGATGTTGTCAACCTGGGAACCAATAACTCCGGTCAGAACTGGTTTGATGTCTGGAAGCAGTCAAAGGAATTTACAGGTATCCAAGAAGAGATTGATCGGATCCATCAGGAACGATCGACCGTGGTAGCACAGAGCGCAGACGACGGTGAGAAGCTGAGTGAGACTAGTGAATTTGCGACGTCTTTCTGGTTCCAGCTCTACCAAGTCACCTATCGCGTTTTCCAACAATACTGGCGTATGCCAGATTATATAATTGCCAAATGGGGACTGGGAACTCTGTCTGGTCTTTTTATTGGATTTTCCTTCTTTCACGCAAAGACTTCATTGCAGGGTATGGAGACGGTTCTATATTCCCTGTTTATGCTTTGCACTATTTTCTCTTCCATTGTTCAACAGGTAAATATTTCCCCCTCAACACGTTTTCTCCGTATGCATTCATACTTACATTATTCGTACCTCTTCCAGATCATGCCTCTCTTCGTCACCCAGCGATCTCTCTATGAAGTTCGCGAACGCCCCAGCAAAGCCTATTCCTGGAAAGCATTCCTTATTGCCAATATAATTGTGGAGGTCCCCTACCAGATTATTATGGCCCTTTTAGTCTTTGCATGCTACTATTACCCGACTGTGGGCGTTCAAACCTCCGCCCAACAGGGCTTAGTCCTTCTCTTATGTATTGAGTTTTTCGTTTATGGAGGCACCTTTGCACAGATGATCATCGCTGCCCTTCCCGACACTGAAACTGCCAGTGCCGTAGTCCTCCTTCTCTTCGCCATGTCCTTGACTTTTTGCGGTATCATGCAATCGCCCTCTGCACTCCCTGGATTTTGGATTTTCATGTACCGTGTCTCTCCCTTCACATATTGGGTCGGAGGAATGGCCTCAACCCAACTCCATGATCGAGAAGTGATATGCTCCAGTTCCGAGACATCGATCTTCAATCCACCTACTGGCCAAACCTGCCAACAATATATGGCGAGTTATTTGGAGTTGGCCGGCGGCCAATTGCAGAACCCGAATGCTACTTCGGATTGCAGATACTGCTCGCTTTCTGTCGCGGACGAATATCTCGCTGCTTCAGATATCTATTTTGATCAGCGATGGAGGAATTTCGGACTTCTGTGGGTGTATATCTTTTTCAACATCTTTATTGCTACGGTCACCTACTACTTGTTCCGCGTAAGAAAGTGGAACTTGGAGGGATTCAAGGAGAGGTTTGGAAAGACGAAGAAGCAGTAATCTACGGCGTAACTTTTTCGTTCTTGAGATTTTCTTTCGGGACGTTCCCTGTTCAAGCATCCATCCTTTGTTTTTCCGCAGACATTCACTTTTTTCATCTTATTTCCTTACTCCACCTTCACTTCTTTCATTTCTTCTCTCTTTCTGTCACAATTTCTCATTTCCTTCGTAAATAATGTTCCTACAAATCAGTGTAGATTTTGCTGTTCATCTCCATCTACTATGTGTAACAGTTCTTGTGTGTTATATAGAGCAAGCGATATATAGCTTTTATATAATAGGTAGATTAGATATAGAATCCAAAATAACCTTGGAAAGAATGATAATAAAATCATCTATGGCACATGGCTAAATAGAGCCCTAACCCCCTTACCCTAATGCCATCTACCTAACTTGGTTACTTACAATACATCCGCTTAGTAAGCGCATTAACCACCTAACTACCGGAGAACGATCGTTCATGCCATCATTTATGCAACCCTTTCTAACTGTCGAACTGTCGCCTGATTCACTGCCAAAATTAATTTTATCATGCCTATACCTCGGCGGAGAAAGCCCCGGCGGCTTACATCATGCGATGAGTGTCGCCGGCGAAAGGCAAGTGGCTTATTCATCTACCTAGCATTTGATCTAATGCGTACTATTGACAGATCCAATGCGACAGAGTGCAACCCCAGTGTAATTGGTGTTTTCATCACAATATCCCCTGCAACTATCGTCAAGCACTTGACCGGTGCGTGGTAATGCTTTCTTAAAGGATGGTTGGGAGATATATATCCCCAGTGTGACTAATGGGACTTCTAGGCAGCCAAGCGGTGCTTCTCCATCGCAGGAACTAGAAGAAAAAGTGACGCGGCAAGAGTCACTATCTAGATACAAATTCAACCATATCAGCACCTTCAACGGTCTTCCTTTCTTCTCGTCCCGCGGCCGTGAGTGGATTGAGCAAAAAACAGGCGAAAAGATTGATTTTGATAAATACTTTGTCCTGGGCCCCCCGTGGCAGGTCATCCCGCCGTCAGATCTGACTTCACAACCTTCACCGCTGCCATGTACAGTTGATCTGCCCGAAAAGACGGTCATCCGAAGCTGGATGCGCCAATACAAATCTGCAAAGCTCCCAATATTTCCATTCTTTTTGAATTCTACCTTGTTTGAGGGGACCATTGCTGCTGCCTATGATCACCAGCTGTCTCTGGCGTCACCAGACTCCGCGACCGCAAAAGCATGCATTCTCGCATTCATGACTTTAATGCAGATAATCTGTGAAGATTTACCAAATGAAGTATCAGTATCCACGGAAAATAGCGCGGTTTATCAACAACAGGCAATGGCGCTCTTGCCTGAGATTCTATTCGCCCCAGCGACGGTCGACGGACTGCAAACAGTTCTCATGTTGGTAGGTGGAGAAATCATTCATAGTCAATAGTGGTTGATGACAGTATACTCATATGTGCTTGTTTCTTCGGTATTTTTCTTCTCTAGGGTGCCTGCTATCAGTTTTCTTCCGGTGAGGTTTTCGTGATCGACATGTTAATCTCCGCGGCGACACGGTTTCTCTTCCAGCTTCAAGGAAATCTCAACCCCTATCCAAGCACAGGGAGCAAGGAAGGTCCTTCAATATTGCAGAGCCACGTGCGGAATCTGTTCTGGATCTGTCATCTCATGGACAAAGAGCTATGTCTACGTACAGGATCCCCTCCTTCTTTAGCAGAGGCGCAGTGTGATCTAAAACCCACCGGAGACCTGGCTCAACTTAAAAAAAGCCCTGAAGATCCAGAATTTTTTTTCAATGCGACGATACGTTTCAGTATCATTCAGGGACGTATTCATAATGAACTTTACTCCCCACTGGCACTCCAGCAAAAGGGGGATTCAGATATTCTGCGATCTATTCGCATGTTAGATATGGAATTGGAGGAATGGCGTCTTTCTTTGCCGGAATCTCTGCGTCCCAGCATATCCCCCGCCGTTTCGGCAACGGCTAGTAATAATCCGGTCATCAATCAGCATGTCACAGCTTTCCAGATACAATATCACTTCTGTATGATCATCATCCACCAAGCTAGCAGTCGATGCTTGACATGGATGGAAGACCACATGACCAAAATCAATGGTCTTACTTCAAGTCTGATGATTTCAGTCCAAGCCACGCGTTCTCTCCTCCAACAAGTCTGCAATTCTCAGCTTTACATAAGCAACTTCAACTTCCGGTAGGTCTTTTCCTTTAGTTTGAGACGGGACGCAAGAAAGTGGCTTACGCTGGGAAAGATACGCTCTCTTTTACTTCACCTCGGCTGCCATTACCCTATTCTGTAATATTGTTATGCGTCCACTAGATACCGAAAGCGCTAGCGACGTCGTACTTCTCGAACGCCTCGTTACTTTCATAAGTACCCTCAGGGGATTGCGGCTCTCATCTAGAGCTGCTGCTAGTATTGACATGGTTGTCCCTTTCCTTCGGGAGCTCGGTCGGCTGGCCAATGGTGCGGTGGTTAAATCAAAGTCGTAAACAGCTTCCAAGCTCTGCATTTATGGGAATTAAAGAATGATAACGATTCAGAGGGGAAATATGGAAAATTATTGGACCGGAATAACTGAATTTGCAGAGAGGACTACTCTGTGCTCCTTTTTCCATCGCCCCGTTAGCCTCAGAATATACGATCTTTCCGTCTCGACGAAGTCTATAAGCGACATCAACTCACAGCTACTTTGCCTCTTATAAAATGCATTCTTTCAGATAATTGCAATTTAAGGACGAGATCGTTGTACGAACACATTACTAAAGCCGAACCCTTCTAGCTTCCCATCGCCAACAACACCCCCATGTGCGAGTTCCTGAGGAATCATCTCAAGGAGACCTAGACCTGATATAAGCCACTGTCTTCCCATTTCCAGTACATACGACCATAGGGTGTGGAAAACAGGGCTTCCCGTCCGCTCAGCCGTACTTAAGCCACACGCCGGCCGGTTAGTAATTTGGTGGGTGACCACAAGTGAATCCCGTCTGTCGTATGTTTTTTGTCGCTTTCTTTTTTGCATATTTTTAAACTGGCAAGTTTGATGTTTTCCCCTCTACGTATTTCCCTTGCCTGACGATTTTTTGCCGTGGTGAGCTGTAGCCTGTGGGGAAAAATATCCTTACCTGTTTTAAGGTTCATCCAATCAGGCGTGACGTTGCCGGCCGTGACAAGCAGCCATGACGTAGTGTTTTCGATTGTCGGGGTGAAATCGGGACAAGTCAATGGTATTTTTCTGGAACAGAGAAGCCCAATTACTCGTTCGGAGATATTATCACTCCGAGTATGATGCTAACGCGTTTTCTAGTTGGAAAAAAGGTGAATAAATAAACTCGGCTGGGAAAGTCGGTGGGTGGGGCTCTGCAATTGTGGAGACCGGCAGGGGCTCAATCGATGGGAGCTATACCATAACGGGTTTAGACCCCGGGGGTGTTCGCGAGAAGGCAAATCTTCTTCTTTGGGAAATCGAGTGCCAGCGAGGTATAAAAGGGCGACAACATTCCATGGAAAATGTCTGTTTTATTCTTCATCAACGCAACACTCAAACGCTCTCAACAATCTCATTCAAGATTCAATCTCCTTTACAATACAATTTTTCTTTATTCAAAAGTGAACAGCACCTAGACACAACAATGTCCTACACAGTCACCTTTGTCGGCGCAACTGGCGGTTGCACCAATGCATGCCTCACCCACCTCCTTCTCTCAAATGATGACCAAGTCGAATACAAAGCGATTGCTTTAGCAAGGACACCCTCGAAGCTCATCGAGTCTTTGAAAAAGCAACCAGGCATCACAGATTCCCTCCTTGCCCGGAAACTCACCATCGTGCAGGGGGATGGTGCAAACGCCGCGGATGTTAAAAAGGCTCTTCTTTATCAATCACAAACATCCGGCGGCAGCGAGTCACTGCCAAAATTAGTTGATGCTGTCGTCTCTGGAATTGGCAGCTATCCCGTACGCGAAAAGGGAACACTCATGACCCTCACAATAGCCGTTCCCAACATCGCGAGAGACTTCTCCACTGCATTGATTGACGCCCTTCGAGAGATTTATTCAGAGAGACCAGATATCCAACATAAACCGCTCGTATCGGTTATTTCGACTACGGGTCTCCCCTCATCAAAAGAGGATGTTCCCATTGGTCTGCAGACGCTTTATCATTGGGGCCTCAAAGTTCCTCATGAGGATAAAGCTCAAATGGAAAATCTTCTGACGGCTGCGTATGAAAAGGAGGATCTCTTCAAGGCTGTGGTGATCATGCGTCCGACCTTGTTGATGAGTGATGGTATTCTCCGCCCGGAGAAAACAAAGACCGTCAAGGCCGGAACTGAGGACAAGCCTGTCAAGGGCTATCTGATTGCGAGGGAGCATGTGGGTGGATGGATTTGGACAAATATTTTGTTGAGCGAGGATCGCGGGCAGAAATGGTATGGACAGAAGGTTACATTGGCTTATTGAATGTTTTGTCTTTTTCTCTATCGGTTCTTTCTAGATAATTATTTCATAGAGCCTGTTTTTAGTTTCTTCTTATTCCCCCTTCCCCCCTTTTTTGTCTCCTTTGATTTGTTCTCTTTAAATCGCTAGATATCACCATTGCTATTAATACCACATATACTTGCTGTCTTATGATTGGTCAATTCAAAACGATACAAACTTGGCAAACATCCTCGGACGCGGCACGCCGAACGGACGAACGACCGAACGACCGAGCTCTATGTATTGAAAGCCGAACACGCTAAAGTAGGTGATCGCAATTACATCCAAAGCTCGCAAGCTGCAGAAGCGCTTGGATTGAAAAAAAAAAAGATATCTGAATCGGTAATAGATGAAAAATGGCATCCAATGCCCCAGTTTCTGGCAACGAGACTGAGCCGACACTCGTCAGACGCTACAACGTGGAACGGTCATGTCTCCGTTGCCATGAGCGCAAAGTGCGTTGTAACAAAGTCATGCCATGCTCTGCTTGCATTCGCGCCAGTGCCCAATGTCGCTACCCTGGTCCAGAACGCACTAAGCGTCGTTCTCAAAGGGGGGCGCAAGTGCAGCTTGGGTCTCGGTTGGAGAGACTAGAGAGGGCGCTTGGCGCAATGACAGCAATCCCTGAACGCGCCCATGCCGAAACAGATGCTCGCTCAATGAATCTTGAAGATAGTCATGGGACTTCTATGTCACCGCTTCCTCCCCCAGAAGCTCCAAGACCGGATTCAGCCAGGAGAAATCACAATTCGCCACCGGAGCACCACCCAACTCGAGGATTGCTTGTACAAGACGGCGCATCTACGCGATATATTAACGAGGCGATGCTCTCTCAGATGTTAGAAAAGGTAATCAACCAAATTCACAGATGACTTCAGTTGCTACTAGTTTCTAAAGAATATTGCGTATTTACCGTTTAGGAAACCGAACTTCAATCTGCTATCAGTACTCCGGATAGTCGCGTTAGCTTTGAGAACAGGCCGCCGTCATTTGGATTCCATGGCCTCATCTCGAGTCCATGCTATCACCCCACCGATTTTTCCTCTCTTTATCCTTCAAGGGGCCAGGCCGCACGCTTGTGGCAAGCGTATTTGAATAATGTCAACCCTCTCGTGAAGTTGCTTCACATCCCAACCATGCAGAGCTCTTTCTTTTCTGCAATCAATGATCATACGAAGTTTCCCGCGGATTTTAATGCGCTTCTATTCGCAATATACTTCGCAGCTGTAACGAGTATGGACGACTCAGAGGCCATTCTAATTCTGGGTCGGGACCGTCAATCAGCCGTAAATGCCTACCAGCAAGGAATGGAGATGAATCTGCACGCGGCATCCTTCCTGGACTCTCCTACTATAGCCTCTTTGCAAGCATTGGCAATATATCTGGTATTTCCAAGTTCTCTACACATAGTTTAATTATTGACATCATTACTAATGTCCATGTGTCCAGATGTGTCGCCGCAGCCATAACACTGGCCTTTCAGGCTGGGCACTGAATGGCCTCCTAGCCCGAGCTGCCCAGTCTATTGGTCTTCACCGCGATGGTGAACACTTTAAACTCTCGCCCTTCGATTGCGAAATCCGTCGTCGGTTATGGTGGCAAGTTGCGAGTAGCGAATCTCGAGTCGCAGAAGACCACGGTCTATTCACTGGCGACTTGTTGAATTTTTGCGACACTAAATTGCCATCGAATATAAATGATGCCGATTTAACTCCTGATATGAAATGTGCACCGGAGCCGAAACAAGGGTGGGCAGAAACCTCGCCGTATCTCCTTGTCTTCGAAACAAATAAAGCTCTAGGGCAAATGCAACAATTTTTAGCTCGCGGAGTAAGCAGCAACGAAAGAGCGGCACATTTAGAAAAGTTTCTGCAGGATTTTAAAGCAGAACTCCATTCTAAACGTCTTCAACACCTTGACTCTAATGTCCCCATACAAAAATACGTTATGTTGCTTGGATATGTGCAACTGGGTAAGCTCGAGGTTTTAGTTCGGCAGCAAAATATTAGGGGTTTTACTATAGAGAAGGCTGCCGAGCTTGTCCGTGATGAGACTCTCGTTCTCGCTTGTGAAGCGATTGAAAGAGGCACGGAGCTACGAACAGACGAGCTACTCAAAAACTTCTTTTGGCTCACATCGACGTACCCCCAATACTTTCTGCTTACTTACAGTCTGTGGCATCTTTGCATTCGACCAGATACCGAAAGTGCAGATCGAGCATGGAACATAATTGAACAATCGATTGAGAAAGATCAACTACACGGCCCGTCGAATCATGGTCCAAAGTGGACTGTAGTGGGCAAGTTGAGACAGAGAGCCCTCTCTATTCGTCATTCATATCTGTCGAGGAACAACGCTACGGCGGATCTCTCTGAGATGGGAAACCAGGAATTACCCACAGAAAAGTTGGACGAAGATATCTTCAATATGGCAATCGAAGAGGGAATGATGTGGGATCTTGATTTGAACTTGATTTCGGGGTTTCAGGCCTTTTCATCAGACCCTGTAATGCAGAGTCGAGGATTCACACTGTAAGATAGAAAAGAAAATGTATAAAATTATATGCAAATTTCGAGGTCAAACTTGCCCCTAGAATGTTCAGAGCTGACTACATGGCAATATTGTTCGGAACTGCCGATAGTATTCGTGCTCGAATAGTATCAAGTCAATTACCTATCCAGGTAACCCATCCATATCTGGCAGTACCTTGGAGGACACGTTGAGTTTGTACACGGTGACTTCTATTTCCAAAGTAGAAAACTAGATACAAAAGAAAGAATTGAGCATATTAAAATCAGAAATATATCAGGTATATAAGACAAAAAGCAATGCGTTGTTTGATCACTGCTATAAAATTGGCAGAGCCCATGAAACACCCAAGGTAGGTACTCATTAGAAGTTGGCGAGCAGTTTGAAACCTGTCTCATGCAGCCGAGCCCCGAGAACGAAGGACGTCCCGGCAATGATGCAGACGCCAGAGAAGACCTTCATGCCGAGGTACGATCCATTGGAGCTCTGAAGAATGGCACCAGCAATAGGGTTGGTCGTTAACCCGCCGATAGAGCCGAACAGAAAAACGAGACCAGTTCGATATCCAATTTGCTTGAGGGGCGAAACTTTCGCAATCAAACCCGCAATCAACGAGACGTATGCTCCGGATGCGAACCCAAACGTAATGGCGAAGACAATATCCGCTGCATTGGAGGCGGCAGGAATCCAGAGAGCAAGCACTAGGATGCCAGAGAGGTAACATACTATAATAAAGATATTGTATGAGCCAACTCGATCCGCTAAAGCGCCGGACCCAAGACGTCCAAAGAGACTGGAACGGCGACGTTAGCATGGAAGTGAAGAAACAAAAGTCGAACGAATATATGTCAGGGAATAGAAAAACTGGAATAAAAACGTACCTTCCTGCATTCAGCATAGCAAGCAAATATTGAGCAAGGTTATAGCTCATGCCCGAGGAATACGCTTCGGCGACCACATAGTCGATGGGAATAAAAATTCCAAAGGTAAGAAGCAAAAACCCGCAAAGAAGGAGAATAAACTTCACTTCTTTGAATGGTTGAGCCAGTTCTTCCTTTTTCATCGTCCGAGGGTTGGGAGGGAAGCGAGCCTTGATCGTCAAGTTTGCAATGATTAGAAGGAAGAGAATCATGAACGCTGCAATGCGCATTGACCACCCATATCCAACTTCATCAATCAACCTTTGGACCATAATGGGAAATATGATGCCTCCAATGCTTGATCCACTAGCTACAATGCCGTATGCAATGCCTCGTCTTTTATCAAACCAAACAGGTATACCGTTTATTGCTGTGAAAGCCCGTTAGTTCTAGAGATTCTTTCTCCGTTTGCCCTTCTTGAATCATTTGCACTTACCGGGTTGAAAAATACAAGCAACTCCAACAGCGCTGCAGACTCCTTGAGAAAGGAGAACTTGGTAGTATTGAGTGGATATGGAAGCCATCATGAGGCCAAAGACATGTAGAAACGATCCGACTAAGAGCAGGTAGCGAGGTCCGAAGCGGTCGTATAGTTGGCCAACTATTGGGCCCTGAACAGAAACATGGTATCAGTATTGGAAGAAGCCTATAAATCACGTACCCAACTGAACAAACTCACCATGGCGAACATGAAAAATATTTGCAAAGATGGAATCCATGCGATGGTACTAGCGGAATACTGGGACAATAACGATGACTCGTAATAGTTTTGGAATGTACCGATGCCTGAGAGAGAGAACGAAGCAAATAATCAGTACTGCAGGTCAACTTTGTATATATCATTAATTGAGGCATACTGTTGATCCATCCGAAACTGCAGAATAGAACACACCAAGCACCCCCAAGCACCAACCATGCCGTCAACCCACCATCTGGAGCTGGGTTCTGAGGCTTCCACGCTTGCTTCTCTTCAGTACCGGTACTCAGTTTTTCTGCGTCAAATTCTTTGGTGGAACTTTGCGGGGATTGGTTGTCAAGTCCCGAGCTGGCTGGTGCGTCAACCGACATTTTTCGGACGTTTCTTAAAGCGTTTGAGTAGTAAAGAATGAAAAAAGAAAAATTGCCAATTGCAATTGTCAACAAAGGTTGGATTTGTGAAGATTTCGTCAATTGACTTCGCGATGCTCTGTTTATATAGATAGCATTGCTGCTTCGGAGCGGCGGCGGCGGTTCGTGAACGTCCGGGACCGATCACAGTTCGCCTACTCAGCTTGGACCTGGAAGGATTCAAGACCAGTCATTTCTCAGCCTCAGAAATTTGAATCGGAGCATTTGATAATCATATGGAGTTTAAACTTTGCTCTGAACCTTCTAATGTTTCTGTTGGGGTCCTTTGTGGCTGCTACCCAGATATATATTTGCTGAACATCCGTGGATGAGACCCGTGTAATCGCGAGATGAGCATGAAACATGAGTATCTTTGTTTGTTTGGGTCGTATATTACGAAAGTAATCATGAGATAGGAATATCCCAGTACTCAGATACTGTTCCGAACTAGCTGTGACTGGAAATTGCAGGTTCGTAGTTTAGGTATGCGAAATCATGGATGCCTAAGTACTAAGGCATCGAATACAAGGTTCCGAATTTGGCTAGATAGTGCCAATTGCAGACTAGCGTCCAGCTCTCGGGGGCGACTCAAGTCGGATCCGAAAGCTTGACAAGCACCAAAGCATCTAAGCACTGCCATATGTATCGAATTTCTCAAAGGCAGCGTTGAACAAGGGGCTCGGGAATCCTTTGCCTGCAGACCGATGCGAAGACACGCAATGGCACGCGCGGCCTGTTCACAACCATCTGGATTCGTGCTATTTAAATCCCCTTGACTCCCTCGTTTTCGCATCAACAGTTCGACATACTCTTGCTATGGCGCATTACCTACAATCCTCAATTTCAACTCGAAACTGCTTGTTCAAGTCAGCTACCTCATTTTTAGAGTCTACCGCCAAAGCTTATCCTCTTGGCCAACGATCATTTTTCCACAGCCATCCAGCACTTGCAATGAAGGCTGCACGTGTAACATCATGGGACTCGCCACCAGAGTTCATGTCAGTTCCTGACCTTCCACCGCCATCTTCTGACGAAATACAGCTCAAGGTGGCCGCCGTGGGCGTACCGCGAGCAGTCCGAGGCCGCGCTGCTTGCAAGCACCCAAGTGCTTTCAACGCGGAGCTTCCGTATGATCCTAGTATCGATGGGGTCGGAATCCATGAAGAGACAGGAGACCTGTACTTTATGAGCTCGCTGGTAACTCCATTTTTTGCCGAGCGCGTTAATATCGAGCGAGGTCGGCTCGTTAAGCTTGAGCGGGGGACTGATCCAATTACCGTGGCAGCCATGGCCAACCCGTTCGGAAGCAGTTGGATGGCTTTGCAGTGTCGGGCTATTGGAGGCTGCCGTGGCCGTACAGTAGCTATTGTTGGTGCCACCAGCGCCAGCGGCCGAGCCGGCATATCTGTTGCCCGCTTTCTAGGTGCATCCCGTATTGTGGGCATTTCGCGCGATGCTGAGACTCTCGCAAAGGTCGAAGGATTCGACGATCGCGTCGTGTTGACCGACGATTTCTCTATGCCTTCTAGCGTCGGCCCTGTACATATCGTGTTGGACTGGGTCGGTGGTCCCACAGCGATAAAACTCCTGCAAACTGTCGAAATAGAGCCCGGGCAAAACTTACAGTACATTCAAACTGGTGGACTCGCAGGATACGAAAACATTGATATCCCAGCACGCCTCATTAACAGAAGGCCAATTTTGATCATGGCATCTGGAGTTGGCAGTTTTTCGGAGGAGGATATGAAGAGAGAAATGCACGGATTGGTGGGTGCCATTACAAAAATGAAGCGCCCGTTCGAGGTGTACGCCGCGCCTTTGGCCGATGTCCAGACAGTATGGGACTCCGAAGAGGCGCTCAAGAAGAGACTTGTCTTGGTTCCTTAGTTTGCCTATTCTGAGAATTGTATTTAACCAAAATTCCCTTCACTATTGTTTATTATGTTCTGCCAAATTATTAGACTATAAACTAACAAGGATCCAATCTCTGTTAGGGAACGGCAGACAGAGATTGACAATCCACCGACAAGATTAAAATTACAAAATAAACCCACATTAGAGCCCATTCGTCTCTATCCATCCAGGGTAACTTCCTAACCCATATCTAGATATTCACAGACCCCATAGCCCTAAGCCCTAACCGATAGGGGTCCCCGACCTTCACAAGGCTGAGTATATGGTGAAAGCGTGTATTTAAATAGTTTTCTTCCGGTATGCATCTTAGTATATATATTCCAAGGTTTACTACCTTTATATATACTCTCATATTTAGGCATGTGCCATTATACGCCCTAATATCTACCTAGGTACTGGCTTCTTGGCAAGTGCCCAATACGATAATCGCATAACTTCATATGATCGCGTCTTCCCACTTTATCAGTTCGTGATTACCTAGGTATGATTGTAGCGGCTTTGACCATCATCCCTGTTTTTGGTGGTTCGTAGTTCTTCCTTAGCTTCATTCATGTTCGATTCGCAACATCAACCCAATCTTGGGGGTGAGGCAGGGTTAGGCCGTTAGGGTTGTATTGGGTTAAAATAGCTCTAATCCAGACAAATCTCTTCGGAATCTTCGCTCATCTGAGCCTCTGTCCTACCAATCTAGAAAAATAATAACCATTTAGGCTTTGAATCAGAACAAGACCAACTTAGTTGAGATAAGGATCCCTGAAATGAGCTGCACCATGCTCTGTCCAGACTGCACCGCACTCTTTAGTAGCCGCGATTCCCCGCTGCTCAAGATTGGCTTCGTGCAGCATCACGACCGTGAGGAACTGCATCGGAATCAGGCGCGATGCAACTTCTGTCGATATCTGTACCGCCATACGCCACCAACGGTGACGGATGCGCAGTGGATGCTGGGGCTGCCCGATTGGCTCACGCTGCTGGCTCAAGACCGGTTGGGCCAGCGTCCTCCGACGCCTTCATCGCTGGACGAAATGGCGCGCTCCTGGTCGTCCATCGAAGAGCAGACTCCGCTGCAGTTTTCGGACGACGAGGCTGAAGGATCCGCGAACGAATCCATCACGGCTCACGTACTCGCCACCGAAAGCAGCCCACTCTCTCAGAACCATCCCATCTTGACTGGCGATGGTGGTGAGGCTAATGATTCAGGTGATGCTGATCACAACGAAACTGAGGTCAACAACAGAAATGATGAGTATAGCTCCGGGTCGCCAACCTACACCCATCAGCTCCATGACGGAGACGAGCCGTTGTGGAATCCTGAGCGTCTTTCTTTCCTCAAGGCCCAGGATTATCTCCAAGACGGAGTACATCCGTACAAGGGACATTTTGTTATCCATGTCCGGGCCTGTCTCGGTTCAGAGAAGCCGCTGACATTCGCGGTCATGACCCGCGAGGTAAGAGAGGCTCTGCTTTTGTCTGTGTTGCCCATGCCTTGCCCCCTTCCCCTTCCTTCATCGCCGTTGGAATGTAGCTCGGCGCTGATAATTCTCGATTCATTCGTCTCGGCCAGCAGGATGATGCCGCTGCATACGTTCCAAAAATATCCCCAATAACCGATTTCAACGCTCCGTATGCCTTCGCCCAGGCCAAAGAGTTGCTTAACATCTGCTTACACAAATGCCCGTCCATGTGCAACATCTGTGGGGGCTCCACGTGTGTCTTGCAATGCACCTGCCACCAAGACGATTCGACATGCAAGATCTGCAAGCGCCAGGAGCGTCGTCCATGCGCACTCTTCCACCAGAATTGCCACATCGGCCACGCCACTCGACCAGATGAAGATCCGCCTCTACCGGATCGGGTGCTGGACGTCGGCTCCCAGGCCAATGACACGATACGGCTGTTTGAAAGGGATCTATCGTCGAATACATATGGTTCTAATACCCATGCACGTTATGTCGCCCTGAGCTACTGCTGGGGGGTAAATAAGCAACGCTGTCAGACCTCGGCAAGCAACGTGGATGAGTTCAGGGTTTCTATCCCGTGGGAGCGCCTGGAGCTATCTATACAGCATGCCATCCAATGTACGCGTAGTTTGGGCTACCGGTATCTCTGGGTTGACTGCCTTTGCATTGTCCAGGATGATGAGCGAGACAAAAAAGCGCGTATTGCCCAATTAAAGGATATATTCCAAAATGCCACTGTGACCCTCGTAGCAGAGGCCGCAAGCTCGGTCCGGAATGGTTTCCTTAAGCGTGAAATCGATATAGAGCAGTTCGAATTCCAATTCTATATCACGGAACAGCTTTGCAGCACCGTTACTTTGATTCCGCTCGCGGATCAAGACCACTGCCAGCGAATCGGGACCCGTGCTCGCGCGTGGTGCCTAGAAGAATTTCTGCTCTCCTCGCGGAAACTCATCTATAGCAACGAGGACATTCGCTGGCGATGTTTGACAACCGAGTGTAAGCCATTGGGCTCGGGCCATATTCAACATGCAAATGAGCTTGACCAGTTGCCTCGTGAGGTATGGGATCGCGAAAATAACAACTATTTCCGCTCTCTCGAGAACCGATCCCGGCTGTGGATGACGTACGTTGACGAGTATTCTTCCCGTCAACTAACACAACCACAAGATGGCCCAAGAGCAATTGCCGGGATTGGCCACAGATTGGCGGGGGCATTTGGCGATACATATGTGCAAGACTGGGGAATCTTTGAAAACGCGTTAGAATGTGGCTTCTTTCTTTCCTGGTCGGTTCAATATCCGCAAGCCAACCGATTTCCACGCGCCCCTTCCTGGTCGTGGCTTTCTGTCAAACATGAAAGCCGAGTTTCTTTTCTTAAGCCCGTCGTCTTTAACACCCGGTTTAGGGCCGTTCTTGACTCCAATAGGCCGGGGGTTCTCAACATTTACGCTGTTGTTATTAAGTTGTGGGAGCTAAGCAAGACAGAAAGAGACCAAATCGTGTTTCACAGGGACAGTCGTTGTTGCCGAGACTCGATTTCGCGGAGATGCTTCCTTCTTATGTTTGACTACCGTTACGCCTCCACGTATTCGGGCCTCGTAATAAAACCTTTCAAACACAAACAGCATGGCAAGTGTTGGCAAAGAATTGCACTATTTGAACGGAGATTATATGACTCACATGATGATGCATTGAGGTCCCCAGAACTTTCCCAAGGGCCAGTGTTGTCTCCTGACTCGGATGACGACCAAAATGAATACATAGACGAAGCTAGAAGAGACGAGGGACGTGAACGCTTTGATGGCAGCCAGGACCACTCAAGATCGTCTCAGGAAATGCTAAGGTCGCCTGGAATTTCTCTCCTTTTCAGGGATATTAAGCTAGTCTAATACGTCAGAGCCTCAAATAATGAAAGATCAACACAGACTCATCAACCCAAGACAGAGTACACCCGTAACTCCGTAGTAATATTCCATATGTCATTTATATATCCCGATTCCGGGCTTTCAGTTTCGGAGCTTGAAAGCACGGCACTTTTAGTGATCTAGTATGTACTATGTAGTAGTACATCGCCACACAATAATGTTGGATCTTCCTAAAGGTCCCCGCAAAATTCATAGGGTTAAATGAAAGGTTACTACTCCGTACGGAGTACGGATCAGCCTCAACAACCGGTCCAAATTTCAAACATGGATTGCCTATATGACCCACGGCAGTCACGATATTTCCAACAAAAAGTATACCCGAATAAACATTTCATTATATATGATAGTTGACAACTGGTTACCTCGGCGCTCGGCCATGAATCTCGTCCATTTCCTTCTGTTAGATTAAAACTGTCAGGTACTCCGTACATGTCGCGCAAACCCCTTGTAAATCAACTATAAATAGGAATGCCAAATATGACTCCGGATACCACCACTCACAACACGGCATGCTTGTTGGTTGTCGATGAATGCCAAAAACGGATTGTTTATCAGGCACTAACACCAATATGGATGACCCACATGAGGTTCTTCCGCGTATTCCCGCAAATCCGTAAATGTCATTGGCTGCATTTAACAACAAGGTTTGACCTGATTGGACAGTTGGATTCGAGTTCTCAGCCACGCGAGAGCCAAGTCTAAGCCAGTTAAGGGGCGTTATACACTCCGCGAGAGACCAATCACAAGGCTTACACCTCGCCGTAGCGCAGAAATAAATGGGAATGATGGCAAATAGTCCGGATACGGATACGGAGAATGGAGTAAAGAGAGCTGCCTAACTAACTACGTCATGCTCCACTGGAGCTGAAGATATTGCGATATAAAGCAGTCAGCGATCGCCTCTTGTTCCTTTATTGTTGTTAGGCGCTACGTATCCGCATTGTACTTCGATTTCAGGGACAAGCGATTCGTTTTTCAGGTGAAGGAACGCCAAATATGAAACCAACCGCCTCTTTATACTGTCTTTCCGGCTTCGCTGCCATAGCAAGCTGCACGAACAACATTCCCGTTGGATTATCAGCTATTGGGAACCCACAGCAGACTTTGCCTGCCAGATATCCTCTGTCATCATGGCAATGCGGAAAGAAGCCCTACGTGACTTTCCGACCTGGACAGAGTCTTGTGGCTAGTGGTAAGCTCTTCAAGTTTTCACTCAAGACAATCAACATCCCACTGACCCCAGGTCCGAACCCTAGACACTACAAACGCACCTACATTCGACGCCACATCCCAAGTCTTCACATCTGCTTCATCGTCCGACAGCACGGGCAAATACATCTTTCTCATGGTCGATCCAAGCACCAATACCACGGACCCATACTATCCAGCCCTGCACACCTTGTACGCCAACGTCACGGCTTCAAATGGCGATCTTAGCTGGACCGTCCTCGCCCCCTATATAAACCCCGAGCCCACCGCCGGTGCGCCTCACAATTACACAATGCTTCTTTTTGAGCAGCCCAGCGATGACTTTGTGGTTCCTTCGGAATTCTCGTCGTTCCTGCCGTTGAATCTAAGCAACTTGTATGCGAGAGAGGGATTCCCAATTCTCGACTTTATCCATGACACTGGCCTGGGCGAGCCAGTTGCCGGAAACTGGTTTCAAGAAAGTGCCACTAGCAGTAGCAGCAGCAGCGCTGTACCCAGTATCAGCGTTTGCTCAGTCATTCCGACCCCATCTGCGAGCGGTACGGGCGTCTTCAGAACAGCCACGGCCACGGCCACTGGCACTGGAATACTTCCTTCTGGAACAATTACTTCTACCGGAAAAAGCACGAGTACAGCGACCAGTACCAGTCCACCAGTGACGGGAGACGCGGTCGTCAGCAGCCCTAGAGTCGGAAAAGTTTTGATCGGACTGGGTGCGGTTGTCGTCGGAGCTTTCGGGTTGCTTTAGTTTGTCCATGATGTACCATATGGATTTTGTTGTAGTTTTCCAAGCGACAGTTGGGGTATTGTAATATAGAGAGGGGCCGATGCATATGTGTTTGCTGGGGCCGGAGACAACGATGTGGTTTATTAACCGAGAACTGATGAATATTGTGTGTATGCCTACGTACGTCAAGCAAGGGGAAGAGCTAGGAATTCTACATAGAATTCCTTACTAGATTCCTCGCTGCATTCCTTGCTACGCCGAGCAAGGAGCTAGGGGTCAAGGGGTGAGGCATTACATGCCTCACGTTCTAGGCCCCAACCTCGTGAGTCGTCAAGCTTATATACTGCTTCTTGTACCAGTTACTTCTAGTTAGTTAGTCGAATTAATAGGAATCAATGTACACCGTACTCCTATACCGCCTCACCCAGGGAGCTCCCCCGTTGGACCAGCTTCAGCTACTAGTTCTGTTGCTTCATGCTTAGACGTAGCTTAACCAACAAATATAAATGATAGATGGCAGATAGATAGCTCACAATCCAGTCAAATCACAAACATGTAAGCCGTGTGTGACCAGCGCATAATCGGCCGGTCTGGTTGGCCAGTCAATATCCTGAGACCCAGGTAATGCAGGCTAAAGCCGCGTCAAGCCCACCGCGGCAACGCTTTCCGACTGAGGCAATTACGTATTAATTCTTGCATGACAGTCAAGTGCCTCGATGCCGATTTGTTCGTCACGTCGAGCCCGCAGATGTCAACAAAGAAATCCCGGTATCGTTGGCATGTTAAACTCGTTTGGTGTCTTGACAAGAGTGGTTAGCTAGCCTTGGATGTGTTAAAACTGCGCCGCATTTGTCCCCTCTTTTCGATATGTGTTGACGAGGCTGAGAGGGGAGGGGGGCCTTATTTTCTACTATTTTTAGGCTACGGCAAGTTCCCTGATATCTTTTCCCAAAGTCTACCAAAAATTGGATCTCTTGTCATTTTTCTCTTCAGCCCTGAAAAAAGAAAGTGCAGGTCTCCAGAAAAGATGAACACTCAAATCAATAATAAAGCTCTCTTGCATATGCTTATCATTTTCGGGGTTATGTGCTTATTGACTATGAGCTGGACTTTATGCATGCTATACAGTACGTGCTCATCGCATTCATCGTGATTCTGCTGCTTTTTGCTAAAAGGTCGCTGTTCAAAGGTCAGCTATCTATGTTCATAGGTATTTGCACGCCCTAGGAAGCAGTACTTCCATCTGAGTATAAATTTCTGACTCTTATCAGATTCGATACGCTTTACTACGGCTACAGAAACCCTGGTCATGACGAAGTCATCAAACCGCCCGTTGATAGACATCGAAGATTATATGAGACTAGCAGGGCATGCCTCACTTGTACTCTTGCTTTTGATCCTCACGCTACGTGCCAGTAACTTGAAAATATGGCCTTTGAGAATTAAGATACGGGGTGTGGTATCTCGAAAGGAAGCTGGAACTTGGTGATGACTCTCATATCGTCTCGCTTTTCTTAATGCTTTTCACGATTCATTTATGATTACGGCATGATTTTTCTGTGGCTCTGCTTTCATATTAAGGGTATGTTGTACTGCATTTAGCTGCACGTATTTTATACACAGTTCTAAGGTTGGCGATACTATGACATTTTCTCTCCATCTTCTGTCAAGACTGATTCTTCTTGGGAACTTTAATACTGGTAACCTACGACTATTGTTTAGACAAGATTTTGAATTCATAATATTATCAAACTTGTCATTAATACTATATGCATTTTTGAAAGAATATCTATAACAAAGGGGTATCATCGCATTAACAGATAAACACGCACATGCAACATGAAAAGTTCGCCAGCTAGGAATCATGTTCCATATGCAAACCCACATCAGCAATGCTGTTTGTGTGCATACCATAAGTGTCATTAAGTATAAATTCATTAAAAGCAATCTCTTCTAACTGGCGATTGCCTATATTTTGCGCCTTTCTAGTACTGCCATGAATCATCTGAGGCCTAGCCCATGGACCTTCAAGGGAGCTGGTACCGCCAGAGCTAACCTTTTCAGGGCGTCGGCAAAACGAACGTACGCCCCTGTCTATCAACGGTGTAATAAAGGGCATGCACATGAGCATAGCCGAAAAGTTGATATCTATGAAGTCCCATAGGGTGGTCTTCCCAATGTTCCCTAACCGCGAAGTTAGCATGAAGCCCAATGTGTGCATGTATGAGTAGAACAAGGGAACAAACAGGTAACATCACTGGTCCCTTCTGTAACCTCGATGTTGCGCAGGATGCTTGATGCGACGGTTATGAGACCGAAAGAAAACGGTAAGATAAACAGGATCTTTCTCTTCCAAGAAAGTTGCATCTTCCATACTAGGAAGACGGGACACAAAAACAAGCATAAGTCGGTGGCCATGTGTAAGCCACGATTGGCATACTGAAGTATCAATTGGGGGAAACAATGTATGGAACTAGGATCCGTATTGGCCAGCACCAGCAGAGAGAAGTGCGCTGGCACTGGGACGCATGTGCATATCGTGCTGATCAGAGACCATAACCCAAGGACGACGACGAGGACGAAAAGAATAGGATTCACCCAAGACCACCATCTTACAGTGGACTCGATGGCGCCTCTCAGAAAGCAGATAATGGAAAGTTTCGCACAGTAGACGGCAAAGTAGAATATGGATTGCATGACGTACAAAAACTAGGTAGGAGTCAAGATTATATGTTAGCATGTGAACCAGTAGTGAAAGCATTCCCGTCTGCGACTTTTCTCACCTCATACTCCCAAGCTGCTTGCTCGTAGGTGCAGTACTCAATATGACGTGCCGAGCATAGCTGTACGAGCATATAAAGTGCGATCGAGTCGTAAGCAACCGTGGTAGCCTATCTGTGTAATCAGCATCTCCTTGTCTTTTTGTCTCCGGTTTGCAAAGGTCTTCTCCGAGGACTTATTTCGTCGGCGAAAAAAAGGAATAAAAAACATACTGCACTAAAGAAGAGAAAAACATTCGAGATCCAAAAGGCGATATGGTGCTTTTTCCGATACTGCTGAGCCCATACACGGGCAGCAGTAAACAAAATGACACATCCCATTAAAAAGCTTATCGCAGCTATCATGGGAGTGCCGTTGAAGTCATCGGGAGGCCTGTTTGCGGTGCGGTAATCTGTCGGCGGTTTGAAGTAACTCGTGTCATTGAGCATCATAAGCGCCTTGTAGACGAGGGCGTCGTCGTGTGTTGCTGGGGGTTCGCCCATCAACGCAGAGAGGGCCATCCTCGCTCTGCATTTCGAGACCGCGATGAGAAGGAATCAACGCAGAAACTGTGGCTAATGAGTCGTTGGAGTGTACTGATGTTTGTAGCATCACTCTGTCCACCTCCGCTAGGCTGATGCTGCGAACGATCCGCCGGCCTTGGTGAAGGGCTGGGAACTTGAAAGAGCGGGAATTCTGACCGGAATACGAAGAGACAAGACACTAAGCATGGACTACTACGGTACGGAGTAGGCCGTGGTACTAAATGTTGTACGTAAATTACTAACCAACGTGGTGCTATAGACCGCCCCCTCGTTGGGGGCTGGCGGTGGTTGCACGCAGCGATCCTGCAAATCTGCCGCTGCCAATCCTAGAAGGCTAGAACAGTAAAACTCGCTTGTCTACATATGTATAGATGGCAGCTAATTCCGAGCACATACTCGCATGCATGGATGTGAGAGTTATTATTACAATTACAATGGCACTGATCCATGTTTTTGACAAATGAATCCTCCCGCTTTTCGCTTTAATCAATTTATGATGAAGCAATATCTAGTTTTATTTTTTATTATTTTTTTTTTCAAGAATACATACAGACGTACGTAGGCAGGCTTAAGTATGAGAATGAGCACCGATTAACTATTTCATCGTAATTTTGAACAAGCCCGTGGCCGTCCTCTCATGCCGTGACACTGTACCTAGGTTTATTTGTTCATTCCCGTCCTGCAACGTCAAAAGTCTTGGAATTTGACAAATTTTTCGGGGACTTCCGTTGATAATCCGATGCATTTTATTTCAGTGCATGTTCAAAGACAGCCCGGCAGTGACTGGCATAATTGTCCAACACCTGACTTTCCCCTGGGCTCTCATACTGATCGAGAAATTCCAAGTTCCCAATCCATTATGACACAAGCGACGAGGGTCCTTGTTATACCACGAAAAGTCCAGATGCATATAATGAGCTATCTAGATTACGAAGATTGCCTTACTCTTGCCCACGTCAGTAGAGAGTTTCATGTAATTGCCATGAAAGCCGTTAAGGGTGAATCGCCCCCGTCGCGAAGTGCTAGGCTTGTGTGGATTTGGGCTGCAGAAACTTGGCCGATGTGAGTAATTATGACATGTCTTTTTGTGGCTTTCTTGATACGTGGACCATTCTCTACTTCCTTTTCCTTTCCTTTCTTTTTCGTTGTGTAACAAGTGATATAGATACCGAAACCACCGGGCTTGTTGCCGATGCGCAACACTACGACAAATTTCGCAATTCATGCAGCGGAAGACGCCGAGGTTTGCCCAGCATGTCATAGTATGCCTGGACTGCATCGCAGAGTTGGAAGAAAAACAAAAGGCGCCTCTGGTTGAGAAAAAAAGCCAGGTGGAAATGTCGACATCCGAAACAGACAGGGCAATAGCGTATTTGGCCTCTGTGCGAGCTAAACGAGGCTTGCCTACCACCATCTGAGTCGCAAGATCTGGAGTGTCTACAACATGTAGGTATATTATATTCCAGGGATGTGAATACGGAACATTTCTAATTCGAATCATATCCCATCTCAAGACTTTGAATTAGAGAACGGTTTTTGTTCTAAAAAAGATGGTCGAGGCCCAGAATCTGCAGACAGAGCCACACCTGATGCAGTCAGCAATTACAGTCGCTGTAAAAAATAGCTGGTATTGACAGATAGATGTAACGAAGCCTACCGGTGTTAGGGCTAAGGTTTACAGGCATCCCCCGCGATGCTATGCGGAGACATCAGGGTGACGATGCGGAGGAAATTCACGCCGGAACAGTGGATTGTTCCCAAGCAAAGTCAATAATTTTGGCGGAGCGACCAGAAGCTATTCAAATGTGATATTCCTGCCTGGTACAAGGAACTATATTGGCCAAGGGTCTGCAAAAGCAGAACTCAGAGCTATGGTCGCCCCTGTGTTGTCAGGTTTGAGTTTATAATGGCCAACCAACAACGACAAAGATATCAAATTTAGAGACGTGGTATTGCAAAAGAGAGTGGAGAGAGTCGATGTGCGCTTAAAAGTTGCGAATGGTTGGTGAACTGTTTATCTTCTCAGGTTCTTTGTACGCCAATTGATGCTATATCCTGGGGGGTTGTATTCGGAAGCGAAGCATTGTGTATTTTGCTAGGAGCCTTTTTGCGAAACACACTCGAAAGTGTTTTTCACTCCGAATATGGTTATTTTTGAAGTACCTTCCCGAATATATGAAGGTGATTACAAGATACTACCTTCATTCTAGGAGAGGACCGGAGATCTTTGAGCCCTCATACACATAAATGGTGTTCTAGCTTGTGAAACATTCCCTTCTTTCTTCTTTCTGTTGAAAATATCCATTTTCGAAACAAACAACATATGTGACTTCAGTCTTTATCCTTGCCAGCGTTCCGCAAAAAGCACAAAGGATCACTGTACCTGGGTATCTGCATGTCGTTTGTCGGTTACACTTCACGTCTTACTACGTCTTCCTATGGCACTTCCTCATTACTCTCTCCGTATTCTTCTCCTTTGATTTTATCCAATGTAGAATCATTTCATTAATCTGGTTGTTGAATGTCATTTTACGTCCCGCTTCCCACTACTCCAAGAGAAACCCTAGGTCCAAATCATCATGTCTTGGAGAAACCCAGAAGGCCAGAAAAGAGCATCCTTCAACACCTTTCCTGCCTCTTCCAAGAGAAACCGCAAGGAAGACAAGGCTGCCGAGACCCCTGCACCGCATCAAGGAAAACTTCTTTTCAAAGTTAGTGAGAGCGAGCTTGAAGAGTCAGAACAGGATCCACAGATTACCCATTGCACAGACGTGGCTTCTTATACTTGGGTGGATAAGGATACCCCCTCTATCATAATTCCCGGTATGAGTCCTATCAGTAATATAATTTTGGAATATTTCATGAACTGACGGCATATCATATAGGCGAGCCTCGTCTGTGGGACCCTCCTGCAGGATACCAATACCGATATGTAAAACGAGATACGGGAGATTATTTTAGCGATCCAAATGCCGCTAGGTGTCCCCGATATCCTATGGAGGCAGCAGGACATGCAATTCTCAGCCAGAATCCCCATTTCAATGGAAAGGACATAAATATCGTTTCTTGCTCCAGCATACTAGCAAGTCTTTCTCGTTTCGTTCGTGGAATTGACAGAAGCTTCAAGTTCATCATGGAGAATGTTGACGGGACCATCTTTCTAATCCGCAGGGGAAATTCACCCGAGCAGCGGATTGCAGATGTTCGTGGGTACGGCCATAACTTCCTTGAAGAGTTTACATCATGGGATAGAGGAGTTACTGGCTCTGAGTCTCATCAGAGAATAATACGCTACAAATTCGGGGGTCTTTCTATGCTGGTTCGCTTCGAGTCAGACGGATACGTTCCTAGCAGCGCAAGTCCGCCCAGAGCTGCGGCAGAAAACGAAGAACCCAAAGTAGATATCGACACCGATACTCTAGTTGGTCATATGAGAAAGCATGCCGTGACAGATCAAGGTACTAGCATACGTGTTGAGAAAAAAGGGCGCAAAATAAGTCATAAGGGCATCGTTGGTATCGAGTCCCGAGCGAGATACATGCATGACAATCCATCGATTGTAAAAGAGCTTAATTTGATCGCTACCACACCACGACTCTGGGTTTCACAGATCTCGAATCTCGTTGTTGGTTACAACAAAGGCGGAAGATTTCAAGAGACTGAGATTTTACCGATGAAGGACAAGGTTTTGGAGTGGGAGCGTGATAACGAGTCATCGTTAAGAAAGCTAGTATCTTTGCTTTACCAGCTCATGGAGTGTGGATTAGCGTTCAAAACGAACGTAGAAGTCTGTCGTCAAGGTTCGGGACCTCTTGAGGTTAGGACACTGTTCAATTGTGAAATGGAGGCCTTTTCACCTCACCTGAAGGAGAGCTGGAAAGAAGCAAACAATGTACATAGAAGGGAGTCTCGTGGCGAATTTCGTATTGACTGAATTTGATCAACGCAAAAAGGCCCTACTGCATCTACTTGCCTAGGATGAGATAATTCATGTATGGAATATAATTGAGTGAACGTTTAATCTAGCTAAACCAAATAATTAGTATATAATTAAAGTCCGCTGGTGATGCTTACACTTTAGAGAGGAATGGTTTGTTAGCGATTAAGTTGGAAATTAAATTTAGAATTTTTTATTGTTTTCCGGTCTCTCACGCTTTTCTTATATCTTATATTGAAATTTTCATCACGTCGCAAAATTGAGATCAACAAACTGCAATATCTATGGATTGGTGTTATGTTGATATGTTTTCGGATTCCGAATTCCATTACCGAATACCAGTTTTCCAGATGCCCAAAGTTCACACATAAACAATTTGATCCCTTTTCTCCATTACTCATATCCATGCTCATGCACCATTCTCCAGCGGACTGTGGCGGAAAGGTTCATATGCAGTTTGTGTCATTGGAGGCACGGCCTGAGGTACAGGCGGGACGAGATAAGTCTGCTCTGGCTGTGTACCACCACCCATATACGGGGATTCCACGCGCTCATACATGTAGGGTGCCTTTTGGGGGATAGGGTATTCATGAGTTGATCTAGCACGAGACTGACCAGAACAGCAGCAGGAACTCAACGCCCAGAATAGCCCACTGCCTATGGAGAATGCAACGGCGATCCACGTAACAGCCAAAATGCGACCACCGAGAGTTGAGTGGATTTGATAGTCTTTTAACGAAGTGTTCAGAGTCCCATCTAATATGGCGAAGAGGGCCGTGGCAGTAATACTGGCTAACAGTGTGAATAGCGTCGATATCTGATATTAAGTTGGTTGCTCTTAGCTCGGAATCCGAAAACAACGTAGTAGTGTTGGATGGGGAGATAGGGTTAATATGAACTCACACTGGATATAATACTGGTGATACAGCTTCCTAAGCGACTGAAAATCGCTGAAATTCCAACCAGCAATTCAGCTGCGGTGGAAATTATAGCGACCATATAAGCTATAAACATCCACTTGGAAACTTTATGATATACACGAAGGCCATCTTTCAAGCCATCTGAGAAGAGGCTATTAGCTCCTGTTCCATTGAGACCCCAAACTGTTTCTGGATCAAACCAGAACATGGCCTTCGCTGGCGAGCAGTAGTCGACATTGAAGTGACCGTTACTTGTCTTGTTTCCGGCGCAGTAGTCCCATAGTCCAATATCATAAAAGTCCCGTATTTTGGCATCCTTGTCGGCTTCCTCGAGAGCGGACAATAGGTCCTCTGCTTTGGTGAGGTTTTTGATAGCCGATGAAGCTAGGGATGATAAGTCAGAAGAGATGTCTGGATTGGAGAGGTTGGAAAGATCGATCTTATCATGTACATGTCAGTTACCTTTTTCACTCATTGAGTTCGAAGTTTACCAGCTCGACTTACCCTCAAAAAATAAAGATTGCTTTTTTCCTTGGTATTAACGGAGCCAAATACCACCAAAACGAGACTGATAAGGGCACCGATTGTGAGGACATAGGGCAGCGTAATACACGCAACTCTTCCAAGTTTCCCCATTGCTAGGTTATGAGGTAAACTGGATCCACAAAGAGATGAAATAAGATGGTAGAATATATAGAATAAGCAAGAAGGAAAGGGATTAAGAGCAGAATTTCAATCTGCCGAAGCTGACCTGTTGGAGTTCCAAAGCCATGGTGAGATAGGCACGGCACATTCAAGCATATAAAGCAGATGACAAGTATTAAGCCTTCAAAATGAACTTTCTCAAGCTTCACGTGAATTATCTAATTACTAGCAGGCACTGACCAAGTAATCCGCAATTATTTCCGCTTCTGGAAAGGTCGTGAGGCTGAGTTGAGCTCCTTGAGGCCAAGCTTGCGCTATAAAACATGGGGCTGGAAATGTGGATAAAAGTCAAGGCTTAATTTCAAGTAGTTAGGGGCTATTGGTGGATATTCTAGGTTCAGGCTTCAGCTGTTGGTAAGAGCGCTTAGGGCTATGTGGGCCAGTAGCCACGTACCGGAAGCCTACTCCGCATTTAGCAATTCATCATGAATTTGGTTGATTATTATGGGGTACGTTACTACGTACTCCCCTAGCTGTCAGTACTTAAAACTGTCACCCGCCAATTTTATCTTTCTCGACATGATGTGTAGACGGATAATGGGCCCTATACTTCTCGTACAATGAGCACTAAGTGGATACATGAACGAAATTAATGTGTAGGCTACGTGGTATATAATCAGCTTCCAAGCATAAATTCTGTGAAAGAATCAACAAAAATAGCAGAGCGGAATCTTTAACTGTTGGTACTATCGAACTACCTAGGTACTTGTTGGGCCCTATTCCCAGCTTATCTCTCCATATTCCATATTTATCTAATTAAAGTACCGAGTACTTCGTACGGAGTACGGGTTATCGTGTGCCTTTACAGCCATAGGTTAGTGGACATTGGATTCTTGCCTGTGATAAATGAGAGATCGTGGCGGGTTTCAAGGCTAGTTCTTTGCAGTTTGAGAGACGTTGAGCTTCAACTAGTAGACCCGAATATCCATGAAGTTTCAACACAACACTCAAGTACAATCGACTAAGTAGTGATCACCACTGGGGGATTCTCGTATTCCCGAGGTCCGGACATGCATCATCCAACTCAAGATACTCATTCGGAATCACCTCAGGCTCCTCAGCCCCGTTTGACTGGATCCAACCCGTGGCAAAAGCCCACATGATGAGATGGTCAAGTTCCTGGAGTTGAGTCAAGAGAGCTAATCCTAAAGATAGGTCTGTATTACATAGAATCAGCCCTTTGCGATTTAGAATTAAAGCACTAGCGGACTAGCTATATGTATTTAAATCAAGGTTAGAACGATCACTGATTTCCCGTCTCTAGGCGGGTCTGGTTGAGTTTAGTGGCCTCTTTTAGCAGTGCTGCTAGCGCTTTAGTGTCCGCTGTCCACTATCCACTTGTAACTCCTGATTTCGCCCAAATTTCTACAATCGGCCATCCACAGAGTTTGAATTGCTATTTTTATATTCAATGTTTATGCTGAATTTCAGCTTTAATTCCAACAGTTGATCACTACGATTTAGGTTGATCAAGGCGCAGCACCAGCGGTCCAACAGTTCCTTACCAAATCCTCCTTTTAATAAGGCCAATGGCTGTCAGTCAAATTATTTATATGTATAGGGGCTTCCCTTCCGGTGTGGACGAGAGGCTGCATTCAACCACAATATCAAACTCTACCTAGGGAGGTACTTCTGGTCTACCAATTCCTATTAAGATATTGGTAGTCATGTATTCAAGTTTTCACACAATGGCAAAAGGGCTCCTCCCTATTCTAACCGTAGGGACTCTCGCAGCTGCGACAGGCACAGATCCTTGTGGTCAAATTAGCAGTCTCTATGCCCAGAATTCCGAGACTACGACCTTCTCACCAAACCTCGTTTTGGACTGTTTGATGTCCATGCCATTTGATACGAATGCTGCCATGACATGGATTGATGAATACAGCAAGTACATGGAGTTTCAATCCGACCTAGAGATCCTAGCCAAACCTCCACTGTCCTATTTGTCGCCCCGAGTTGATTTACTGGCTGGTCTCCAAGCGATAAAATCCCATGCCTCACAAGGGGTTTATAAGTCTCAGTATGACTTTGATTCTGACGTGTTTGATTTAATTCGATCGGCCAACGACGGGCACTTATATATCCAACCATGCTCGCTGACGGCCTTCACCTTTCTCGCGACTATCAACGGTGTTGTTTCAGTGTCAGTAGACGGCGTAACTGCTCCACAGCTCTACACCTTGGGTAAGTTTATTGTCTCATTAATTCTTATATTTCTTATTAACCAGAGTAGGAGATGCAATGCTACTAAATGAAGGAGGAACTGTGTCTCCAGTCACCTACATCAACGGCATTGGCGCTGTTGCTGCTATCGAGGCCCAGTCTATATATCAAGAACTCCAAGATCCCGATGCCCGTTACAATAATATGCTCACGAACCTTCTCGTCGACGGTCAAGGAGACACTGTAACCGGTCTTTTGACTCAGGATCCTGTTTGGCGCGGGGTTGACTCTTACAACCTGACATTTGCGAATGGAACAGTTATTTCTTATCCTATGGAGGGCGCACTGTTGCCTGAATTTGGGTCATTTTCATTTATTGATGGCAATGACTTTTACAACGCTGTTTGCAACAATAGTGCACAAAGTGTGGTGGCATCGACAACATCTGCAACTTCAACTCCCACATCTACATCAACGCCGACCAGTGCCAGTTCTTCTTCTACGAGCATCCCGCCGCCATCACTTTATCCCACGCCCATCATGCGAGAGTCTCAAAACACCATTGTCGGATACTATCCAGAGGAAGAAGGTCTCGAAGATGTCGCCGTTCTGGGTGTCCCGACATTTGAGACATCCGGAGACGGTATACCGTTGTCCACGATATACGATTTTGCGGTGACTGCCGAATATTTCGTTCAGAATGCGTCCAAGGTAGATGGTAAAAAGAAGATTATCATCGACTTGCAGAATAACCCCGGCGGGACGGTGATATCCGCATATGCTCTATACAGTGTCTTCTTCCCCAACGAGACATTATACTCAGCGACTCGGTTTCGTGCAAATGAAGCAATAGGCTTCATTGGAACCATATTCAACACCGGAAACAACACCGATAATGCGAATGTGTCCAACTCTAACATAGATATTGCCGGTATAGTTAAACCTGATCAAGTTTCTACATTCGAAACTTGGCAGGACCTCTTCGGGCCATATAATGCTGGCGGTATCCCCTCATCGGCTATGATGGCCGAGTTCGATTTCGCGACAAGTATAAATGCAACCCTCGACCCAGTTGACACCGATGGCGAGGGTGGCGTGCTGAACGCCACCACTCCCCCTTTTGCACCCGAAGATATTCTGATTCTCACCGATGGCCGATGTTCGTCAAGCTGTACCATCTTCGCCGACCACATGGTCTCCAAAGGTGTCAGAACAGTAGCCGTCGGAGGTCGACCTCGACCTGGACCCATGCAAGCAATTGGCGGTATTAAGGGATCCGAGGTTTATGACCTTTCAGACATCGATTCCATGGCGCAGGAGGCTGTGGCCCTACTCAACAGCTCCATTGCCTCCGGCCAGCCAATATTGTCAAAGGATAATATCACGCGTTTCTACGAAGTCAATCCCATCCCATTGGTTGACTTCCCGTTCCCAGTCATCTCAGGTACTGTTAACTTTCTCAACACGTACACGGTTTATGATAACCAGATCCCGACACAATATTTGTATGAACCTGCCAATTGCCATATATACTACACCCCACAGACTCTGCTTCAACCTGCAATCACGTGGGCTCTGGCAGCAAATGCGACTTGGGGCTCGGGTGGATGTGTCGATGGCGTCCTACCTACCATTAGTATAGGTTCCACTGAACTGCCAACCAATTCTTCAACAACGCACACAATGCTTGGCTTGTTATTAGCGCTCGGTGCTGCGCAATCATAAAAAATATGAAAATAGGAACTACGCTGTGTCACATTTCAAAGGGGTGCAATGTTTCTAGATCTCTCGGAGTCTTTATATTGTGTCATTTTATTTTTTGGGTATCTATCTAGGCATATTACGAGGACTTTGGGCATGCAATGGATTTTCATTCTCTCTTTAAAAGACTATATCCAAGGGAATTTCTATCCTTTGTCTAATGATCCGGTAATTATGCCACCATCAGATGATCAGCAATGCAACTTGATGCATATCCCGAGAATAACACACAGAACAACGTACGAAGTAACGAAGATCAAACCCGAGCAAAGTTCTGATGGCTCCAGGCCCGGTCCATATCTGCTTTCACGAATCATAAAATCAGCAATTACATCAGTATGTAAGGACAAAATCATTTTGCTCAGTGAGTGTGTAACATATGTTCGGACGATGTCGACAGTGACTCCATTAACGACAAGAATATCAAAAGTCTTCTTGGGCCGTCTCAGCTCGGCAAAATAAGATTTTCTTCATTCCAAGATACACATTTGGGCAGAAGCAGTGCTGAAGTGGGTGGGATCAACTTACTAGTATATCTGTTGTGTATGAACCGTAAGTAGCTAATCAGCACCACCGTGCCAGGAGAACAACATAAAATAATCCAGAGCTAAACTTGTCAGGCTCCAAGGTTGTTGGCAGATGATAAATTTAGACATGTCAAGAAATCTCTGTTACAGGTGGGAGGGAGAGCCCTACTTATATTTTTTAATACGGGCTCGCTATTCTCTCGTTTGCATGTCAGGGATAGCCCTCTGCAGCTTTGAGTGGTGTAATCCATGTCCAAGCCCCGTCTTCCAAGGCGAACTAAAAACAACCCTGGCAGGTTAGTATACGAAGGTTATGAGTGAAAGTTACTCATCAGTTGCAGTCCTAAATGCGGCTACCTTGGAACATAACTTTATGTAGACCGTTCACTTGTCACAGCATAACCAAGTGTTAGGCAATTTTGTCTTTCCTAGCTGGAATATTGAAGCGGGGGTTAAATCCGAATAACTATGATGATACCTAAATTGTATTGCCAGGATAGGGTTATATACATTAGGGTTAACTTCGGGAGTCACATGTGATTAGGGCTTTACCAAACAGCGACGAAATAAACAACAGAACTGAAAACAAGGAAAAGAAGATAAAAATTATGTATTTGCATCAATCAAGAATGACAATTATCAAAAGTGAACATTGGTATTGTCCGTTTTGGGAAATGTTGAAATGACTCATAACCAGTCATTATTACGGCCTCGAAGAGATTGGCAGCGGGCACCGAAAGGAGCTTAACCTGGCCATGCAATGAACGACAATTTTAACTAGTTGCATGTAGATATTATTTAATAAATTTATAGTTTAGGTTTGGAAGCGACAAATAAGTTTATTTACAGTAAAACATTGGCTCTCAATAGCCCAAGGCATAGAGGGGTGGTATTGTTATACGGGATAGGGAGCGTCTCCTCGATGATTCTAGGTGCTAAAATGAATAGATTTACTCTGTATTCCGTGCAGCCAATGGGATACGTACGTATATACTCAAATTTTAAGTTCGGTTCCTCACTTTTCAGCTTTTAAAGTTTAATATAGATGCTCAAGACGGTCAAGGTTGAGCATGATTATGGCGAGGGCCCACTTACGCAAGGTCTCTCTTATCCCTGCGGACTTAGCATTCGTTGCTACGTTGATATAAAAGTATATGCGATACTGCCTGGATGAACTGTTTCCTTGATATAAATTGGCAGTAATTCCCCAGCTATATCAATCTTCTGCCACTCAATACTCCTCCACTAACGACAAAAACTATCCCGCTTGCAGGGAAAATGATAAATAAAGTGTTGGGCTCACATCCTGCCACGGAGACTAGTAGAGTTTTCCCTACGTCCCGGACTGAAAATCCAGTCTCAGTTCCGCTTTCTATTTTCGATGCAACATGTGCTCGATACTCGTCCACCGGTTGCATCTGGGTATTCGACCACCATAGTGAGACGCCTGAACAACAAATGGTATGCAGAAATCTCAAAACATCTTTCATCGCGACACTTGACGAATTCCCGCAATGGGCAGGCCAGCTCCAATGGTCGTCTTTCAACCCAAATGGTAATCACACAGAACGTTTCCATCGACTAAACATAGTATATGGGTCTACGGAGGATCCTGGTGCGGAGTGGAAGACGGCCTATCATCCATCTCGCTCTTCGAAAGACTTTGCGCCGTTAGCATCCGAACGAGCATCAATGTCCGTTTGGCGAGGTGATGAGTTCATGCAGTCGGAACTGCTTTCGA
Organism: Penicillium sp. OUCMDZ-019; assembly: GCA_011750695.1. Classification (NCBI taxonomy): domain Eukaryota; kingdom Fungi; phylum Ascomycota; class Eurotiomycetes; order Eurotiales; family Aspergillaceae; genus Penicillium; species Penicillium sp. OUCMDZ-019. The sequence goes on along the minus strand of WTTZ01000034.1, from coordinate 95,332 downwards.
ATACCCCATTAGCATTACACGACATGAAAAGTTACAAGGGTTTACCGGTAATGACGGTTCAGATAAATCTTTTTCGCGATGGTGGATACGCCGTTTGGGTCAATTTGGCCCATCCAATAGGGGATGCGCAAGCATTGATGGTCTTTGTTCATCGGTGGGCGGCCAAGAGTCGATGTCTTTATGGGTATAGAGACACCACAGCACGTATGCAATCTCCGGTATTCAATCCACGGCAGTTAGACGCCCATGCACTCGGAGACATCGATGGTGCGGCCATTGATCCTCGACTTGCTGCCATTGCGCGAGGACTACCTTTGCATCGCTATGACTGCTGGGAATCTGACGCCCCCGGATATCTGCCCTCATTCCTTTCGACCCTAGAAAGCTCCATGCCTCCAAAATGGTTCCTGGACACCGTCAAACTATCTCCCGCAGATCCTGCACCGTGGTTAACATGGGACCTTTCCTGTCCCGTCGGCTACATGCAAATACATTTTACCGGCGAAGCACTTGAAAAGCTGCGATCATCAGCAATGAGCGGGCATAGCGGGAGCCGCCGCTTGTCACGACTGGATATTCTGTTGGCCCATGTTTGGTCTGCCGTCAATCGCGCACGTGGAATGGTAGAAACTTCAGACGATGTCTTCCTGAATTTCACACTAAGTGCCCGTACGCGGGTTTCCCCTCCACTACCAGATTCGTGGATCGGATCGCCGATTTTTTTAACAAATATTAAACGGTGCGGCTCGGCGGCATGTACGGATAGCGTTGCAAGTCTAGCCAGTGACATTCGCGATACGATAGGGTTGTTCACACCAGAAAAGTTAGGCGCGATGCTCCATGACGCAGCCTATGAGATCGCTCCTCACCGACTTTGGCAGTGCTTTCCAGGCAAAAGAAACCTTATTGTAACCTCTTGGCTCCGGTCAGATGTGTATCTAGTTGACTTTGAAGGAAGGGGTATGAAACCCCGTTATGTGCATGCGGTAATGCCGAAAGTAGACGGCCTCGTCCAAGTATTCGACTCTGCCGTTGGCGATGGGGGCATGGACGTTTCGCTATACTTGGGCAGTGAAGAAATGGACAAGTTGGTCAACGACGCGTCATTTCGAGTATGAAATAGATCTGCGAGTCATCGGCGCACTTGAGGAGATAATATGAAGACGACGCCGGATACGGTACACATGCAGATGACAAATGTGCATGTATAAATCATAGATACGAATGAACACCACCCCGGATATATGCAAGTTGAGCAAATCATGGCAATATTAGGTATTGCTGATGTGTCTACCTAGGTACTCCGTACGGCGTATACCACAACTTTAATATATGCTAGATACACTAACTACCTACCTAGGTAGGTATGAGATAGCTTTTGCTCTAATTATATAATCATTTTGACTATCTGGGTTTTGTAAAGAATCATTTTCTGAAAATCGCCGAGTAAATCGCCCGACGCCAAGTAAATTGACAAACAATCATTCCAATAACTTGATTAAGATGTTAAAATGTACCAAAGTTAGTTGGAAATAATTATTTACTTGGGGATTTACATCCCTACCGATCTGATATGTAGTTATTGATAATCTGATAAACTACTCAGTCGGAATTACGCATTATGTCTGGGCCGTGCCGGGACCCACTCGGCTTAGGGCTGGTTACATACAACGTCGCGTTGACGTCACGAGGCCAATTGCCATTGCTGCCTCAGGACCCCAAGCCAACCGCATTCATACTCTTTCTCTCTTGCTTCCTCGCAGTACTGTACGCGTATATGTGTGTCGTGTCGTCGACGATACCCAGGCCTGGACACGCAGCAGGACAACATCCTACTAACTCCGGCCCGGCCTGGCCCCTTTCAACAGGCCCGTCACGTCGGGGAGTGGGGATTGTCGGATATATACAAAGCTATATCCGGATATCAGGCCTTTCCAACGCAAAAGATTTATCATCCAGATTTCGTTGCACCCAATGGCGAATAGGGGACAGTGGACCGCTGTTCTTTCACCATGACGCCTATTCTTTTTCTTCTCTCTTTCTCTTTCTGAGCCTACATAAGTGTACACTCTTCATCTCTGCTCGCTAATCTGTGTGATGCAATAAATCTATGTTGTGAAGCGTGACTGCGCAATTGTTCTAAAAATCAAACAAGAAGCACAGGGGAGCGAAGAAAGCTTAACCTTTATAAGTTTATACCAAGAAGAAGACGTGGCGGACATCAGGAGACATATATTGCCTAAATACCAATCATTTTCGACCATGGAGGATCCGCTTCATACAGATGACCCTGTCCTTGAGGCGCAATTGTCCCGGACGGAGTCCTTGCGCGCAGCAGCTCATACTTTCAGCCCCGCCCATGAGGTGGTGTTTGTGGCTGTCGTGTGTATGGCCCAGTTCATGACCCAGGCAGCACTCGCGACCTGTCTATCGCCGCTAGACATCATCGGAGATAGCTTCGACATCGGCAACCCGGGAATTTTGAGTTGGTTGATTGCCGGCTATTCGTTGACGGTCGGCACATTTATTCTTTTCTTTGGGCGATGTGGAGATCTATTCGGCTATCGCCTTATGATGATCATAGGCTTCTCCTGGTTCTCCCTCTGGTCGATGGTGGCAGGGGTCAGTGTCTACTCGAACTATATCCTGTTTATCTTCGCGCGGGCTCTGCAGGGCCTAGGTCCGGCTATGTTATTTCCGAATGCTCTCGCAGTCTTGGGAGCCACCTATCCACCAGGGAATAAGAAGCGTCTTATTTTTGCCCTTTTCGGGGGCAATGCTCCTAGCGGAGCCGTCGTTGGTGGAGTGTTTGCAGCACTCTTCAGTCAATTGGCGTGGTGGCCCTGGACCTTCTGGTGTACGGCCATTTATTGTCTGATTCTGGCCGCTCTTGTTTATCTGGTGGTCCCACCCACGCCATCTCATACGAAGGGTATGTCGTTCTCGACTCTCATTGCTGAGCTCGACATTGCTGGAGCGGCCTTGGGAATCACTGGATTGGTACTAGTCAACATCGCGTGGAACCAAGCCCCAGTGGTGGGTTGGCAAAAGGCTTACGTTTATATCCTGCTCATCATTGGATTCATTTTTCTCGGTGCCTTTTTCTATTATGAGATCTATATCTCAAAACACCCGCTAATTCCCTTTGAGACTCTCAACGCGGACGTCTCCTTTATCTTGGGCTGTGTGGCATGTGGCTGGGCTAGTTTTGGTATTTGGATATACTATGCGTGGAGATTCCTGGAAGACATCCGGGGAAACTCGCCTTTGCTGACATCTGCACAATTTGTCCCTGTGTCGCCCTCGGGTCTTCTCGCTTCGTTCGCCACAGCCTATCTCATGGGGAAAGTAAGGCCTGGCTGGATAATGCTAGTTGCGCTTTCCGCATTCACTCTGGGAAGTGTCTTGATGGCCATCAACCCCGTGCACGAGACGTATTGGGCGCTCACATTTGTTTCGCTTCTAGTCATGCCATGGGGCATGGACATGTCTTTTCCAGCAGCAACAGTCATCTTATCAGATGCAGTCGGTCGCCGCAACCAAGGCATGGCAGCGTCATTGGTGACCACCGCAGTGAACTACAGCATCTCAATTGGACTCGGTATTGCGGGAACCGTGGAAGTGCATGTCAATAATGGTGGATTGACATTCGAAGACAAGCTCAAAGGGTACCATGGAGCGCAATACATGGGCATTGGGATCGGTGGACTTGGTATAATCCTGAGTGTGCTATTTTTGATACATAGTTCAAGGCGTCCATCGCAAGAAGCGCAAAAGGTGGAAGAAGCTAAACTGGGATAATCGGAGACCAGCGAGTCTCTCCTTCCTGTCGTTTTTCTAAAATATGTGTATAGACTTTTAGATTGGTCAAGGAGTTTTTAACCTGCAGTTGGGATGACTGCTTACTAGTATAGAGTAGATATGAACAAAGCAAAAGCACCAAGGAATTAATTCTCATAAAACATTTTTCTTATGTCTTCTTTCCAACGGGATCATCTGGATGGCGCCAATCCCAACTGGGTAAGGGTTGTTCCTGAAAATCCCGGCCCAGCCGAGCCCAGGGTCACGTGGAGCCAGCAGCGCTCTGATTAGGCTTAGCGTGCCAAGCATCTAACCCGAGCGACTGCACCCGATGGCTGACACCTCAACTTACCATACCGAAAGGAAACTTCACTCCAGCTGCTACAAACTCCTCCAATTCCTCGCATCCCCGCTGAATATTCACAATGGGTGCCGGATTCGATCCCAAGCACGGAAGGTACGATTCGAGACTATTTATATCACCCCGGCGTCCTAATGGACTCATGCGCGCCCGTGACCGGTCCGGTAGTTCTTTGAAGAGTATTGGCTAACATGAATTTCTGTCGACAGCTACCAACAAGGATGGGGTGGCCACAGTAAGCTCTTCCTCCTATCCCTTTTCTACGATTCTCGTGAACTTCTACGATCGCGTCTCCGTTGTCTATACCGTGGCTGTTCTCTGCCTACAGCCGGCAGCCATGTTGAACCACGCATTGAATGACCCTTCGCGATTCACACAATGCATTCAGCTGAGATGGAAACTTACACTTGCCTTTTCTTTTCTTAGTTTCTCGTCCTGAGAAGGGCATTACCACATACACACTCTCTCCCAACCGCCAGCGCCTGTTCCCCAACTTCTGGCACACCGCTATCTTCAACACCTTCCGACGATTCCGTCACCAAGTCCTCTATGTCGCCCCTCCTTTCATCGTGGCATACTCGCTGATGAACTGGGCCACCGAAGAGTATGTTTTCATCCCGTTTCTCATTACGAACGTAGAGATTCGCAGCTAACGCGGAACTAGGAATGAATTCTTGAACTCGAAGGCTGGTCGTGAGGGTGGTCACGAGTAAATCTCTTTCGACTGACCTACCCGTTGTACATCACACAATGGCATCCTCTCATCATTTGTCTTGTACAGTATGAGCATAGCAGATTCCGGTGACCTGTGGATAGAGTTTTTGTGTTCAGCGATCAGCTGATTCTCCAGTCCTTTTGTAACTTTTTCTCACCTGTTATCAACATATCATACCAAATATATTAGGTATTTCCATACTTTTGGGTTTTTTGTGTATTGTGGCTTCATACCATGGAAGCGTTTGACTTCCCGAATTAACCATGGAACATACATACAAAATCTTAAATTAGACTCTATTCAACGTCATCTTAACCATGTTTGCAGATCTCTCGGTGCAGACTTTCAGTCCAGCGTGAAAACTGACGCCCGCGGTTTATCACTGCTTTTCGATAACATCTCATTCTCAGTAGAGCGAAGAAAAAGCTCCAATACATAGGACACATGGGAACACCGTCTCGAGACCTCGATAAACACAGATCGAATCTTTGAAGTTTGATCACTCAAGCCATCCTTCCTTTTCCATCTCCTTTCTTGTCCACTCCTCCAGCATCTGAGCGAGTGCAGCATCTTTGGCAAGTTTACTTTGCCACCCAACCTGGGCAATCCTCTGAAAGTATGTCCCACTTTCCTCCTCTTTCATATCTGCACTAGCTGCACAAAACAAACTAGTCCATGACCCCTTATCTGCATCGATGCGCCCGCCCATTGCGCCATACCACCCGATAACAGTGCTCATAACGTACGGAAGCGTGGCTCGTACGTTAAGTTGGCTTTTTACTAAGCCCGGGTGAACAGCCGAGGACCATATTTCCCCTCGTCCGGCTTTGGCACTGGGTGATTCAGGACCATATAGCTCGTGCAGTGTTTTGACATGCAGGACGTTTGCGAGTTTGGATTGGCCGTAGCGGGCCATGCCATTAGCATCAGGAAGGGAGGTATTAGCAAAATTGATACCACCTTTTGGTGCCGACCAGTGTCCTGAAGACGACAGGTTGACGATGCGCACGCTGCCAGATGGGAGAGCCTGTGAGGTTTTGAGCATGATGGATACAAGATGCGAGGTAAAGACCCAATGTGCAAGATAGTTGGTTTGCCATTGGGCTTCGTGGCCGTTTGGTGTCATCTCGAACGGTGTAGCCATGATCCCAGCATTGTTTATTAGACCATGCAGGGCGATTTCTCGGGAGAGAAAGGTCTTAGCTGCGGAGACTATGGAAGACAGGGAGAGGTGGTCCATCTGTAGAAGGGTTATCTGCCCATGCGGATAGAGCTCCCTGATGCTAGTGATAGCTGCATTGCCTCTTTCAACCGAGCGAGCACACATGTAGACATGAGCTCCATGCTGTGCAAGGCGAGCGACAGTGTAGTAGCCTCTAACGACAGATTTAATCTCATAGCATTATAACACAAGGAGAGTACAGACAACATACATGCCAGAATTTCCACCAGTCACAATATACACCTTTCCAGTAAGATCTGGAAGAAAGTCAGGGTGAAAGGTCATGTCGGTAGCAATAGGGAACCGAAGAGTACTGATGAGTCCTAGATTCTCAAGTGAACTCGTCTGGGTATGTGGACTCCATGTTGCCTTTAAATATTCCCATATAGCTAGCTAAAGCGCCTACCTACGTCCGTATTTCTGGCTGGACTATGATCTATGAGGGAAAATCTCTCGTGAATCTGGAAAGATATCTCACTTCAATCCTAATTCAGTTTGGCGTCGCTGTAAGCTACCTGCATGAAGCTAAACCACATAAGGCTAGAGTGCGATTGCCGATCCACAAAAAGCGCCAAAGTTCGAACACTCGGTGATGGGTTAACAATTATCCGGTTGTGGCCTTGCCGCCTTAGGATCCAGGTACTATCCCAGACTGTGTAGAATTGCTTGGTCATGAAAAATCATGTCTGTTCCGCTTTTATCCATGCCTCAACTGGCTGAGGTGAGTCAAGCCGAGCACCTGATGGTCTCAAACACTCTGCTGATCTACAGCAGGCTATAGATTATGAAGACGATTGGACTGGCCTCGCAGACGCTGCGTCTCGTAGGAAGAGACAGAATAGGCTCAACGTAAGGGCGCATCGTACGTGTGTGTATCGTGTTTCGACACAGTTTTCTTCACAAAAAGCCATTGACTCTGTTCCGGATTGTCTTTTCAAGTTTTGGTGATACTAATCTTACATATTGCTATATATATGTGTACACAGGACGTCGCAAAGCCCTGGAAATAAAGAAATACGGGCAAGCAATGGTTCCTGCATATAGCAAGAGCTTGACCACAAGAGATCAGCCTATGGTACCATGCTGGATTGAAGATCAACAATCAGTTTGTAATCTTCCAGTTTCATTGGTGGAAACACTCGGTGACATGGATGACCCTCTGCTACCGTCCTCACCCCTGGGTGGACAGTCATCCATGCCACGCGAACAGGTCCCGAGAAGAGTTATCTTTCCTCTCTGCCCAGATCATTTGATTACGCTCCTTCAGTATAATGTTTTACGGGCATTCATGATCAATCGTGCTCTTCTCACACCTCTGAATACTGCAACAAATTGCTCATCAGACGCTGTACATGTTCTGCCACCCCCGTTGCTTCCTAAAGAGATTCCCCCTTCCTTACAACCTACCCACCTCCAACTTACCGTGCCGCACGAGAGTTGGATTGATATCATCCCACATCCTCAGTGGCGCGACAATCTCATCATGGCTTGTGGACAATTTGACGAGGACGAATTATGGTCTGATACAATCGGTGGACTTTTTGAGGGATTTCCACAATCAGAGATTGAGCGACGTGGTATTATAGTGTGGTCACCACCGTGGGATGTCAGTGGATGGGAAATCACCGAGGGCTTTTGGCGGAAATGGGGATGGTCGATGAAGGGCTGTGAGGATATGGCAGAAGTGACAAATCGTTGGAGAAGGCTCAGGGGAGTGGAGCCGCTTATATCATGAGAGATGGGAAAATAGAAAGAGGGTCATCAACAGGTTGTTGATATCCTCTGACAAACATGCATATAAAATCTTGGAGGCGAGCTCAACATCTGCCGTTTACCCACGTAGCATACAATTAAATCATTACCAGGTAAACAGTATACGTGTCTAACTTAAGTTGATTATGCATAACTTTATGCTTTGTACATCAAGAACTAGCAGCCTTCTTAGTTTGGCTAATAACGATTGATAACGACTGCTTAAGGAGTAGCTAGCTGCCAAGGGAAATGGTGACTATTTCACTTATTCTGATTTCTACAATCGCTTCTACTGAGAAACCCGGTTAATTTTTGGTACCAGTAACCCCGTTGAATAACAAGGGGACCTCCCTTTAGATCAAAAATGTGAAAGTCCTACGAGACCTTTAGGCTAAAATGATACGGTAGAATACCCTATATCTGCCCAGCAGTCGGCCGAGTCAATTAACGATGGACATTATACCGACTATTCTAAACTGCCGACACTACCTCTAACTACGCCACTGGCAGAATGGAAAGACATGTACGGGGAAAAGCTGGATACTACGTCGTACACAGTCAGTATGCAGCTAGCATCCTGGGCTTTACCGCAATCAGTATTGATCGCACGGGGAACACTGGGGCATCCAGACTCTCCACATTCCCCCCAGTCTGTCAGTTGCTGGTTCGGTATATCTTGTACCGAGGATACTTGCACTCTTAAAACCTAATTGACACCCTGCGATTATACAAACATGCCTGCTCCGATATATTGTTGTCATTTCATTTTGAACTTTCCTCTGCACTGCGCATCGGATCTGTCTACGAAGCGAGTGTCAGAAAAAAGACACACAAAATGCCTCTATGGAAACATAACTTGCGGGGTAGGGCGCTGATCGCTACTATTACTGCGGCGACATGCCAGGCGTTCTTGCTGCTGGGCTACGACCAAGGTACTTTTGACAGTATTCCCGTGAAATATAAAGTCCAATGATCACACGACTGATCCATCCTCCAGGTGTCATGTCCGGTATTATTGGAGCAAACAATCGGTTTGGTCGTGACTTCAACAACCCAGACGCCAATATGCAGGGAAATATCACGGCGCTTTACGATATAGGATGCGTGGTTGGATCTATCATATGTTATTTCATCGCGGAACGACAGGGCCGGCGAACTATGCTCATGGCCGGCGGCACTATTATGATTATCGGAACGATTATACTGTCTTCTTCTTACAGTATAGGACAGCTGATAGCTGGACGCATTATAACCGGTATTGGAAACGGTATGAACTCGTCGACGGCACCTGTGTATCAGAGTGAATGCTCGCCAGCGGCATACCGAGGTGCTCTCCTTACCATGCAGGGCACTGTCACTATCCTAGGTGTGGTTATTGCGTACTGGTAAGCTATTATCTAACCCCCCATGTAGTGAAAAAAGACAGAATACTAAGATGCTAGCTTGCAGGACGGACTACGGAACTAGCTTCTATGAATCCGATTTTCAGTGGCGATTTCCTCTTGCCTTTCAGGCTTTCTTTGCGGTTTGCTTGGTACTTCAAATCGTCGGTTTGCCAGAGACACCTCGTTGGCTAGTGGCACACGATCGCTATGAAGAGGCCCGAGTCGTGGTTTCCGACCTACTTGAGCGACCCGTTACGGACTCCGAAGTAAGTGCGATTATCGATGACATCCGAATTGGACTGGAAGAGGAGCAACGAGATGGCTCATTCCAATTCAAAGAACTGTTTTCCTGGGGCAAGGTTCAGAATTGCCGTCGACTGCTTATCACCATTTCTATACAGCTGGGCCAGCAGTTTACCGGCTCGAATATGATTAACTACTATGGCCCGACCATATTCCAGGACAACATGGGCTTGAGCCGTAACTTGTCCCTTATCCTCGCTGGCTGCATGGAATGTACTTATCTTGTTGGATCTGCGATTCCTGTGTTTCTAATGGACCGATATGGCCGCCGGACTTTACTAATTGCTAGCTCCGCTGGTCTTTGCCTATGCTTCGTCATGGTAACTATTCTCTTATCAATTGGTACCGTCAGTGCAGCCTACGGTGCTACTGCATTCATTTTTATCTTCCAGCTTCTCTATGGTATTGGATGGCTTCCAGTCCCGTGGTTCTATCCATCAGAGATTAATACCACACGCACACGATCCAAGATGCAGGCGGTTGCGTCTGGCTGGAATTGGATGTTTGTGTTTACGGTTGTTAAAATCACGCCTATTGCATTTGGTAAATAAAAATATCCTTTTCATTGTGCTACTATATTCCATATTACTCTTCCGTGTGCTGACTCGTATAATCTACAGCCAACATTGGCTGGCGCACCTTCATAATTTTCGCCGTATTGAATGCGGTTTTCATCCCCATGGTTTATTTCTTCTACCCCGAAACGAAAGGAATCGAGCTCGAGGACATCCCTCTCCTCTTTTCGAAGGGTGGTTTTACAGGCGGAGTCCTCACAACAAAGGGTAAGACCATTGTTCCTCACCAGCACGCTGATGAAGTGATGGCGGAGAAGGGCGATGTGCAAAAGAAAGAAGTAGAGAGAGTGGAAACGGAGAACTAGCGGATTTTGTGTCGATGGTAGGATTATTTTTGGGTTCTTAAATCAATACATCACATGGACCAAGAATTAAGGTATTTGTTATTAGATTGTCAAAGCTGCATGCATAAATAAAAAGGAATACATGGGGAAAGGATTAAGGTCTAGAATTTTTCCATGATTTAACATTTGCCGTCAGCCCTGATTGCTCTTGGAGCAATGTATATGATGAACATGGACATTATTTGAACCATAAAAATTCGCCTAGGTAGAGAAAACATAACAGAATCGGACATAAGCATGTCACGGAAGAATACCTAGGTGTCATAATTCTATGTTTGGACATTTTAATCCAAAATAAATTTGAGATTTTCACCTTCATGGCATAGATGACAGCAGTTCAGCGAATCTTTCTTGAATCTCTCCCGTCTTCTCTGTGAATAAACGGGACCATCCATCAACCGAGCGCCTACTGAGATTCAAAGATTCGCCTCTATTCACCTTGAAGATTAACTCTTTATTCGGGAAAGTCAAACAGACTGGACTATCCAAAGGCAACATGCGCAGCCCTTGACAGACTTGTTTGAGTTGTTCAGCGGCCTTTCCACCACCATGGCCGCCATAGCTCACAATCATTGCGGGCTTCCCCTTCCATTCGTTGAATAGGTAATCGATCGCATTCTTCAAACTGGCTGGATATCCCCAATTGTACTGAGGAGTGACGAAGATAAAAGCCTGATACGATGCTATCTCTCGCGACCAGCGCTGCGTATGATCATGTTTGTATTCTTCGGCTGAAAAGATGTGGGAAGGGATTCCAGGTTCGTTATATAGCGGCAAATTCCAGACTGCAAGGTCGACTATGGCCAACTCTGCTGAAAGTTGAATTTCTTGCAGGGTTTCTTGTACAAATTCTGCGATTTGGAGGCCTGCACGATGTTCCCTCTGGCTACCGACGATGATGGCGACCTTTGGTGTGGTGTTGGAGGTGGTTGATGCCATTGTGCCAGCTGAGTAGAATGTTCCGAGAAAACTAGACGAAGAATCCAAAACGTTAGGCGAGACTTTTTTTATCAACTTTTAAACTAGGTAGTTGCCTAAATTCCAAATTATTGCTGTACCCCGATCTTATAATTTGCCGCCTCCAGGACAGCGGATAAGGCGGCTCGCGCGGCCCGTTGTGGTACATGAAAATGGATATTAGGGCTAGGGTTAGGGCAATTGAACCCTAAGTCGACATTGCTTCATCGCCATTTTTACGCATATTGATCCAAAAAAATTTTATGAACAGGGGATACACTCATTTAACAAAGGAGGAGGATAAAAATCCTTGTCGTGGTATTTAGCAAAATTACCTTAATGCCCAAAAACACTGGCCAGAGAGGGGGCGACAGTCGGTAGCTCGAGCTGTGTATTACGAGTCAGTTCAAAGACTCGCTATCAGACAGGGGAAAAAGATGCCTATAACTCTGGTATTACGAGGAAGCGCTTGCAGCTGAAAGAAGGAGTGGCTTTCAGACACCGGTCTTTGTTGAACGACTAAAGTTTTGTCCATAGTAAATAAATTCCCCAGGAGTGTTCTGGAGTTAACGAACACATCTGATACCTCGCTTTGTGTGCGTACGCGGCAGTTTCATTGTTGACAAAGACGCAGATTTCCTTTTTCTGTCGACATGCCTTGATACAGCTAGCAATGAAACCCCCCAGAAATAGATATGGAGCTGACCGGATATAAAGATCAAACAGAACAAAGCCTACGTGGGTAACAAGAACTTTCTATTCGGATTTCTCTATCGACGCCAGTAGCGTACCTGCTAAGAAGAGCATATTACTCATACCTGTTCAGGTCCCTGCAATAAGGCCACTTCCAACAAAGTATACACTTGTTGGAAATACGATTTAAAGCATTTTTGTAGTTCCGGATCAAAAACCCAGTATAAATTCAGCACCAATAGACACAAACGAGTAATTATACCTGCGACTTAGCCACCATGAAATCTCTATGGTTAGTGATCTCACTTATTCTGACGATACTGGTGGTCCTCGATCCTCATAAGGTAGCATGCGATGTATGACACTAGCCCAGACATACGTACCTTCCATTACTGTCTAGCATACTCACCGACATATACGTAGGAACTTCATGCACCCCTTACATTATGGGCTTGGGCAACACCAAATTGCACAGGCTTTCTCGCATTCACTACATTTACCAACGCGACAATTGCCCGCAACATGTCAAATTGGCAGGTATCTCGAAGTTTCATGCTCAGCCGCACCCTGCAAAACCAAGAACAACTAGATCTCTCCGTGACTACCAATATGGCATCCTGGTACCACAACGAAGACCAACTATCCTACAATGACTCATCATGTACCCGCTTCATACGAAGCTACACTGCCGAGGATGGGACCGCACAGTGTCACGCTATAATCCCATTCACATGTCATCGTTTATGGAATAACCCTGGTCTCCCAACAACTCCACGTGATGGATGATGTGTCGAAGCGCGCATCGCACCAGCAACAAAATAATACCGAAGAGTACGTCAAGAAAATAGAGAAAGTCAGAAGATCCCTATAATAACCTCCGTATGTATTCTTGGTTCCTGTTGCGTGAGATTACAAGCCATATTGGGCAGCCACACACTTCAGTTGAAAAGGGGTGGATTAGAGGACGAGGGCAGAGGATTATTGCAGCTTCAGGATTTCCTATTATACTTATGGTACTGCGACCCTTATAAAACACAAATCTATATTTAGATCTACTCATGCAATAAAGATAAGAATGGTTGAAGAAGGTTTCCCTTGTTTTCTGTTTACTTATAAAAGACCCTGCGAGGTCAGGCTATTCGAATCATTGTTAACCTAACATTTATCTAGTAACTCGTACAGAACTGCTAACTTAGATACTTCGACCTGCGTTTTTCTCTCTTCTTCTAGTCTATGTATCTACCCAGCCCTGCAGCCGCATGCTGTATTCTTTGACTACCGCTACCCACTCACCACAAGCTTCTCTTCGTCTGTAGAATAAAAACATATTATCCATCGAGTCATTAGGCAGGACCACCTTGACATCATGCACTCTGTGACAGTTTGGCAATGGCGGCAAAGACAGGTCTTGTAAATTTGGGGATCTGAATAAGGGAAAATCACCGGCAGTATCGGCATCTTTGTAAAAGTCCCTTTCCTCGATCTCCATCACTTTCCGTGCAACACACGCCGAGATTTGCGCATCCCAGATCCCTTCTCTGTGGGTGCTGCTTTCGAGTAACTTGATAGCCTGGAGCCTGATTTGATGTACTCGACATTTGATTGCCACATAATAAAGAGCTGGAAGCCAACCAATATCGACAACGGACCTGGACATGTTAAAGGAATACGAAGATAAATCGGCTGGTTCTGAGGCTTGCGACAATCTTGTCTTTGCTAACGTGGCCAGTCGACTTATAATAATCAAAAAAGTGTCCTTATATGAGTCGAATATAGATTCGTCGTCATCACTCCTCAGGCAAGTTCCTGCCATGATTTCGGCGATGTTGTGATAGCTGTAAAGTAACCGACATCCAAATGACTCAAAATATTGGCTGAATGAACCTTGTAAGGTGCTTCTCGAGGCCTCGTATGTAATAATCCAACTTTTTAGATCAGCTATAACTTCCTGTTGTTGCTCATACAACGAAGAATGCAACTCAGGAGATACAAGCTCTCCCAACTGTTGCTGATGAGAACGTTCTGCCAGCCGAAAGATTTTATATATAATACCTTCAATGCCTTGCCAGGCCTCATTAAAGGAATAGAATATTTTGCACGAAGACCCATATTCTGATTGATAAAATGATAGATGTTGGTGTCCGTGACTCTGATTCAAGAGGGTCAGTTGGATGGAAAATCTAGAAAATACTTGGAGCACACTTTCATCAACCACGCCGGATTGTTGTTGTATTTCACGCAGTACTTTCAAACCACTTTCCAGATGCAGCAAGGCAGTCCTGAAGCGTCCCCGAAGCACCTCTAGGCAAACAAAAATGGCGCATGTTATCAAAGCGGAGTGAACATCATTAGCCGAGAGGTGTGACTGTAAATGCCCGATTGCCTTGGTGTAATGGAGCAAGGCAAATTGTTCCTTTTCATTGAGAAAATAGCTGGAACTCTGTCTATACTGATCGGCATGAACGATTACACCACTCTCGTGTATAGAGCTCAATGTTAAGACGGCATGTAGAACTGCTGGTTCATTTAAGCTGGCTTGAACGAGGACCGTGTTCCAGAATCTCAGAACGAAAATGCCAGGTAATTTGTTTTTCATTCGGCAATGATACCATTCAAGACATCGCCTTTCATCCTGATTTAAAACAGGCGTTGGGACAATCGACACAATGGACCGCGGATGACGATTGCCATAAAAGTTTCCTCCTCCGCCCCAGACTCCATAGCCGTCACATACTCGACCTGTAGAAGCGCATCGCTTACAAACCGGCCGACCTTCATCACACTTCACCTTTCGAAGCCTGTACCACGAATGAGATTGGTTTTGTTTGTTTTGATTTTAGAAAACGAAGTTCAAGTTTACTATCTACTTACTTGCAGGTATGACAGCCTGATTTGACTTTAAATTTGCGAGGGCGACGATTAGGAATGCCATTATGGTGAGACTCGGCATCACTCGGCATAATGGGGACGGATGAACTGCAGTAGTTGTGAAAATAGTTTCATATGTGTGTTAGCGATGAGTATGAGACGTGAATTCACATATTGACACCGTTTCTGCTCAGAATAAACTGTTGCTTGCTGCCTATCCGCAAACAAATCCGCCCGAGCCGGGCGGGATGACATACTGCCTCTTATTGGTTTACTTCACGGTGGACGGACCCATTACTTGCCGCTTATGATTGGATGACTCGGAAAACCAAAAATATAGTTGGTGGACGGAGACGGGAAGTGGGTCATTCAATCCACTTTAAACTTGTCTGCATGTTGATTGGTCAAAGCACCATCTGTGTCAACTTTCAAGTGAAGAAATGCGAATTTCTCTGGAAAGTTAATGTAGCTGGGCATAGATCTAGTTCTTTTAACAAGACTCTAATGAAGATAATTAACCCAGTGACTGAGCTATGTCCTATTTTCGTGGGTCTAGCTTTCTTGGGTGTCGTCATACAATCCCCCGTTGATTGTAAGGTATGTGTATATATTAGGCCAGTTGCTTCAGAGGGAAAACTCGGAAAGATTTCGAAAAGATCTTTTTTGAAAACACAAGATGAATAAATTCACTTGATATTATGGTGATCGGCATCTTCAAGCGATTTTGCAAAGCAATTCACTTGAGCGGTGTTGTCTGGGAACAATTGATATGTATCGGGAACTAGATCGCAGCAGCTGTGCTCCGTCATTCGCACAACCCCCTCGTGGCCCAGTAATCTACGCCAGGCCCACGGATTCTCCAACCAAGCAGAGTGGCATTGATCCATTGCTCCAATTATTCTCATACTTTCAGTCAAACGTGATTGGCACCGTAGTCGCACGGATGCAGCAAGGCCTAACTGATCAACACACCTATGACGTTAGCGGAGAGCGGCTGACGCAGCCGTCAAGAAATATGGGGGCACGGGCGACACTCCTTCGTAACCTTTGGAGTGCAAGGAAACTTTTTCCTACCAGTTTTGCTTGTGCGAAGATACCAAGAACTCTTATGGTATTTGTACAAGCCTGGCTAGGCTCATCGATTGCCCAATTATTTCATATTAACCTGTACCCCAAGTCCTAAGATCGTGGGATACAAAAGATTTGGTGCTAGATCTAGAGCTATTTTTGGCATGTCGTCACCGATTTCATCACTTCCCGATTGAGACAAAAGGCAGCAGAAGTGCATTGGAATCCTTACTAGGGATGCCTAACTCTCCACGAGAGCACGAACATTCGTCGGGACAACAGCAGAGTCCACGTAATGAAGAACTAAACACGGAGATTGCGAGTGTACCGACAAGAAAGGATACCTTAACGCCCTCGAATAGTTCTAGAGCACCGGAAGCTCAGGTTTCGAGGGAAAAAGTATGGATTCCTCGAGCCTCAACGCGAACAGAGCCCCTCACACGTGCCCGAACCAAGCTTGCCTGTGAAGCATGTCGAAGGCGACGAATAAAGTGTGATGGAGGCCGACCTGTGTGTCAAGGTTGCATGGGGACAGGCATAGAATGTGTATACTCTGATCATAAAAGAGCTCGAGACAGGCAGGAGATGAAGTCTCTGAAATCAAATGTGGAGAAATACGAGCATCTGTTGCGCGATCTTTTACATGAGGTTCCAGCAAGTGCGGCAAAGCGAATTAAGTTGAATTTAACTGTAAGCCCACTAAGATGTTCAAACATGTTGACAGGATCTAATGTTGCTCTTCATAATTTCTGAGGTAATAGCCAGCGGCCTCTTCTCCGCAAAACCACAATCCGTCCATATCAAGTTCATCTTCCTCCTCGGCTGGATCAGCCCAGGGAATCGACACCATAGACGAAGATTTTAATCGAAACGAGGAGTCGAGAGCGACGGGGTTTATGGGCAAAAGCTCCGTTCTCGCCTGGTTGCGTAACTTGGAGTCAGACAGCGGATTACGGGTTTCGTCGGAACAGAACATGGAAATGATGGGGTCTCACTCCCCCCATCTTGAAACGAACAAGGCCAGCTATTTTCTAGACGACAAACAACTTCCGGCATCCAAGTTTGTTGATTCACTCAAACTACCGCCGAGACAGCTCGCCGATTGGATTTTATGGTCATATTTCAAATCTATACATCCGTTCTTCCCGATTGTCCGCGAAAAACTGTTTCTTGAACAGTACAGAAGTTTATGGGGAGTTGCCAACCCTAGGCCTGGGCGTAACTGGCTGGCAATCTTCAACATGATTCTCGCTATTGGCTGCAGACAATTGCAATTTCTTCAAGAGCGTTTACCAGCAGACTTGAATGACGAGATATTTTTCTCCCGCGCACGAATATTGAGTGTTAACGAAAATATGACATTTGAACACGCAGACCTGCAGCAGGTCCAGGTCGAAGCACTTGTGGTTTTGTATTTTCTTGTTTCCACGCAGATTAATAGGTGAGTTGCACACTGCTGGTTGATCTAAATAATGACGGCCGTCAGCCCACGCGAAATGAGATCCCATGTCAAAATTCTCACTAACTCGGTTTTTGTTCTCAACACAGAGCCTGGAAGGTTTCCGGTATAGCAGTCAGGTCAGCTATGGCCCTGGGAATGAATATGCGAAGCACGGATTCAGAATTACACCATACATCTAGAGAGGCTCGTTCCCGGCTTTGGTGGTCTATTTATATGCTGGAGAATCTCCTATCGCATATGACAGGTCGGCCAACTTGTATAGGCAGCGGTGCATTTTCCGTTGAGCAACCTGTTCCTTTTAATGAAGATATGTTTGAGCAACCCAAAGTGATAGAGCTCTTGACAAACGAGCCGCTTCGCCGACGATGTCTCACCTGGTCATTAGATGAAGAAGATGGTAAAGAAAAGGTTAAACGTTCTTGGCTCCACGAAATCGAACCCAACCAAGGCCTACAGTTCTATTATCTAGTTGATTTGATGCATATCGTGCACATTGCGATCAGTGAACTGTTTTCTCCCACGGGCTTCCAGGCAAGTAGGTCATATATCAAACGGCGAATTCGGTTTTATGACGAGAAACTGGACTTGTGGTTATCAGGGCTGCATCCTGTATTCCGCTTTATCGACGAGCATTCCAACCTGGACTTGCGGGATGCATCACAGCAACAGATTGTTTTGGCGTTGCATCATTATAGCGCACGGATTGCTCTCTATCGACCATGCTCCCCCTTCCGCAGGTATGCCTCCTCGAAGGAAAAGGAATATCACTACATCAGTCAACGGTGTCTTCATTCCGCACTTTCTCTGATCTCTATTTTCCCGGAAACAGTTAGCCTGGATTGGGTGTATAACTTATCTCCATGGTGGTGCATTCTTCACTTTTTGATGCAAGCGAGCACGATCCTCATCATATTCTGCCAGGGTGATGACAATTCGGAAACCTCAAATTACTTTGACGTTGGCGATGAAAAGATGAATCAGATTCTTAATGCATGCCGGAAGGCACACCGCTGGTTACATGCTTTATCTGAAGTTGATGAATCATGCCACCGTGCCTTTCTACTTTATGATGGTCTCACTCAGCGTACAGGTCTCATAGTAAATACTCCCTCTATCTCAACGCCGCAGTATACTTCCCTTCAACATCACCGCGATATACCAATGGCAAACACGGAATTTAACCAGCAACCACATATGCAAGACCAGTCTCGGCATCATGCTGCTATGGCGCCAGACACTTCTACAGCACGAAGAAACCTTTCGATACCTGGAGAGTTACAGCCCTCCGTTTCAGCTTCATCCATCAACTTGGGTAGTATTGATACCTCTGGCCCTATGCACTTGATTGATTCAGAAGGTATGGGGGACAATCTTACTGGCATCACCAGGGATCTAATGACGGACAACTATACTCAGTGGATCATGGCAGCGTTAGAAGACCCAGATAGCTATACAAACATTCCTTAACATATGTAATCCAGGCGGAACACATGGTAAGTGTTTGGTTGATTTAATTGTATGGTATCGTTATCTTCAGGAAGGGCGGTTCTCTGCTGATCGAAAGGCTCAAGACTTTCGGCGAATTTCAGGTTGAAATTTAGTCATGACACAAAATCATCTATCCGATAACCAAATCCATGAAATCTACCGTACGGTCGTCTGTTGTGACTCGACTCGAGACAGAAAGTTAAGGGAAAACTAGTTGTAATTCAACGGGAAGGAATTCTTGTTTGTCCTTGCGAATTAGAGAAAGTTCTCAGATAAGACAACTATTTACCTACGAATTATTATGCATCGTTCTTGGACATTGATCTTGTCTACCTGCTAATATTTTTTGATGTCATTCAGAAGAAACCGGGACATCCTCTACACTACAACTAAAGACCTATCTAGAGATTTATCCAACGCACAATATACAATATACTACTAGTTTCCTGGCTCCACGTACCAGTCTATTTTCATGAGAATATTCTTTACGTAATTTCAGGTTTCCTAATCAAAGAAGCTAACAAGACAATGAAGGTCAGATACTTAGGATTGCCATTGGCCGAAAATTCGGTTCTCAGTCGGACCGTTTTGAAAGGGCTTTATCCAAATGGACCGTGAGTAGTAACAGCAAAAATACCAGTATTGGATCCTGCATCCGGCCAAAAACCTTGAGTCACTTCCCTAGGACCTTACGCAAGCATTTATTTCCAATGCCTGGGAGTAGCAAACATAACTTTAAAACATTTTAAAAATGCAAAGTTGTAGAATTTGAAAAATTAGTTTGTCAAAGTCTGGCTAAGCACGATCAAAACGTGCACTAGTCATACATATATACTTCTTAAAATTCGCCGACTTGTTTGTTTTCTTTTTCCCAGGACCTTCAGGCTTTTTATAGCTGTCTGATGCTAAAAATTGGTTTATTAATGTTGCTGCACTTCATTGTAATATCTCATTTCGGCCACATGAAACGTCTTGGTGTCTTGAAAATATTTATAGAAAAATCCGGTCTTAACAATAAAATATGCACTCTTTGTTACACATATTTAGTCATGGTATCTAAAATAGGTGCATCGTCAACTACATAGGCCATATTTAATCCCCTTCACGCACTTGAATGTATATTTTTCGGCACGGATATCAAACAATTTTGGCCATAGAACAGAAAATCAAGACACGATTTATTCTGGAAACCCATCAAGATGAAATTCTCTTTGGTCGTGACATCAATAGGGTCACTGATGAGTCTTGTACAAATCTGTCAAGCACATCCTCTTATTATTGATTCTCTCATTCTTGCGTTGTGGTAAGTCGCTTGGTGCTGCACAACTACATGTTAGAACTCAATACTCATGTGCCATCAGCGGTGGCCTTGTCGAAGGCTATGGTGTTCTTCAAGGGAGTGTTACAAAACGCGACGACAGCGCCCACGAACACAACCAACTCATCGCTCGAGACAATGATGTGAGCCTTAGAACCCATCCATACACATACTTTCTACCCGAAGAACCACATTAACATGAGATCCTCGACTAGCCTTTTGACAGCCTGCCCCAGCCTGCCGCCGGCATGTGTCAAAGTCAACTACAGAGTGCAACAGTTGTGTTTACTCCCAATGGTACAGACGCTTGTACAATTGATGGCGTACCAGCAGCATGTATGACCTTATCAAATGTCTTCCTTGGCGAGGATCCTGATCAGCCGGCGCCAACTCCCCTTGGTGAGTACTACAGGTGTTGCAGAAGCAACATGAAATTCCACAATTCTTCCTCTTTTTTTTTCCCATGTTCTTGTCTTTTTATCTTTGCACTTCCATTGTTCTTCTTGGGCAAATTCTGACTCCGTGCAGGAAGCGATTCTCTAGGCTATTCCGGGTTGAATAGCACCCAGATGGACATACTCCAATCGATCTTTGATAGCCAGAGTTCGACGGCGCCAACAACGACGCCCTTACCGACGCCCTTGCTAACGCCCTTGCCGACGCCATCGACATAAATCGAGATATAGCCAAGTTCGGGTTGATTAATGCGCGGAACAAGACTTGCCCATCTCGTAGGCTGGAAATGATGCCCACTCGTTAGGTTTCTTTTGTTCCTGAGGTCATACTTCATAGATGGTTCTTTACTGTTGTCTGTACAATGGACTGCCTAGGTGGCGGTCTTACTGAAAACAAAAGATATTTTGAACTCATCCTAAATTCTATGTAGGGATAGACTATTTATATATGTCTATGCGCACTTGAAACACAGTCCAGAGGTCTGCATATTATTTTCACAGTTTGTCAATTAAATATAAATGACAAGAATACTCGGTAAAGACAATTTGTCGAGGAATAACCAAACGGTAAAGGGGTATCCCAAAGTACCAATTCAGAGCGCAGAAAAGGGCTTCCACGTTTATGCCGTCTCGAAGTACTCTGTCTTCCCATTTTTCTAATGTAACAGGATTTCGTCAGCCGTTTAGGATCAAGGATAGAGTATTGTACAGAAAGAAATGACTTACAAGTGTGCGGCTGTATTTAATGCCCACGTTATTGCCAGAAAGAGCGTTGTAAGGGATAGGGCTAGTGTAGTTGTAGGTAGCTTCTTGTCCCTTGTAAGTCTCCTTGACAACCTTGACAATGCCGTTTCCGGCAGAGCAAGATCCTTTAGTCAGTGGGACAGGCCAGACGTC
The DNA here is from genome assembly GCA_011750695.1 of Penicillium sp. OUCMDZ-019. NCBI lineage: Eukaryota > Fungi > Ascomycota > Eurotiomycetes > Eurotiales > Aspergillaceae > Penicillium > Penicillium sp. OUCMDZ-019. Next base: position 73,668 of record WTTZ01000034.1, on the reverse strand, counting down.
GACGTAAGTTGAGTATGTGCCGTCGGACAACGGGCCTGGGTAGGTCTCATTAGAGTATAGGTTGGTGGTGTCCACATCGTAGTTGATGTAGCCAGTTTGCTCAGCGACAAGGGAGAGGATATTGGCACCGCAGTCCCAGCGGCCAAGGGAAGGAAGGTTGAAGTTGGCAGAGAGGGACGCAATGACTGAATAGTGAGTGTAGAAGGTATCATCGGTAGTTCCTCTCAGATTCTTTGGAACGGCACCTCCAAGAAGTACGGTGTAGACCTTGTTGATATGGGTGTGGTTGCCAGACTCGTCAAACGTAAGCATTATGAGAGTATCATCTGTAAAGTACTCATTATTCAGAAGATCGGAAAGGAAACCAGACACCCAGGTGCCAGCAAAAGTGATGTTTGTATCATGGGCATCGTTGGTCATGTTGGGAGTAACAAATGAGTATTGTGGCAGTTTGTGGTTGTCCAGGTCATCATAGAAACTGCTGAAGTTCTTGATTTGCCGAAGACGAGTAGCATCATTAGTGACAGAGTCGAACAAAACAAGGGGATTGTGCTTCCGCATGTAATCCTTGGCCCCAGACTCTGACAGGTACTCATAGCCCTGGTAACCCGCATAGGGAAGGCCCTCCTGGTACTCTCCCCAAGAAACGCCCTTTTCATCAAAAAGATCCGCAATAGTGGATACATTATCAGGAACTTGATGCCAGTCGTCATTGTCCATTCCAAATGTGTCACCGGCAGCGGATGCACAATAGTTGGGCTCAGACGGGTGGGTAAGAGCCCAATAGTTAGTCAAGAGGATGCCCTCTTTAGCCAATGCAGAGAAGTTGGGATCCAAAGCAGTGGTCGCGTAGTCCTAGTAAATTTTTTACGTCAGCCAAGTCAGCCACCTCATGTTCATGGCATCTGTCTCGGTCTCTCCCTTTATCTTCTTTGCTTTTCCCTTGTTACCTTCGATCAAAGACCCGATGCACCGTTTCAATGATGGAGAGTATCACTTACGACATTTTCAAACCAAACGTCGACAAAGCGGTTGAAAGCTTTTCCCTTCACGTTTGAAACCGGAGAGTATGGCTGGACAGTGGCCTGGGCAGCAGCGATCTCAGCAGCAGAAGGGTACTCCTCAGTGGTTGTTTGGGCAGCAGTAAACGTAAAGCCAGCCATCATAGCCAACATAATATTCTTAGACAACATTTTGACTAGATTTTGTGCCTTTCTCGCTCAATTAGACTGGCCAGTGACGGAGAAGTTTCTCCAAGGTGCCTGGGAAGTCTTTCTTGCATGCATGTAGCGGGGTCTGCATGCCTCTTTATATACTCAGGTCTCTGAGTGAGAATAACTTCTCGTGCTGCATCTCACGGGGTTTGATGAATATTTCTTCCTCATGGATGTTTCCATGCTTGTCCGTAGTCTCCATAGTAGTTGTTTTGGGGACTCTAGACTCCTCGAATCTAATGCTAGCGAGGTCTAGTGTCACACGGACACCTCTTCTTCGTTAGTGAAAACGAGGTACAGTGACCACTCACGAAAGACGCATATGTAAGATGCGATATTCCGGCCAGTCATTATGGCGAGCTGTACATCTGTGGCGGCTGCAGTGCAGCGGGGAGATGATAGTCCGCCAATCCTTGTTCGTTATAGTCTGCAGTGAGTATCCTAGCGAGAATGTCGAACTGCAGCATGTTCTCAAGTCTTTGGTGGTGATTGGATAAACGTGAAGGTTTGCATGAGCTTTAAATGTTTAGATTGCAACGTTATGCAAGGTAGGCCTTGAGCACGTGTTCGCGGTGTCTGCGGTGCCAAGGGCGTAGAATGATCTATACATAAATTGCGATGTGCAAACCCCGAGATACAAAGCGGGACCTGTGATGGGAGAAGAAATTGACTCGAGAGAACAAAAATGCAGGGAATGCGATGAAAATAACAGCCAGCAATAAAAATAGCACGGTTTGCAAGGTCTTGTCTTGTTGACAGTCATGTATACATATTCCGTGGCAGTGGTGCTGGTATATATGTACCTAAAGTTTCTTGGGTGTAATAAGGGTCCGTCATTCAAGGATCAATAGAGCACCTACCTAATCAAGAATAGGAACTGTTGCGAATCTGGCGCTCCCCAATTGGCTCCAGTGACATTCTCCCTGTCCCAGGCCGCCACGATAGGCTCAATTGAAATCTGATCCTATTTTTCTGCGTCTCTCGTACATAGCTATACAAGTGCTCGGAGATGAATGCAATGGTTCCAGTGAGAGTACAGCTGGAATTAATAAGATGGGGTATTGTGACGCGTAATTGAGACATGAGGTTACCTATGCATCTGCATCACCTTAACGTATAAGATTTATAACATACGAAACAGTCGTTAAATTATTCATCATAGCGGGCGCTGTTGGATTCCGCGTATGGCCCTTCTAATGTAATCACATTTATGGAAAGTTTCAACTAATGTGATACTGACATAAACTAACATAAATTAAGCCTCGCTCTAGACTCGTCTTTAGCACACTCCCCGTCATCTTCTTCAACTTTTGCAGGAATAGGCTTATTGGCAAGCGGCGTAAGACGAAATCCATGCCTTCTATCGCCCACTGGATAGTCAAGAGTTTGCGAATGATTGGTAACACGCTGATCCCAAACAAGAACCGTGCCAGCCTCGTAACGAATGCGACAAGAAAAGTCCTGGCGTTTCGCAATATGGTCGAATAGGAAGCGCAGAATGCAATCTGATTCTTCCTGATCATATCCAACGATCTTTTTCGTGTATACGGGGTTAACATCTGATTTATCCCGCATTAGTGGTCAAGAACGAGAGTAAAGGTATATGGTTGACATACAAAGAGCCTTGTCCTTGGTTACAGGATGGACCAAGACAACTGGATGCTCTGCTTGAAGAACACCACGACGCATAACGGCTTTTTCACCGTGTTTCAATTCGGCCGTTACACCGTCGTTGTTGCTGTGGATTGCAGTGAGCCCCTCCAACCGTTTACGGAAGCGTGGTGAGAGGCTGCTATATGCGCGAACACTGGAGCTGACCAACGTGTCGCCCCCGGCGGTGCTGGGAGATTCCAACATGGCAATGAATGTGGTTCCTGGTGGTTGTTTTTCAGGACTTTGGTCTGTATGCCATTGAACGGGGCTACGGCCAGCCCAGGATTGTCGGACACGAAGGTCGCTGTTGACATTAAATTCCATCCTCTAATATATATAAATTGGAGGTTGCGTACTCTTTGTGGTCATAGATAATCATATGTTCCTCTGAACCAGCTGCAGGATGCGGCGCCCAGCCATGAATGTGTAATGGACCAAAGTGTCGTACGATTTTTTTCTGCTCTTCGAAACCGATATTACAAAAGTCTTGGTCTCGAAAGACAAGTGCGCCTCTACGGGCAGCAAGAAGAGCTAGTTCATCAAGTCCTGCGGTATCGAGCTGCGACAACTGAACGCCATGTAACTCAGTACCCACGTGCGGTGAAAGATCGAATATCTTGGTGGCGTTTTTTAGCAGATTTGGAAGCTTGGGGTCTGCTCGATGACCTGGATCGAAATGCTCAAATTCGCCAATATCATCCACCTTCTCAAGAGGGTCGTAATGTGCTAGTAGGAGAGAAAATGTCAGTGGCAATAAATGGATGCGTAGTGTCGGTGAGGTATACGCATAAATTCTGGGTATAGTGGACTGCCATCTTCCTTCTTTGGTCTGGAGATGATTTTGGGATTGTCGACTGTTGCAGGCATGATGAAAAAATTGTGTGTTTGCAATTTTGAATTCAAACTGGTAGAAATTTTGCAGATGGAGCGCGTCCTATGACTTTATATCCAGTAATTTCGACTTCCGCCTCGTGTCCGAATACGCATTACTAATGTATTGGGCTACAAAGCGAGAATGTTGAGAATCCTACCAACCACATGAGCCAAAAAATCAAAAAAAAGAAGGAAAATAACAGGACTGATTTTCCCGATCCTGTTTTGCCCGTGATAACAATCCGTGGCCAGGCTCGTAATGTCGATAAAGCCTAGATAAAGCCTAGATAGTGTCAACGCGGGGGAGGGATCTACAGCGGCCAACTCTTGGCCACTGATTGCGCTCTAATTATGAAGCACATCCACTATTCAGATATAGATATATGATTCGATATCAATTTAATATGGGTGTGAAGCTATCTTATCTTCTGAGAAGGTTTGTGACTTGCAAGTTGCAATCTACTCGTCGCCCATGGGAAAAGGAAAACAATTGGTATGTTATCAGAGCGTTATCTGTTTCTCCTTGATAGCAGTGGGCCACGGTGAACAAAAAATGGTAGAAATATCATAACGCGGCCCTTGAATTTGTGGCATAATTTACAACTTTAACATCTACGGCAAAAAATGAGCCCTGTGCCCTTTTCGAGACCCCCATCCTCGGGGAACGACGAAAGCAAAGATGAAAAGATCATCGGCATTACCGAGGACAGCTACTCGGGCAGCGAGTATGAACGCTTTCTTACCCTAGATGCTGCCTTTGAAGGTACTGCCAAGAAGAAGTTGCTTCGGAAGCGTATGTTTTCCTTATACATTGAACTTGTTAATTGTATTCCCGCTGACAGTTGTTTGTAGTTGATCTTCGTCTACTTCCCACCCTCAGTTTCCTGTACCTGATGTGTTCTCTGGACAAGGCAAATGCAGGAAATGCAAAGGTATGCATTTTATCTGTTCTACCTAAAGTATTGAGTTAATTCTTTGAATAGCTATTTGGGTTCCTCGACGATGTCGGAATGTCCGGGACGCAGTTCAACCTCGCGTTGATGTACTTCTTCTTCACCTACGGGCTTTGGGAGCCAGTATCCAACATTCTCCTTCGCCGATTGGGTCCAAAAATCTGGTTTCCCGTGATAGTCACTTCATGGGGACTGGTGACGACTTTGACCTCTCAAGTTAGTAATTACGGCGGTTTCATTGCCATCCGTCTCGTTTTGGGAATCACCGAAGCGGGCTTGTACCCTGGATCCTACTTCATACTCTCCATGTGGTACACCCCTAAAGAGCTCGCTACTCGTATGGCAATTTTCTACGGCGCAAATACTGCTGCTGGGGCCTTTGGTGGGGTTATTGCTTATGGAGTAGGCAACCTTGATGGTGCTATGGGATGGAGAGCTTGGAGATGGCTTTTCCTGATTGAGGGAGTCATCACTATTTTCGCTGGAATCTGCTGTCTGTTCCTTCTACCGTGAGCCACTGCATTTTTCTATTCCCCGTACGTGAGCGGACCCTTTTGACACATTCCATAGCGCATTTCCGCATCAGTATACTGGAACGGTCAGCCGCTGGCTGAAAGCCGATGAACTTGACTATGCTTGCTTGCGAGTTAAATATGCGAACGGACCTGATTCACCAACATACGAGTTCCGTTGGAGCGACGCTATCGCTGCAGTCAAAGATAAAAAGACTTACTTCATGTTTGTCTTCCTTACTCTTCTGGGGCGGCGTTCTGGTTACTCATTGCTTTTAGGATGATGCTCTTCTGGTGGGGAGGCTCCGTGCCTACTTACTCTCTCTCCTATACTCTACCAACCATGGTTGCAAATCTTGGATATAGCGCAGTCAAGGCACAGGCGTTGACGACCCCGCCGTATATCTTTGCAACTTGTGTCTGTGTTACTGTTGGATGGTTGAGTGATAAGTATCAACGCCGATTTTACTCTATAATGGGGGCTTATACTCTTGGGCTGATGCAAGTTTCTTCCTTTTTCCACTCTAATGATGATAAAAGTCTAACATTGAAGAACTTATTAAAGCGGAATTATCATTCTCTGGGTAACTACACACTACCCTCATTTATCCGGTGTCAGCTATTTTGCAATCTTTCTTGCTGCAGCTGGGTATTCCGCGCAGGCCCCTATTGTAAGATCTATCCCAACACAAAATCAATACTTTCGCTAATAAGATAAATCAAGGTCGGCGCATGGACCAGTGTCAACGTGACCAACCCCTCTAAACGAGCTGCAGCAATTGGCCTTCTCATGCTCCTAGGTAGTGTCGGGGGAGGTAGCATCGGATCCAACATTTACTTGACCGATGAGGCACCTACATATCCACTCGGTTTTGGGTTCTCAGTTGGTGCTACTGTGCTTGGTGCAATGATTCCAGCAAGCATTCATTGGTTTCTTCTTCGTCGAGAAAATAAGCGTCGTGATGGGCTTGATTTGGCTACCATCGAGACTCATTATACCAATGAACAGTTGGGTGAAATGGGAGAGGACTCACCTTTGTTTCGATTTACGTTGTAAATGTTCCTCCCCGTGAGGATCTCGGAAGTATGCATCAATTCATAGACTTGATGCTTAGTATGGTTTTCACCAATTGATGGGTCTCTGTTATTTTCGAATGTCTGGTACTAAACGTGTATCTTTCTCCTTCCTCATCAATATTCCGGCATTCCACACCTAAAGCTTGAGTCCTAGGACGGTCCGTTTTGATTTTTTATCAGAAAAACAATTAAATATTTTCCATGATTTTATCGACGCAGACATGTGATTGTGATAGTCACTTTTTGAGATTAAGTTGGCCGTGGTGGAGACGGCCGTCGGGCCTCTAGATAAACGGGGTATTCTTAGAAAACACCAAATCAAATGTGTTTATATTAATGACGGCGCTTTAAAGTCCTAAATTCAGAATTTATTTTTGGTTCCGTTATTCTTGAGCGTGTCTTGTTTTTAACTTGAGGTTCTCTAAATCGGACACACCAACGTAACAATGCGCCTCCTCCCTACAGGAATTTACACGCCTCTGCCGTGTTTCTTTCATGAAAATGAGGATCTAGGTAAGTTTCACTGAATATAATTAAGACATAATTATGCAGTCGTGAGTTGCTTATCTGTTTTCTAATCAGATTTGGAGTCATTCAAGAGACATGTCAAATGTGAGATCCATTTACACTGTTTGAAGATTGCTTGTATTCATTGAACATATAGTCACCGCCGGAGCAGGAACTGTACCAGTCGTCTCTGGAACTATGGGAGAGGCCGTACATCTTGTATTTCTCTTTTACCCTTTCCTCGACATCTTGCTCTAATGCAGTCTACACATAGAGCCATGTTGAACGATCGCAACTTATAACCGCAGCCCGCTCAGCATTAGACGAGATCAAGCTCACCGACATGCCTGTTGTTGCTGGAGTGGGAGCTGCTAGCACTCGCGAATCCATCGAGTTATCCCGAGAGGCAGCTGCAGCAGGTGCCGATTTTGTCATGGTGATTCCGCCGGGATATTATGCTGGTGCATTACTCTCGGACTCTAGTTCGATTAAGCAGTTTTTTATCGATATTGCAGAGGCGTCGCCGGTCCCAGTGTGAGTTCAATCTCATCTTCAATTTTGACATCAGCTGATGTATAAAGAATGCTATACAACTTTCCAGCCGTATCGAACGGCATCGATTTAGACAGTGATCTCATTGTGGATGTCATCAAAAAAGCGCCAAATGTGTGCGGCGTGAAATTAACGTCAGTACCGAGAGTTACTATGCGTGATAAAATAAATGCTAACTTTTGAACGATTTAACCAGATGTGCTAATGTCGGGAAACTCACTCGCATCATGGCCCAGGTGAACATCCCCGACTTCCAAGCAGCTTATCCTCGGAAAACCCCTGAAATCCCTTTTCGTGCTATCGATGGGTTTATTGATTTCCTTCTCCCGTCGGTCGCTGTCGGGTCGTCGGGGGCGATCAGTGGTTTGCCGAATATTGCCCCTGTGAGTGCCTTGTATAGTCTCCTTGTTTTGTTATTTTTCTGAATTGTGGGTGATTATAGAAAGCGTGCGTCAAGCTATGGGAGCTGTGCCAGTCCCTCGAAGATCCCAAGTCCTACCAAGACGCACAGAAATTACAAAATATCATTTCGCTGGCTGATGGTATTGCATTGAAGATTGGGGTAAGTTATGCATACCATCACTCTCATGCAAAGAAAACACAGCTAAGCGAACTGATTGTTTGTTGTAGATCGCCGGGATGAAGAAGCTCTTGAATATGCGCTTTGGGTACGGAGATAGACCTAGACGTCCGCTCACGCCTATGACGGAAGTCAGAGCGCAGTCGATCTTCGAAGACGTATTTTTCAAGGCCCTTTTAGAATTTGAAGCTTCAATATAATGTATTTTTCTTTTCCAAAAACCAAAGTTCTGAAAAAAATGGGGGGGCGGCGATATCTCCGAGATAAGCGGACTAAGGACTTATGGCCTTATCTGCCACTAGGCATACCATTATCGCCGCCTGTTCTTATCTCATCGTTTTCGAGCTAATCGTTTTTCTTTCCTCTTCTTAATTTATCAACACTTAAATGCGAGAAGTCATACGGTGTCCATGCGTGGCAAATCAGTTCCAAAAGGCAGGATTTACAAATCCCGGAAATCGCGGCCATGCGATGCGTGTCGTCGACGCAAGGTGACTTGCGATATGCCTACGGGCCCTCCATGTCAGAGATGCGTGCATATGAACGACCCCTGTACATTCGAGCAAGGACCCAGTAAGAGAAAGCGGCCAATCCAACCACAGTCTCACGCCAATTTCGAATTCGAGTGTGATCTTGATACACCCTTTTTCATCGGCCCAGACGCAGATAAAGAATACGAGGCGTCCCATTATTTAACGACTTCGGAGATCCAACACGACCACCGCATGCAAGCAACAACTGAGAGCACAATAAATCAAATAGATGCTGCGCACCTGGCCAACTTTCAGGACCGCTCGAGTAGTAGCCACTCACCTCCTGAGCAGCATGTGTCCCTCCCTCAGCGCCTTGAGGATGCCGCCGGACCCATAAGCAACTCTGCAGCCCGAAGCACCGCGAACCAAACATCCCTCGAATTCATCCCAGATGCATTTAGTTTCTACATCGGTCCGACCGGCGTTTCGGATATACACTTACTTAGTCAACAACAATATGATGAGCGAAATATATCACGGCCGAATGTCAGAGGGCTCAAATACCGAGTGATAGACTCGGGAAGTCGTGGGAGGAACAACATCAACGACGATAACTTTGTCCCGCCCACTATATTCGGCATCACGGATCGCGCCCTTTTAGATAAGGCAGAGCCTAAAGTTGATTACCAAACAAATGAGTCGGCATGGTCAGAACTGTGGCAGATTCTGGATCCCATGGGTGCATGGCATTTGATCAGTCTGTATAGCCGCTTTGTCGATCCTTATTTTCCGATTGTCTCTCAACACCAGATTCCTGATACTGTTGATTGCCTAAGTAATATGTCCTTGGGTCTATTGACGGCTATGTGCGCGACGGCCCTTCCATTCATTACGTATGACGAGGCGTTATATAAACTTCTACTGCGCCCTCCTTCCAGCCAAGATCTCTATCGTCTTGCATGGCTAGGTGTGACAGCTGAGCTTCACGCCCCATCATTGACGACTCTTCAGGCATGTTTAATTCTCCAACAACGATTACCCACAAATCTTTATCTCTCCGACACTGCATTCACTTGGACTCTTATGTCAACAGCCGTTTCAGTAGCCCAGACAGTAGGATTACACAGAGACTCATCTACCTGGCTTAGCGTGCCGGCATGGGAACGACAGCTCCGTCGACGACTATGGTGGGCACTGTGGGTGATGGAGAAATGGGTTGCCCTTTCACGCGGGATGCCCAGTCATCTGCACGATGATGATTCAGATGTCACTCCAATATCCATCTCTGACATACAAAACACGTTGTCGTCCACATACGGGGACAATCACGCCCACCTTTGTCACCTGGTGAGTTTAACAAGAATATTATCCGACATCCAACACACATATTACACAGTCCGTGCCATCAGTCGCACGTCATCGGATCTACACTACTCTCTCGATGCGGCAAGACCACTACGAGCACGCCTCAAAGATTGGCGTGACAGCGTTCCGGATTCACTACGCTTTCGAGCCCGAAGCTACGTTGGAAATGGCGTTCAGTCGCTATATGAAGAAACACTGGATGGAAACGGTGGGTTGCATCTCTCTTATATAGTTACCCACATGACACTTTTCCGAGCGCTTCTTCGACCCTTGAACAACTGGCCTGCTATTATGGTCCAGTCACCGGCAGATCAAGCGATTGCAATCAAAGAAGGGGCGAAGGCTGTTGTCAGGGGGGCACTTCTCTGCGTTAAGGAGTTTGTGGAGTTTATTGAAACCCTGACAGAGACTCAGTGGAACGCGTTCTGGCATAGCTGTACGTTATAACCTTTTCGGCCATTTATTCTCCCTTCTTTTTTGTGTTTTTTGCAAGTCGCTAAGGTATGCTTGGCTGAATAGGGAGTCGGCCAAACTTTGCGATCGCCGGGTCGTTTATGGTTCACGTTCTTCACACAATTGCACCACAAGCCGCACAGCAAGAAGAATTGGAAGCTTCTACTTCTAGCTGGATAAACTTCGAAGATGACTACAGAGACCTCCAAGGGTGGATTCGCAGATGGAGATGGGCGAATCGCGTCTCTGCCAATGGTGCTGCTGGAGTCAAAGGTCTGACAAACCTCGGTTTAATGAAGGTAGAAACACTGATGGAAAATACGAAATTTCATGGCGATACACGAAACACTTTAATGAATAATAAATAAATTTTCTTCGCTGAAACCTATTAACAAAGACCACGAATCGCCCTCCGTTCATCGAATGTTTCCGGTCTCAACTTGCCCAGGCTGTGAACTATGTAACCAAAGCGTTGGCCGCTGTGGACCGCGGGCAACTTTACCAAACAATTTCACTGTTGGCCGCGCACTAAACGATAGTGGACGTTTTGAATTTTGATAAGTTAACAAGATGATCGATATCAATTATCAAATATGGGTCTTTTGGCACAACTAATTGGCACAACTAATGGGCACAGTATCTGGTATCTGCCTGATCACACCTAACCTGAACGTTAAATCAACGCATATTGCATATCGTGCGCTCTTTCATGATAGCACTAGATCAGACATATCAATACTCAAGGTTCTTATCAATATACATTTTGATACTTCCAAAGGGGACTAAGTAATGGCAGTCGACGAAATAAAGGGCACTGCGACTGATGAGCCCCAGGTCGTGCAAGTCAAAGCCGAAGTAGCTGTCAAGGCAGTCAAAGCCGGCGACAAGGACGTCGACATCGCAGCACACATCATCGCCGAATATGGCGAGGAAATGAGCGGACAGTTTTCGTGGATTGGATCGACCCCTTTCTTCGGCGGGCTTGTTTACGGCGCCGCCAGTGTACTCACTGTACTGCATTGAAAGGTGATAATCACCGTGCTAGATTGACCGGACAGTAAATTCTTTCCTGCTGTTCCCGAGTAGAACGGACAACAGTGATAACACAGATTCTTTGCCCCCGCTTACATATCCCAACAGGAACTAAGCGCGGATTACTCCGATCTCAGCCTTGCGCGGGCTACAGGTTGCGCATCTTTTGTGATTTCCCTACAAATAATGGTTGCTAAACTCCAATAACAATAACAAGTTGTCGAAATATCTACAAACACGGCGCTTAATGGGGCAATTTCCACACTGGCAAAAAGAACAGGACATATGCCACAATTCTACGCTGTGAAATCTTTCAGAGTCTCTGTGAGATTTTCTTAGCTCCGCTCTCTGCGGAAATAGAGACAGCCCTACTGATAAACCTGGTGACCGAATTAAAACTCTGAATGGTACGTGAAGAATATCTTGGAGACTTTATGTATCATCGCTAACCATGAGAAGACAATGTCGCTCATCGCCGACGCTCTCCTCTTGAAACTTTGGGAGACAGCTCAGGCACGACCATCGGATGAATGGGCCTCGGCAAGACTGTGGACCCAGTTATGGAGCAAACACTTCTTTTCGGAGAAGGAGTGGGTTGTTGCTCAGGAGACTTCTCCAGACGGAAATGGCCGTCAACGGGTCTATATTACCATAGAATATTTGGGTGGGGATAATGATTTAGCCCTTGTCGCTTTTCATGAAACAAGCCCGTTGAATACAGGGCCTCGCGATGTCGAGGAGGCCGAGCATCGGGCATACGATGCTTATAAGGTATCTTGCAAAACACTCTGAGGTACAATATGTGTACGCGTTCACATCACTTGGCACAAAGTGTAGAGCATGGCGATGTAGTCGAACTGACGATCATCTGTCTCCCCTATTCGGCTCGAATGACATGGCTGAACGTGATCAATACATCGAGGTGCACTCCCCAGAGGCTTCGTTATTAAATAAAACCATTCAAACGATGAGAGCTGTACTGTCACTTAAATAGGATATTTAGTGAATATATAGGCACCTCCAGATTGTGAGATGTACCTAGGTACTCCCGAGGTCCTTAGGTTGGATTTGCGTATCGTGAAATATGCGAAAGATATGGTCGTCGTCGTTCTTAAATATTCTTATACATCGAAAATCCGGCTGTAAATTGTAGAGATTCTTCCCAAGGATGTTTGGGGACGCCTACCTATGTAGTCAAGGCCGCATTTTCCTAAGTAGGAAGGTAGTCTGACAGTGAACTTGCATAGTAGATTGAGCCCAAAAGGATAATACGTGTATTAAGTACTAGCATGATAAACCAAGTATATTGTCTGCAACCCTTAATTTACCATACAAATTTTGGTCGTAATAAAAAATGTTTAATAGGGCAAGGACATCTGGGTATGTTCTTGTACTCGCTTCCTCTTCCCAAACACTCGGTTCTTGACCATATGGCATAAAGTAAACCAGAAAAACAGTATCAGAATACGTAGTTTATCTTTGTCTCAATAAACTTTCAGGAACACGAAGCAATCCCCACGTGAAAAAATTTGTCCATGATCGTCGCTCGGACCTCTCCAAATCCGGCGGGCCCCTGTGGAAAAGACGCTGAAACGGCCACAATGGCTGGCTAAAGATACGAGTTTAATATATATATGTCTCTTGGCTGCATTGACTCCCATGTTATACACGCGTTCTGAACCTTGGGAAGTGTTATATTGGTAGGTTACTAGCTTCCCAGTCTGGATGAAGGGATGTTGAACTTGCCCGTGCACCCACGTGCCTCCCAGCGATATGTAGTTGATAGGATTCAACCAAAATTCAGGTTTCAACAAGTTGTGCTACTGTAAAGCTTTCGGCCCTCGGGGGATATGGTATATTTTAAGTTTCTTTAACAACACATGGAGGATGTACATTGGCTTTTGACAAAATAGCCTTAATACCCCTAATCTTAGATATATATCCATGAAACTAAGGTGTGTGAGAGTTAAATATTCCCTGTGGTAATTATTTCAGATCTATAGAACATATCTACTTCTATATCTCGATCTATCATATTATTAGTCGTATCGTCAGCGGCCGAAGATATCCTACAAATATTAAACACAACCCCGGAAAACACCAGCGTCAAATTCGTAAACACCGTAGCACTCAAACACACTCAAACAAATAAACCTTTTTTTCTCATACAGACTTACACATTTGCGTCATCGGTGTTAATGCGTATTTCCGTAGTCTTGTGAATGTCATAGTTTTTGTTTCGGTTGATGTCTGATAGGGGCACTTCACCGCCCAGCACTCGAGTCTCGTTGCCAAAGATATGCTCTTCGCTTTCGCTTCGTCCCAGATTTGAATTGTCGTTGTTGGACGTGATCGCCGAGAAGTTCCGGCTTCGGCCGGTGTAACCGGAGAATGGATGGTCTGAACTCTTTCCTCCGTGGTACAACTGGCGCGATGTTTTCTTCGTTCCGGTTGTGGTTGAGTGCAGGAAATGCACGGTCCGACGCAGAAAAGACCATACGTAAGGAAGATTGGATACGTAAATACCGATCGAAGCTTCGCGGAGGTACCAGAACTGATAAGAGGTATCGTAGATGTCCTTGAAGGTAAAGATTTTCGAGACAATGGCACAGATGATCTAGTTTGAAAAGAGGTCGATTAGTCGATGGATTTCCTCAGAGGCAAGTGTCTAATTTTCTAGACGTACCAGGAAAAATCCCATCCCAAAAATGAAGATGAGAGGCACCTTCTCTTTGTTCGACATGTTCATCTTCCACAGTGTTGGGATAATGACCAACAAAATGGCCAGGTCAGAGGAGATATTGAACACAGCCTGAACAACTTCGTAGTTGAAATAGGTAGCGCATTGTTGTTGCGGTGGCGGGATTGTAAAGTATCCTGAGAAGGGACGGCAGTTCAGAAATAAGGTGAGTTCAACGGCGACGTATCCTGCCAGAGTGTATCCGGCACAGAGTTTGACCCAGAATTGTTGTCGGAGATTTGTTCTTTTGAGCATAACGGGAATCCGATTAGAATAATGTAGAAGATAGGCAATGAGATTCAACACTCACGTCATCCGGTAGTAGATGATAAGCATACAAGCTTTCAAAGTCCATATCGTGTTGCACATACACTGTTATTTAATGTCTCCCATGAGCTACCAAGAACGTGCAAACTAAGTATTATTGATTGAGGGATTTGCTTACTTGTTCCGAAGCAAACTCGACCTTGGCAAATTGTTCCCTGGAAGCAATATCGGCAGCAGTAAAGGTTGCGTATTCCTCTGGTGTATAGAGTGTGCCTCCGCCACCTTCGGCCAATTGAATGTTGGTCACGACGAGAGCAGTGTACCAAGCCTGAAGAATACAGAAGCTGTTAGTTGCAATCCTATTCGCATGCATTCGGATAGAGTAAAAGCTTACAACTGCAAGGACCATGACAAAGTCCTCTGCCTGCCACTTGAAGCCCATCCGCTCATATCTAGCATATCTGCAGTACCAGTTTAGGTTAACATCCCACGGCGGTATTGGAGACAGCATACATTCGAAGCAGGTATATGACAATACCAATGCTGTACATGATCCATGACTGCACCACGAGCTGTTGCGGGGTGCCACCGCCGTCGTTTGGCATTGCTATAGCTTCCGCGCTGTCTTTTCAGCGGGCTGGACAGAGACGAACATTTACTTTCTTCCCCGGAGGCACGAAATGAATATATGTGTGAGCAGACTGAAGATTCGGCAATGCCCTATCTCTGTGAATCCGGTTCGGCAGATGAGAAAGAGTCTGACCCCATGCACAACATAGTCAGTGCAGCGTCCACACCATTCTTGGTAACTGACCCTGAACGGCGATAGAGTTTTTCTCGTGGTGAACTGCGGTCGACTTCTAGAACGACATGGCAAGAATGCGAGGCCTGACCGCCGTGGCGTGTCCTGGCCAATGGCAAGGAATGCCACCATGCAGGCGGCGAATCAGGAGCCGGGGTCTGTTCACGCAATGTCGAGAAACACGCAATTGTGCATCGTATTCAGCACATCGGCCGAGATTAGGACGCTGGGAACAAAGAGACCCTGGTCAGGGGATGGGGACACTATTGATTGCTTTCCGAGGCTCGCTCTCACAAAGGCATTGTAGTGTGAGTACTGGTACGTGTACTCCGTGGTACATGCTACAAGACCCGGAGCAATCGCGGGACGGGGGAAGATCAACCCTGGCAGGAGCACCAATCACGGCGACTCGTGAGGTCCCTGGTCAAGCTTTTGTAATCTTGTATGGATTTCTGGCCAGAATGCGGCGCTGCACAGTGGAGCCGCCACAGCCAATGGCGAGCGCTATCTGCACACCACTATCAGGATCGCATCCCTGGCTGACATTCTTGGCGCGCAGACGGCCGGCCCTGCCCGTTTCGGATACGGGTCGGCTAGCCCAAACAAGAAAGTCGATTGCCTTTTCGGTCTGTCTTTGTGTTTCCTTGCAGCGTTCGAGCTTTCCAGGTTTATGGCTCTCGCGTATAGTCTCCATATGCAAGTCATCTCACTGCAAGTCTGTGGGAGTAGGAATGATAAGTACGACTTCGCTGTCGCGTGCACAACGACATCGGCCGGACCCGCTCTTTTATCACTGGCAGTTCTAGAAGCGCGCTAGCCCAAACCTTGGCAGCACGAGCCACCCCGGCAGACCCTTCGATCGCATCAATTTAATCTATTTTTTGCCTCGACGTTGCGTGTTATCAGTCTGTAAATACTACCAAAGGGCAGATACTAATACTAGGCCTAAATACACCGCAGCTAAGTGAAACCCGCGCATTCGCCTATTCCTATTTGACAATCATCTGGCCACTGCTTTTTTTTTTCCTTTTGTGGGTCTCCGTCCGATTCTACTATTTGTTTTCTCCCATCTGTGCCCATGTCCTGGAGAGTCATCTCGCAGGAAATTTGATGCGCTCGGTTTGCCGGAGTTCCAAGGTTCCTCAAACAAGCATATTCACACAAGACATCCCGCAATGGAGAAGCAGTCGACGGGCTCCGTTAACCTTGATGGCCCAGAGCCAACAACACCTGGCCTGGAGAGCCAAACATCGGATGCCTTGAAACCTACCAATTCGGGGAGCATCTTTGCCCGGCTGAATGAGAGAATCAACTCAATCAGGTTTCTCGAAACCCGTGGCATCGAGCGCGTGCCCGAATCAGAGCGGCACACCCTTGCTGCTGCCGATTACTTGCAGATGGCCCTGCTCTGGTTCAGTACCAACATCACCGCAAACAACATTGCAGTTGGCATGCTCGGGCCGCTTGATTATGGCCTGAGTTTTGTCGATTCCGCTCTCTGTGCCACTTTCGGTGCTCTGCTCGGTGCGGCTGGTGCTGCGTATATGGGAACATGGGGCCCAGTCAGCGGTAACCGTACAATGGTTTGTCAGCTCCTATCTTGTTGTTGTCGACTTCGAGATTGAGCGCTTGTACTAATGTTGGATCGAACAGGTTGTTGCGCGATACTTTATGGGCTACTATCCCAGCAAGATCTGCGCGCTTCTTAACATTGTCATCATGCTGGGATACGGAATGATTGACTGCCTCGTGGGTGGTCAGATTCTTTCTGCGGTCGCCGGTGGGAGTATGTCTGTTGTTGTGGGGACCATCATCGTGGCCATCATCACCTGGGTGGTTGTCATTTTTGGAATGTCCATCTTCCATGCGTACGAAAGATGGGCCTGGCTCCCACAGCTAATTGCCCTGTTTGTGTTGGTTGGTTCCGCTGGACCTAAGTTCGACACAAATATTCCCTCTGTAGGTGATGCAAGGGACATCGCCGGCAACCGCCTGTCTTTCTTCTCTCTGTGTCTGTCGTCTGCCGTTGCATGGGCGCCTGCCGGTGCTGACTATTACGTTTACTATCCCCCGACTACTAAAAAGTGGATTACCTTCACCATGAGCTTCCTCGGAATCGGCCTTGCCTTGGTATTCGCCAATCTGCTTGGTGTTGGCCTTGGCTCTGGTACTTTCACCAATACCGATTGGGCTGCTGCCAACGACGTCTCATCCGGTGCTCTGGTTGTGCAAGGCTATGGCGGTTTGGGAGGCTTTGGAAAGTTCCTCAGTGTTCTTGTTGCTTTAGGTCTCATCGCAAACAACATCCCTGGTACCTACTCTGCCACACTTGGTTTCCAAACTCTTGGGCGATATGGATTGGCACTCCCTCGTTGGTTCTGGACTTGCGTGGGTGTTATTATCTATACCGCCTGTGCCTTGGGTGGACGCAACTATCTTTATGAGATTTTCGAGAACTTCCTAGCTCTGATGGGTTACTGGGTTACCATTTTCCTAGTCATTGTGCTCGAAGAACACATGATATTCCGTTGGGGCAAGATTGCCCCGGCTTTTGACTGGTCTCTCTGGGCAGACCGCAGCAAGCTGCCCCTCGGCCTGGCTGCTTTCACTGCATTTGTTATTGGATGGGTTGGCAGTGTCTTGTGTATGGACCAGATCTACTTCGTCGGACCCATCGCCAAGCTGGCCAGCTCCGATGGTGCCGATTTGGGTATTTGGGTAGGATGCTCCTGGGCTATGCTTGTCTTTCCACCTCTCAGGTGGCTGGAACTGAAGAAGTTCGGCCGGTGAGCAATGACTTGACGCCTCGAAGACTCCAAACTCGCTCCATGAAAATAAAAAAGGTGGATGCTCTAATGCTGTCCCGGAGCTTTCACCTTCGATGCCTTATACATATACGTGTTCATGATACCTATAAACAAAATCACTTCATGTATATTACGCGAGATCTATCGATGGGAGATAACCCCAGGTGATAGAAGTTGATGACTTGTCTATTACAAATAGTACATAGTGTTTAATAAATTGTCTTTCTAAGAGATCCAACTCCGAAGAAGTATATAAAATCAGCTTGGGATACCATTTGGCATTGAGGCTTCCCGACAGGTTATGGTTTATAATGTTCAATTTTCAATCACGCTAGAAGTACTTGATGCTGACAGACTTTTCAGACATGTCAAGAGATACTTTTTATGACTGTTTCAAAGGTACAATGCTTTGTATTTAAGCCGTTTTCCAGGTCCACATATTCATGCCCATCTTGTTTCCAGTCGTAACTGGCATTCCCGCATGGAGCGTTAGCTTATGACCTGATTCATCCTCGTGAAGGTTCTCCCAATATATGGCATTGCCGAGTATAGGTTTAAAAGTGACGCCTTCATCCAAGGGTCGATCGCAGTCGATAAACTCGCACCACTTCTCATCCTCGGGAGGCGTGAGCCGCGCGAAGTTGGTCCCTCCACCGGTGCAATTGGCATGGATATAAACAAAGAATGTAGAAGCTATATTTCCTCCCACGGCATGAACATCGTCAAACCAGTCGTAGTGATCACGATACTGGCCAGAGATGCCGTAATTCTGCACCACAATTGGCATAAAGTCTCCAAAGCGTTTGTAAAATGGAAATGATGTTGCCCTTTTTTCAATGCCTTTGATTATATCATCGTTCCGATCTAACTTGGCCGTCATCGAAAGACGATAAGCTTTGTCGATATGCGGTTTCCCCTCATTATCCCACATGGGCGACGGGGCGAATCGGCCGTTACTAATAAAAAGATTCGACTTAGTTGTTGGCTTCATGGGGCATGAATAAAAATAATGGATGTGCACTGACGCTAGTTGGACGAGGTGAGCCGCTTCCTGCGCATTGATGAAATTCTTCACGTAAACCACGACTGGATCCTCTGAGAACATATAGATCTCCGGGCCTGGGTATTCGCTTCCAGCATTGATGGAATTGTGCATACGGAGCCATTCCAGCGGCCAGGAATCGGTTTGGTTGACGCTCCACGCAATTGCAATGGCGATGGCTATCACGAGCAAGCCGAGGGACCGGAAGACCCGATTGTCTGCCATTGTCTTCTCGTATATACAATCGATGATGCTAGGTCGGTGACAAGACCAAAAGTGTTCCTGGAAACAGAGAATCCATCCGAGGACAACAGCCCTGGTTGAAATGGATGGAATTCATGATTGATGTTGACTTCACGTGGAGAAAGTGGAAGAAATCGCGAAGGGAGGGCCTTATCGATAAGGCGAGCACGTGCCCCCAGCCGTGCTGACTATTGGCGCCCGCCAATGAAATTGTCCGTAGCGCGCCGTTTTTGCGACGCTAAC
Source organism: Penicillium sp. OUCMDZ-019 (assembly GCA_011750695.1). Taxonomy (NCBI): domain Eukaryota; kingdom Fungi; phylum Ascomycota; class Eurotiomycetes; order Eurotiales; family Aspergillaceae; genus Penicillium; species Penicillium sp. OUCMDZ-019. Next base: position 54,280 of record WTTZ01000034.1, on the reverse strand, counting down.
CCATTTAGTCCTGCATCATGCATCGTCGAGCTGTCACTGACTTCTTTTTCCCTGCATACAACCATGAGGGCCTTATCGGTCTTGAGGCTGCAGCCATGGCTTTGGATTCTGACTGTGCTCCGGCTCTGCTGCGCAGGAGAATTGCCCCTGTCCAGTATTGACCCAAATGGCTTCGACCAAAGGGCTATATTGCCTGGTGTCTTCTTGATGACCTGTATGTTGTCAACTCCTTGCATTGCAGCTGAGTATACTAACGCATGTTTATAACAGTTTGTATAGTGAGTACTTAGTTCATTGACAAAATACGTATCGTATTAGTTTATTGCACTACGTGCTAATTATTTCTCCACGCCGACCAGGACTGGTTGTATGATTACCCACCTGCCATCTGCTGCTTTGCCTACATACTGACTACGGCCCAGTGAACCTTGCAAAACTTTACACAACCAGCTCGTAGATGCTGCAGATGCCTTGAGCAAAACCTCAGAGGTCAGCATCTATGAAGTTGACTGTTCGGAGCACGCAAAGTTTTGTGCATCTCTAGATGTCCTCTCCTTTCCAACAATACGTGTATTCGATCACCAGAAATGGTCACGCTACCGGGGCCCGCAAAAGTCGTCACAGTATGGATAGTTCTTTGCTGATTGACCAGTTACCCAAGCTGACTGACTTTGCGTTCCAGAATTGTGACCCATGTCTTGAAGAAAGTCTTGGATCCTGTCATCGAGTTGGACGAGCAGCGCTTAGCCGTGATGAAGGGCTTATCTCTTCCCTTGATGGTCATGACAGGTGGCCAGGACGATACCTCATCAATTGATGCTCTTAGTTCTCTGGCAGAAGAAGAATTATCGCAAAACTTCTTCATGGGAGTGATGTCAGATCCACCATCTAGTGAAACCACCCCATCTGTCACGGTCTTCAATATTCTGGATGAAACAACACCTAAATGCGATGGCCCGTTCGAGCGACAAGACCTCTTAGATTTTGCCAGTCTAGTTTCCCAGCCTCTTGTCAGACAATTCGACCTATCAGCTATAGTAAGCTTCATGAAGGTGAGTTTTTCTATGTATGACCGCCCCGAACATATGTCTGACAAAAAAAAGTCCGGATTGCCTATCGGGATGATTTATTCTGCCAACGAAGATGAACGCAAAACGCTCGCTGGGGCTCTCTCCGTCGTGGCAATGAAACACAGAGACGATATCAATTTTGCCACCGTTGATGCCGTCAAAAACGCATTTTCTATGGAGCCATTGGGCTTGAAGGCGGATCAGCTTCCGGCTTTTGTCATTCAAACTGAGAATGATGTATTCAAATTCAATACTGGTGTTCTAATCACACCGGAAGCAATTGAGGACTTCATTCAAGAAACGCTTTATTCAAAAAGCACTCATGTAGTTTACAAGACCGCCCATAATTATTAAATATATTCAAATTTTAAAGAATTGGCCTTCGCAGTCTAAGGAAACTTATTATGCGATTGCAACTTAAACTCTCAAAACCATCAAATCAAAATCGGCGATCAGTGTAGTTCTGGGGCAGGTTGACGAAATGATTCGAAAGCCATTGACACTTTAGGCAGTGCCAGTAGACTCAACAGTGCCACTCTGTTTGTTGGTTGGTTCAGGGAAAAATTCACTGAAAACGCCCTCGAATAGCTGCTCCAAACCACCGTTCATCATATGACCACATAATTCTCTCACAAAGTATGCACGATCTCGCAAGTCACCATTCTCGTCAGGGCCCAATACAACCCCATGCCAGTCTGACCCAGAAATCTTAACTGTGTTACTTTTTGCATCTATGCCACCCAAAAACTTCCCTGCAACCTTACTTCCGTAAGTGCAATCATTTATTTTCTCGCCTTCCTCTTGGGCCAACTTCAGAATATCTTCCTGACATCCAGGGCCTCTGCCCATGCCGGCAAGGATATTTCCTGTGACGTACTCGTAAAAGACGATGTTGGGCTTGTCGTACGCTGGATTACCACAGGTCTCATCAATATCGCTCTCCATGGATGGGAAGATGATGCGGTGAAAATCTTCTAGGATGGGCTTTTCGAAATTTTGCGACCACTCAATCTCCCCGGAAAGTGAATCATGAACCCATTTGATTCGATTAAGGGCTCCAACAATTCCATCTGGATGATAGGGCTGATCTCCAACGCCCGTATTTTCCACATTGAAGAGAAATTCCTTGAAGTCAATCTCCATGCCGTTGCTTTCAAGAAGCTTTTTGCAATGTTCGTTTATAGTTTTGCCAAGTGGTCCAACCTTTTCTTGCTTTTGTGTGGTATATAACACCGCCACCTTGATTGGACCATGAGAAAAAGAAAGGGGTTTTTCAAACCTGCTCAACGATCCCTGAAATGCGCCCACCTCGAATGGGTCGACAATTTTGCTGACACCATAAATCTCTTGAGCATATAAATGGAGTCCATCTTTGGAACAAACAACTTCGCGTTTGTCAGTCATGATTAGTTCAGAACAGAAACATCTGTCTCTTGTTGATATGAGCTTGACAGTTCTTGGAATATGTGGAGGTATTTCTAAGGTTAGAAAAGATAAAGGGATTTTAGGCAGAAAGTACGAAAACACTCTTTTTATATTAGGCTGCACTTCACTTTCATCTGATCACTATTGCTACTTTCTTTGTTTATCAAGATATCTGTGAATATCTCTATTTCTTTGTGTAAAGTGATAATTAATTTTTGTTCCAAAATTGTCATTACGTACTAAATCCTTTCATGAGTTTCATCTCATCACAGTAAAACACAGACCGCATTATGAGCCAAACAATAGCATGACAAATACCTACATAAGATAAAACAGAATTGGAATTATATTTGTCAAGCTGTATCAACTATATAGAATTACCAATCCTTTCATCACCTCATACATAGTCGCCTAGTACTGGTGTTGCACAACCATGAGGGTTTGCCATCATCAATAGAAGGATTTTGACAAAGTATCACAATATTCCAAGGTTAGATATAGCCCGGGAATGGTTGAGTCCGGCGGTTATATAGTTTTGCCCAGCACGCGTTTGACGGTCTCCTTGACGCTTTCTGGCTTCAACCCGAGCAAGGAATTGGCTAGCTTTTCATCCGTTGCATAGTTGGCACGAAGCCCAGGGGTATCGGCATAGCTTGTGCCCCGAACAAGAATGAGGGCACCGCTAAAATCACCAGCACTGAGCTTCTTGACACCCTCGCTTACTTCAGCATTGGTCGTGGTATCAGTCACTGTCCACTTAGATGCGGTCTCTTCCTCCAGGTGACCAAGGATCTCCTTCTGAGAGGTCTCAACAGAGGAGACGTAAAGGTATTGATTAGCCGTTTCTTGAGGGTGTTTTAAAACACCAATGACAGCACCTCCGAGTTCCTTCTCGTTGATAAGGGTGAATTTCCGGTGTCCCCCGTCCCATATTGTCGCTGTACGGGAAGCAACATCATACCCCAGAAAGCCATTTGCAAGACCCTATGAGAAAATCAATGTGAGAATCACGCCAATGTATATTTTACGATTAGCGTACGCACCCAATCAAACAGTAGAGCAGTTGCAATACCCGTCCAGGCAAACCCATCCGACTCCTTGGACTTCAAATAGTCAAGAATAGCCTGTTTCTGTGCGAATAGTGGCAACAGCTGTAGGACAGCATCGCTTAGAGTGTTTGCGGAGAACTCGGATGGTATGAATCTCTTGACACCCGCACGAACCGCAGCGTCAATGATCTTCTTCTGGTCCTGAAATCCAGTTGCACCCACTGCCGAGACAACAACATCTTGACCATCAAGGGCAAGTTCGAGATCGCCTTCGGAAAAGTCGGTTTTGCGGACAGTAACCTCTGGACCGAAGGTTGCCTCGCTCGACACGCGGGACAACACAGTAACGTTAAACTCAGGCGAGGCAAGAAGTGCATCAAGAATAATCTTGCCGACACTCCCGCTGGCCTGAAGATTTGCAGATTAGCTTTGAACTTGCATTCAGGTGAGTGGCGAGGTGACTCACTCCAATGAGCACAATGTTCTTGAACGAACTGGCCATTATAATCCGCTAAATGGTATCCCCTGAGTAGGTATGTTTTGATATTTGAGACTTGAACTTGCTAGGACAATATAGAACTGCTACGAGGGAAGAAAGGGAGAAATAGTACATTTATATATGTCTACTGAGCTCATTTTGAGTTTATCACACTTTCGCATAACATCAGCAACACGATTATACAGCATTTGAGGGTTGTTCGCAGGTTTGACAAATCGAGCGGACTGAAGATGCTCCCCTGTCTCTCTCGCTCGCTCTAGTCCTCACCGTGAGTCGGCTGAATTGTAATCCATGCAAATACCAATATGCGTCCTGGTCAGCAATCTTGTTTGCATTCTGAGTGGATCTGACAAATCCAGCGGACCGTCCTCCGCTCTCTCCGCTCCAGCCAATCAGCGACCGCGTCTCATCACGTCACGAACATTTCTGCTTACAACAACGAACTGTTTGTCAACAGTCATCACGACATGCAAGTCTAAAAGGATGCCACGAAGAGTCATTGCAGACGGAAATTCCTGTCTGGAATGCCGCCGTCGCAAAATCAAGTGCGATCGGTCGTATCCATGCTCGTACTGCGTTAAAAAAAGGATTGAGTGCGCCTATCCGCCGTTGAGAGCCACGCCAAATACAAATCCAGAGAGCGATACTCTGGCCCGCGTGGAGAAGATTGAGCAGAGATTTGCATCTTTAGAGCAAGGTCTCTCGGAGATCAAACAGCTGTTGCAGTCGTGGTCTCCAATCGTGCCGTCGCACTCAGGCAAAAATGATAATTCTCGGGAACGAGAATTCCGGGACAATGATATTGAAAATTACACGACACGAAGTGACAACTTCAGTCATGTTGATAGACTGAGTCCGAATGTAACCCTAGTCCTTCCAGCTGTGGAAATCGCATGCTAAAGTTGCTCTAGGATGCTGCTTTCTACTCGAAGAGCCCATTGGTGCTACAATCCATCGAAGAGCACCACAGCAAAGCTCAGAGTAGCCAGTCGCCTCTTCTCTTCGAGTCAAACAAAACGGTAGAGCTGGAAACTATCCGTCCGCAGTCAACAATGATATCTTTCCTCTGGCTAAAGTATTTGGAGAATGTCGACCGCGTCCTTAAAATATTCCATACCCCGACGGTACAGAAACTAGTAATAGAAGCCCTTCGATGTAAGAATGGACTTGCTTCTGCATCAGAGTCTTTGCTATTCTCCATTTATTATGCGACTGTAGTCGGCCTATCTGTACCCGAGTGCCGTACAGAGTTTGGGGAGGAACGATCAGTTCTACTCAAGAGGTATTTTCACTACTCTTGCTTTTGTCGGCCTCAAATGACTAACTATAATACTTGAGATATCGCACCGGTCTTGAATGCTGTCTTTCGCGTGCGGACTTTGCCGAAGCACCCAACATGACAACCTTACAAGCATTCGTCATCTATCTGGTAAGAAACAACTTCTGTAAATGTGGTAAATTGAAATTAACAACCCCAGGTAACTGGAAGACGCGATGAAGAGGGTCCAGATGTGCATAGTTTGACTGGACTTGCTATTGGACTTGCTTTTAGGATCGGACTTCATCGCGATGCCGAAACCATCGGTGTTTCCCCATTCGAGGTGGAAATGCGACGTCGGCTCTGGTGGCAGATTTGTATTCTGGATGTACACACAGCAGAGGAGCATGAGTGCGATCCGTGCATTCTTGAATCTTCCTTCAACACCAAATTGCCCCTCAACATCGCAGACAGCAGCCTTGATCCGCATATGAGCGAAATTCCTCATAGTATGCCTGGAAAAACAGAGATGCTTTTCAGCTTGCTGCAAATTGAAGTGAGCTACTTTGCACGGCAGCTTCTGTTTTCAAAGGACTTTATTCGGGCCAATGCGTACACGTCCATGTCAGGCCCCGAAAAGTGCGATGCTATTGACTTGTTCCAAAAAAGGATTGAAAGCCAATATCTATCATACTGTGATACGAAGATTGCCTTTGACTTTGTGACTGCAAATTTTACTCGATTCATTCTAGTGAAGCTCAAATTGTCAGTCAGCCAAGTACACAATCAGGACGATCATTCTCGCATGAAGCAGAATTTGAGAGAAATTTGTATTCAAATTTTGGATTATTCCAGCACAATACGAAATTGCGAAAGTGGTCAGAAATAGAATTGGTTCTGTTAAACTGCGTTACTCTAACGTTTTGTACTCAGTCGTCTTCAAGAGAACATTAACAAGAGAATTGGAGCTAATTATTATTTATAGCAACTATAATGTACGTCACCGCAGCTCCTTCGGGTAATCTTCCAGAGTCCATTCTTGTAGAGGCAGTAAATCGCTTCTCAACTGCACAAGCACGCCCACATTCGAAGCATCCATGACTAGTTTATGGCACTGCTGCTTGTATGCATTATCTGCGTCTTCAAGGTACGACACATGTATGATCCGTAGAGCAGGGAATTCGGAATATCTACGGGCGGCAATATCATGAAACATGGCATCCAAAGCCTTTTCATGCTGACCTTTCCCATCTGATAATAGAGATAGCTCCGAGACTGACGCAGGGACAAGGTCGCGAAGAAAGAATTCTGCGTAATTTAATTCGCCCTCTGGTGATATGGATGCAATAAGATTACCCATTGAGAGTTCCAGAGGAAACTCCAGCTTTTTCAGTCGCTGAAAGCCGCGCATTGATGTTTTTCCGCGAACTACACCTCCACGGAAAGTGTGAATAGAAAGGCAGAGCTTCACCAGCTGGGTGCCAACCTGACGCTCCATTGCGTTAATGAGGCTGCAGAAATTCCAGTCTTGGCGGACGAAATGTTGTTCGGTTGAATGTGAATAGTGCAGCGATTTAAGGCATGGGGTTTGTTTAAGGAAAGCTACCAGGGATTCCTCGTCCTTCGTTACTTGTGACAAGTTGACTACTTCAATGTTTTCAAAGGTTCCACCATACTGGTATGTAGATGAGGATTCTCTGTGATCTTTGATGCTGTTACAGCATTTGAAGTATCGAAGCCGGGGCAGGCTCAGGAACGCGGCGGCCCCAACGAAATAGTGGTGTATCGTGAGCATCTTGACCTGGGCCATGCTGTGTCTGTCATGAAGAAAAGTTGCCTTTCTGGCTCTCCGAGAGACGGCATCGAGGAGCTTATCAGTTGCCTCGAGCGACTGCCACCACAAGGGTAGCCTGAGTCTTCTGACGTTGGGCAGCAGCGTGAGAAGAAATGCAGCAGCATACTGTGAGTAGCGACGTTCAAGGAAATCCTCTTTCATTGTGGCATAATATTCCTTCCAGTCAAGGCCAGCCTCCTTCAAGTACGTAGAATCGGCAAGTAGTCTGGTCACACTTTCCTCGAAATGAGGATGCTCTTGTAACCGCCGCGTCGACTTTTCGGTGTAATGAGTATATTGACTGTCCTCGTGGAAATCTCCATGTTGGATATAGCGTGCGACAGCCGGCTCATCGGCGATTTGGGCAATCACCATGCAAGCCGACATCAATGGGTAAGGACGTGTGACAAGCATTTTGTTGTACATTCGCGGCCGGTATCCATACCAGAATTCGCTGAAGTGCGCGCGCAGGTCGTTGTGGTGCTCGATAAATGGACGACAGAGGGCAAATATTTCTTTGCAGGTCAATGCCAGACTCTCGAAGCCCTCTGGCAAGCTGTGTATGATAATCTCTTCGAGGATCTCGTTGGGCAGATGTGTTAACGCCATGTTTGTTGATTTCAACAGTGTTTGTTGAGGAAGAGTCGGGCGGGAGGCAGAAGAAAGCGAAGAACCCCGCGACGATCGGAGCCTAAGCTAGAAAGCGCATCATTCCAAGGTTGTCGTGGTGTTTTACGGTTTTTCACACCGCTATATATCGTCTCTATCCCCGGTACTACCAAGTTTCACACCTATGTAAACACGCTCATAGCGGCCCCTTGACTGCAGGGTCCCTATTACTAGTGACATGAGGCATTCTCCCGTTCGTACAATTGTCTTCGGTCTATGACGAGTTCTGCGGTATTTGTACATAGATTTGAGGATTCATTCTGAAATTCGCAGCACAGGTTTCGGTCTGTAAACCATCAGGGATCAGCCAGATATTTCTTATTTTTAAGAGACTGGGCGACAGAGCTAGCTAGGGTTGCCTGGATTGTGTTGCAATGCCTTGTCCGGGGCTATGATCAGTTCCATGCTAATCTATAATCAATAGATATATTTATATATAACTATAGCGAAATTTAAATCAAATAATTACATCCTTGCATGCATGTAAATCGACGAAGCCGGTTCCGGGATGAGGGCCGGCATCAAAGGCCGGTACCGCTCGCGTGCATGACAGAGTCCTCCCCCAGCAGAACAAACAGAGCTGAAAACTCTCAAATTTCAAGTTCTTTTCTGCATAATTTCCTGCTACATCATTTCAACCTCGAGCCTCTAATCATATACGAAAAGCTGCGTGCTGCTACCATGCCGGACATTTCCAAGCACCTGGTAGTCCTCGAGGGCTTGAAGAATGGCTCCTATCCAACACTGGGCCTAAGCTTTGGCTCGCGCCAGGTCACTCCAGGGGAGAAGATTCCTAAAGCAGGTAAGTCGACTAAGATATGTCAAATATTGTGGGATTTCCTGCGCATGTCAGACTAATCGACATCAAAAAGATACGAAGCCAACGCCGACTCTGTTGGCACCGCCTGACCTTCCCCAAGGTTCCTATGCAATCATCTCGATCGATCTGGACCCGCCCTTTGTCTCTTTCAATATCCTTGGCCCAGGTGTTCACTGGGTCCAAACGGGCTTCAAAATATCCGAGAAGCCAAACCGCGAGCTCAAAAGCGACGATCCTGCGATTGCATACTGGGCTGCTGCTGCTCCTCCACCGGGTGCAGCACCACATCGTTACGTGTTTTTTCTCTATGAACAAACACCCGACACGAGTATTCCGCCAAATTACAAAGAGAAGCCGTTTAGTGTTTCGCAGCGGGTCAGATTTGATGTTGACGGGATGCTGAAGCAGTTGAAATTGGGGGAAATCAAGGCAGTGAATTACTTTCTTTCGAACTAACTTTATACCTCTCTCTTATCGTGTTTTAATCATCAATCCATTTTTTCCTTGACCAATAGTTACGTTGTTCCATCTATGTCGACAGCCTTGGGTTGTTTTGTCAAATGTCAATTTTCTAGTACAGTTTTCACGTAGAAGGGTACCTAGGTATTATTTCCCTCAAGAATGAGAGCATGAGAAATCAATCGAAGTATCCAATGGTTAAAGCGAAAGTCATCAATAAAGGTGTGGAATATATTGCTCTTCCAATGTTACAATGTTGTCTGGGCCACCTTGGGGGGTTTTTAATTTACAAACCATCGATATATACCTAGGTATACCACGACTGGAATGCTTTGAAGCAAAAAGCTCTGCAGAACTTGAGAACTTGAGAGCTTGTAGATTCGTGAATATTTTTAATATTTTAATTCAGAAGGCGAGCGACATTAATAAGTAATAATTACCTGCGTCTTTGTATAGTTTCCGAAGATTCCCTTGTCCTCTACGTAGAGGGCGTACCGAAGATTGTGTTGTGCTGCCTGTAAACCAACCAGAATCAGGGCCACTGTTGTGAATTCAAGTTTTTCCATTACTAAGTCTTTCATACGTGACACTATAAAGAGGTTATGACATTATTGATCTCGACCAGTAGCTTGTATATTAAGGGACTATATAGGTGCACATATCACACCCAACGTCCTCATTTCAATCTACAACTTTTATCCTCCTTACATATTCATATAAAAAAACTTCCTCAGCCAATTTTTTAAACGAGATATTACCAAAGATTCGACTTCAATCTGCGCAGAAAATAAATGGCCGGATCACCTTCTGAGACTTGAGTTAGTTAGCCATGTATGGCTGATGCCATTGGAGACTTTTTGGTATGTTTATCGCGCTTGATTTTCTCTTCACTGACCAAATGAGTTCCAAATTTGTTATATTCTCAAAAACCGATTAATTTCTTATCAGTAGGGTGGCGGAGTGGTCTAACGCGATAGACTTGAACCCTTATATTTCCTATATGGAACAAATCTATTATCCTCGGATGCCCAGGTTCGAATCCTGGTCCTACTGATTTTTTTTTTCAATTATTGATCATAATCATAAAAATACCTGCTGGCGGCATTTCATCATGCCGGATTGTCGTGGTATTTATTTATATTCCTCTTTTCCTGGCCTTTGTGCCTTGAGGTATTCTTTATATTTCTTTATTTTGGTAGCCCAGATGCTGACCTGGTAGTACATAGGAAGAACATAAAGAATATAGGTATTAGTTGTAAAATTAGAGCCACTATGCTAAAACTGTAAGTTATTATTATAAGTTCTAACTGAACCACAAATGAAGATAGATGGATGAGATAGTGCCTGGCATTTATGCTGTGTACTTCAATTGCCTATTGCAGATAAATAGCTTGCGCCTGTCTTTTGTGAAGTCTAGAAGCTGAAAGTATCTCTAGTAGTGAAATGGTCTAGCCTAGTATTTAGTGAGAACCAAGAACATGGGCACTGGCGACAGAGATAAAGTTGAGTGGAAGCAAAATGACGAATTTAATGATCTGTCTGAATGAAAAGGGTGTATATATTGCACTTGTGGTCGGCTTTCCTAGCCTTTGAATGGGTGTTGTGTCATTGGGATAAATAACCTTTTCTCTATTGACTAAATGTTCTAAGCCTTCGTTCAGAAGCACTGCATTAAAGATATCAACCAGTGTCTTATTGATAAAAAAGGCTTTGAAGAGCAAGAATGTGTTATTCACCCAGGCGCTGCTACCTTGGAAGATGGCGAGGAATGTGACTTGTGTATGTAAAAAGAAACAGTATCGTATAAATAAAGCTGGTAAGTAGGAATATTGGAAGGAGCCCGAATCGATCTAATATCGACATCTCTTATATATAAAAAACACCCAACACCAGGTTCCACATACTTCACCAAGTTCAAATGTGAATTCTATCATCTAGGATTGCAATTAAGCTACCTGTCAAGGCTCGGTAACTTGACGTTCATCGAACCCCATGCTCTCTTGATATCTAAGTCTTCACCTTTGCCACCTATGGGCAGCAAGATATCGGTCCCATCGTCCTCCTGGGCGTAGATTACCCCGTCATCCTAGCAACATGGTACTATTAGTAAATTCTATAGACCGAAGAACATATAAAGGTCCGGTGTTACCTTCCCCAAACTTAAACCCAAAGCCCCTTCCACGAAACGATATGGCTTGTATATATTCACTGGCGCATCCCCGTTGATGATTGCCAGAATATTCTTCAGGACTACTTCTGCCTGGAAAAGGCTAGAGCGTGCATTTTTGGGACCACCGGTAGCGGCAACATCTCCTAGGGCAAAGATGTTCACGAGCGTCCTGTTTTCTTCTTTCTGATCTGTGGCAATTTGCAGAGTTGACCTGACTAGGATTTCTTTCGTCTTTTTGTCGATTGCCTCCGGGGCCAATTCTTCCACGAGCGATGAGTTGGGTTGCTGTCCGGTACAAGGTAACTGCAGCACTGTTAGAGTTTATGTACATTGTTCTGCCACACGAAATACTAACAATGAGATCGTATGTTTCGATTGACCCATTTGTAAGCAGCAATGAGCCCTTTTCTTTCAGAACTTCCGGTCTCTCCTGGAGACGGACATGTATACCTGCTTCCTGTAACTTCTTCAAAACATGCTCATGCAGTCTAGACCCAAAGTGAGGCAACAGCTGATCTCTGGAATGAAAGATTGTGACATCCTTTTCCGGGTAGAAGCTTCTTATATCTGTTGCTAGTTCGATGCCCACTGCCCCTGCTCCAATAACCGCGATTCGTGTCGACTGCTGTATGCTTTGTTGCATCCCTTGTAGCTTCTTGCATCCATCCTCTTTCTCCGTAGCAACAAGTGTGGCGGGATAGGCCTGTTGTGTACCTGTCGCGATTGCCAGACATGTATAATCAAGTTTTTGTCCAGACTTGAGGTGAACACTTCCATCCTCAATACCGACAACAGTATCCTGGATATATCGAAAAGCACCCGGCGGTGCAGTATTCTCGATTCCGTGGTAAGGTATAAATCCATAATCGTCATGGCCTGTCAAGACTGAGTACCTCGCGAAATTGATGACATAGTTCAAATGAGAGTTCTTTTCGACCAGAGTCACACGATAACCTGTTGGGATACTGTCGTAGAGGCGGCGGGCGAGTTCAACGCCAGCGAAAGATCCTCCGATGACAATAATATCTTTTGGGAATGGCACAGCACTGAAGGCCCACGAATGCTGCAAAGCTTGAACGCGTCTCCAGATGAGTCCAAAGATAAAAGGGGGAGCCACAACGAGTAATTTAGAAACAAGTCTCAGTTTGTCGTTCGAGGACATTGTGAACCGCGATTAACCCAAGCCCGTTGTTTCAGAAATTCGGAGCTGACGATTCTACAGCAAAGAAAGGGCGTATTCAAAGTTATTAGGGAGACACATAGAAATCACAGTAGCTAGGAGGTTACTATTTGTATGGTAGCAAAAGACTGACATCTTCCACTTGCGTTCGCCGTAGCCTAGTCTTATTTATCCCCGAGTCCGAATCCGACTCCGTGGTGTTTCCGCGGCGCGGGCTCGGGGAGGCGATCTCCGAATAAAGCCCATCGGTTACAAACATTTGGAACAGGTATATTGGGCAGACAAGTACTTGCCTAGTCTGTTGTCGTCGATGGACAAATGTACGATGATGCTCCTTATAGCGTGGGAGTACAACAAAACCGTCCTAATCACCAGACTTCACGTAGTCAAGTCGGGCATTTAGTTGCACAAATTACATATTTCATACCTACATGGTACAGTAATGAGACATTTTAGCTATTAATTGACTGCCAACATGTCAGCGTACATATTCAATGCCGTCCCGATGATGTCTACAATCGCCCACGTCTGAGTGCCCTTGAATATCTGGGCCCAAACTCGCAGCACACCTGCACTCAACTGTCTAAGCATAGCGGGCGACTGCAACGTTTCCTTGCTGCAGACAACTCCATATTCAGTCTCGTCTAGCATTGTTTTAACCAACCAACATATCCTCTTCTCGTCGTCAGAGACGTCGGTTTGCGGATCAGCTAATGCCAGAGCTTCGAGCCATTTGCACAGGAGGAAAGCACACTCAAGTGAACATAGAGAATGTTGGATGGACCAAATAAAGATTTGGGTACGTGCGACGAGGCGAATGCCGATCTTGATGGGAATACTTAATGCATGAGCTGAATGTAGCACGGCGCGTACCAATTTACGTGTTCGCCGAATTTTGGCTACAGGGCTCTCGCGAAACGAGTGGGCGATTTGAAGCGGATCTCGTGTGGCCAGAGCATGGTGACCTGGTCCAACGAAAATATTGTTGAGCCGAATATAGGCCAGTCGGAGCAATGCGGTGGAATTGAATGCAATCGGCCCATTGGGATCTAATGGATCAAGGGACGATTCCGGGTTTTGTTTCCATCCCAATTGCCAGCTTCTCAGCGCCTGCTCCACAGCAGACATTTCCTCGGGCTCGTCGTATTGATGATTCTGATGAGACTTGGATGGTTGATAAGGTGCATGACGGCGCGTAATTTGGCGCAGAAAGAAAATATGCTGAATCAGGGCATGGATGAGAACATAATTTCCCAACGAAGATATGCAGGAGTACTTTAGAGTGTCTTTCTGACTAGGTTGCTCGAACAAGCGATTAAACGCAGTCTGGAAATGCATTTCAGGCAGATGATTCTTCTTCCTGGCCTCCCGCCATTTCGCTGCAGATGTGGCCTTGAACTCATTTGCGCTGCATGGCAAGGGCATGTCTAGCTCTGAACTTACGATCAACGAAGGAATGTTGTATACTATGCAGTGCAGGTTGATGAAGCAGAATACGATAAATTTGGTTCGTTTGATACATTCATAACGAATCCATTCCTCCCAGGTGATATCATCATGGTCCAAGTGTCCCATTCGCAGCCCGTCGTCGCGAATGAGAGTAGCTAAAATGCTTTGGATTGATAGTGCCTGGCGAAGGATTCCTTTGTTCCTGTCCCAAGTAGCCATTGCCATGAGAAGGAATAAGGCCTGTGCAGTTTGCATGAGATCTTCCTCCTGCTCTTGGTCGACTGGGACGCTAGGGGTACTAGATGACCATGAACTAGTTGTGTGATTGGACTGCGAATTCCAATGTGGCTGCTGTGAGTTAAGATCCCCATTATGTTGCGAAGACCCAAAAGCCCGACTTTGGGACTGCCCTGCCTGCATTGCAACACGTACGTCGCGTTTTCTGATTCGTTGCATGGAAATCTCTCGGCTGAGGTGAAATAGGCATTCGCCTTTCTCGCCTTCGAAGCAATATTGGGTGCCGACAGCTGCTATAGCAAGTAGTAGCTCTATCGAACATTTCGACACAGACATTGTCTGTACATGTAGACACGGCATGTGCTCATGGAATCCGTTAATATAGCCAGCGATGTAGCGAGATAATGCCAGAGGAGATGGTAATTGGAAACCAGAGGGCACAATATCGGAGAACTCGCTTATTTTCTGAGCAATGAGCTGTCTATCTACAGCTGAGATGTCTGATAATGGCTTTCTCGTCACACCACACCCCTGATGACTTTGAGTTGGTGATTCCTCCGGTTGTAGAGAAGGAAGACGGGACCCAAATCGCGAAAACGAGCCAGATTCCTCAGGAGTAGCCAACACTGATGTTTGAACATGCTGATAGTTCTGCTGTGCTGTGTCAAAACCTCCTAAAGCAGACTCTGGCGAAAAGAAAGGCATCGGTTGCTCGGCGCTAATAAAAGAGGGGAAGTGTTGAGATGCCAGCGGCCCATTGTTTAGGAAATCTGCTAAACTGTCGAGTGTATCCTCAGATTCCAACACATAGGTGGGCTCACTTGACTGGTATTCAGTACGTGTTGGACCAGGGAATGAAAACTGGACATTTTTTGGTGCGGTCACTATAGGGCGATTGTCAGGTACAGATTCCATTATTCCCTGCAACGCTGCCTGTTCGGCTGCCATTGATAGTGTTGCTAGAGGCATAGTATCTTCGGTTATGGAATAATTGAAGGTGTGGGCAGTTCGAGTTACATCTTGAGATTCTAAGCTCATAATAGGCGACGTGACTTCACTCTCTCGCGAGTCCATGCTAGCCACTTGGGCGTCTCGTCTCCGGCTACCACGTAATTCATGGCTGCTGTCCTTCCCTTCGTCTGTTGCGTGAGAGACTCGCTTATGACGGACAAGAAGGTCACTTTTGAGGTCAGAATCAGAATACTCACGAGCCAATGGCATGGAACGTTACCTGCGCGCGAACCGCTGGTCGCATTGACTGCAAGAAAACGGCCTTTCATGTGTATCTAAATATTTATCTCAGAAATAGACTAATTGATGATAGTCGATGCCCGAAGAGTTGAACTTACGAATCCTCTCATGCCGTTGCAAATGTTCTAGCCTTGCAAAATAACGCTGGCAATGGCGGCATTGAAAACGCTTGGGCCGTTTCGTTGGGGCTGGAGAAGATGATGCACCAGGTTCAGAGCCGGCATCAGATTGAAGATTCTGGGTGCCAAGAGGAACTTCGACCATCTTAACAGGGGCATATGAACATGCGCGTATGCATCGACGTTGCAACAATTCTCTGTGGGATGCAAAAGCACAATGACGCGGGGTAATCCCCATTCCCCGGTTTCTCCACAACAACTTCCCCAAACGTTCCCCAACTACCCCGTTGGGGAAATTCCGTGGCTACTGTCAGTGTTTAAAGCATTCCCATGTTTGATCATTGTAATTAATAGTTTTAATATCCTCGTTTAAGATACCTGACCTCACCTCCCACCGTCTGTCAGTCAATTTTAAATAAATATCAAATTTCCTATTACAGAACGCCCTCGCAATGTCGACCAACCCGAACCACCCAGAAATCCACAAAGTCCTCTTCGAAGAAGGCCTGAAAGTACGACGTGAAGTTGTGGGAGACGACTACGTCGACCGTGCTTTGGCCAACGGCTCTACCGAATTCTCACGCCCTGGTCAAGAACTTGTTACTGAATTCTGCTGGGGTTACGCGTGGACTCGGCCTGGACTGGAGCGCAAGCAGCGTTCACTAATTAATATTGGCATGCTAATGGCGCTAAACCGAACACCTGAATTGGCGGTGCATGTTCGAGGTGCTATTCGGAATGGCTTGACGGAGACAGAAGTCAGAGAGGCTATCCTGCATGCGACAACATATATCGGTGTTCCGGCCGGCGTTGAGGCAATGAAGGTCGCAGAGAAGGTGTTGGATGATATGGTCGAAAGAGGAGAACACGCTCGAGAGTTGGGAAAGAAAGCAGTGGTTTAATCAATTCACGCAAACAGTATAGACGATTGGAAGAGCGCGCAGAATCTACTTCGGTCTACGAATAATACGCGTAGAGCCAGACAGCACTGGCAATGATTAATTTAAATAAAGTAAAATATTGATTATCAACAGGCTGCAATAAACTTCCAAGTTCAATTTATGAGCACAGTAATAAATACACGTGTTATGAGCCCCAGAATCGCCGCTTGTTGTTTGGATCATTTTCCCACTCAACATCATGCGCGAGTATGACCTCCACCCCTTGATTTTCTAATTGCCGAATGCGTTGAATCGTCTGTTCGGATTTGCTTCGGTCAGAGTGAATACAGCAAACATGGCCCTCACCGTCTAGCCATTCTCCTATCCCAAGCTCCCCGCACATGATTCGCCTATCATGACATGCATCCCCAGCAAGGTAAGTATATGACTCTGAATCGGTTTTCACTAGTAAATTTATATGCCCAGGAAGGTGTCCCGGAGCATGAACGATATGCACTGTTCCATCGCGAAATATATCAAGTGCTCGAATGTTGAATTGTGGTAGTGTAGTCCAAGAATCGCCGAAGTCTGCGTCTATAGAAAACATAGGCGTTTGTTCTTGTGTGTGGACTTGTTCGGGATCCTGAAGCTCGATAGTTCTTCTGCTAGGCAAAATTCCTGCTTCGAAGAAGGAATGACTTCCTCTCAAGGAGGATGTTACTGTAGGCTTGAGCAAGTCCCAAGCACCATGACCAATGACAAATGTGCTCTTCTGAAAGTCTCGGGGTTCACCAAGATGATCCCAATGTACCTGAACGCTTTTAGCCTTGGAGCCCGTATCTATTGAGGCATAAAAATCAACATACGTGTGAATAAATAACGTAGTCAATATCGTCTGCGCCCAATCCCCCCGCCGCCAGACTTTTCACCACATCCGGATGGGTTGACAAAGGCTGTCTTGTTAATACATGTCGGCGAATATCTTCTGAATACAGTTTCACGTCTCGTCTGAGTCCCAAATCAAAGACAATTCTCGTCAGTTTCCCGGTCACTGAATGTCGGTGTAGGACAAGAAATGCCAAAGACGGTACTGTTCGCCTAGAGTCCGCGGAAGCTGGATGTACAAAATATTTCTCAGGCAGTGTGAGATGCCCGGCTGAAAGGGCATATAGCTCGGCAGAACTCGTAGTAGTTAGAGAAGGTATAGCCTGTTCGCTTGCAATGGTTGACATGGCGCTATCGCGCTGAGTCCGCTTTATCCTGGGTTGTCACTGCTGGATTTCGGTGACTGGTAGTCCCAAATCCAATATAGCTTGATATACAGCATTCTGTATCAACGAACATCATATAACATCGTTGTTGGAGAATACAGGAGTCTGGCGAATCATTCCCCGGAATGCGAAGAATGGGGGTTGGGGAAATCCCCGCTACCCCGACGTACATAATTTGGGGAAACACCACTTTCTTGGCTGTTCAGGTATTGTTAAAATTCAATCAAAACATTCGCTGTTTTCAAGAGTAACTTTCAGGAGAACTAGCACATTCAGTGTGAGAAAAATTGCAAACGAGATGACAGAGTATTCGGCAATTGGGTTTATTGGCCTGGGAGCTATGGGAGCTCCCATGGTCGTGCATCTCGCAAATAAACTGCCACCAGGGGTATCCATACATGTCTTTGACGTGGTGCAAAGTGTAGTCGATGGACTAGTTGCACAATTCCGTGACAAAATCTTTGCCGAGAGAAATGCAAAAGACGTTGCTGAAAAATGCGTAAGATCTGCTCCTTTAATCCCCGAGGGTGATTTTTGCTAATTGTCAAAGGATGTCATTTTCACCATGGTACCTGAAGGATCGCATGTTCGCAGCGTATACCTCGATCCCCAAACAGGTGTTTGTGCCACAGACATCAATAAAAAGCTTCTCATCGACTGTTCAACTATCGACACAGCAACAAGTCTCCTCGTCAAAGACCATATCAAGACAAACTTTCCTTCCGCCTCTTTCTATGATGCTCCTGTCAGTGGTGGGGTTATCGGAGCGAAGAAAGGCACGATCGCTTTCTTTCTGGGATGCGCGGAGGGTGATAGTAATTTACCACGAATCACAAGTCTTTTGGCCCTGATGGGGAAACAAATAGTCCCATGTGGCGGGCCATCTCTTGGTCTCGCTGCCAAGCTATCGAACAACTATCTATCAGGCGTTATTGCAATTGCCTGTTCTGAAGCGTTCGACATGGGTATGCGCTCTGGTCTTGACCCGCGTGTTTTAGCACGAGTGTATGCGGCTGGAACAGCACAGAATACTATTAGTGACAAGTTCTGTCCTGTCCCCGGTGTTGCACCAGAAGCACCCTCCACAAACGGCTACAAGGATGGGTTCAAGGTGCAACTAATGAAAAAAGACTTCAATTTAGCTGTTGACATGGCAAGAAGAGTCAATACGAAGTTGGTTTTAGGGGAGGCTGGACTGGCTACGTACAAGGAGGCCAGTGAAGATCCGCGGTGTAAGGATCTGGATTCGAGGGTGGTGTATAGATACTTGGGGGGAGACGAGGATTGGGCGACCAAATTGAAGTAAAGTGTACCTTTGATACTGCAGTTTTTGCCTCATCGACTAAACCCATACTAGAGAGCATCCAAACAGTATTGTAGATTGGTAGTGGTTGGTTGTTGTCACAGCGTACAGCGTGATTCGCTATGGAAGCCCATAAAGCAATTTGTATTTGCACAAATTATTTGAAAGATGTGCACATCACTTTATCATCAATTATAAAACAAAATTCAAACACCAAAGTATACAAGGAGGTGTTTCTGATACCATTCAGTGTTGCATGTGCTTTGGTGAGTTCTGTTTGAACCATGTACAACGAAGAATCCATACTCATTCAATATAAAAAACGAAAGGCGCTTTCTTCTCCATTGCTTTTACTCTGTCGCATCAGACCGTTTCAACAACGCCCAGTCTTTCAATGTTGAAGATGGCTTGCTCGACTGTACAAAATCCCGGAGGTTAACCAGCCGAAGTGATAGTTGCAGATGTTCGCTGCAACTGCCATCCAATACTAGACCAATGAATGTCAGCATACATAATGAATAAAAGGACTGACGCAAATACGCCTTGATATCAATCTATCTGCGTGTGATTTCATTGATATATACGGAATAAAGGGACAAAACTCGGGAGCTCCCGCGGCGAAACAGACAATACATTCATCATACAAAGGAATTCTACCTATCTGGGACATATGGAACAACTTTCGTGCATACGATAATGCCGAGATATCTGGTAGGGCATTCATCCTCGCGGTTTGCAAGAAGTCTCCTGAAGAATCCCTTTGACTAGAAACATCCAGGTCAGCTCCGTGGACAACACCAGAAACAAGACAAAAACATCACGAAACGCTTCGTAAAACACCCACAAAATTTGATAGCTCTTTGAAGCCCTGGTAGACATAAATACGACAGTTTTTTCCTCTCTGTAGCTGTCTTCTCCATCATCAACACAACCTCAAAAGCAATCAACACAACTTCCTTCTCCAATAAAACATCTCCGAATCACCGTATTCAAACCAACCAACTTATGAAAATGGCTGTCAACACTGTTATTGAAGCCCCTTCTACCGCCGACCAGGGCCGTGGTGGCTACGACACCACTGGAGTCAAGAAGCCTAGCAACCCTGGCTCTGGCGGCACCAAGCGTGGACAATAAGTCAACGATAGTCTATCCCTGGGATATGACGTTCCACGCAGTCCTTGTTTCTGCTACCAAGAGTGTGTGGTTTTCGATTCTTCTGATTTTCAGATAGTCCTCAAAACTCATGTGTTGACCTGAATGCTTTTTTTTAGGTCTCGGACCAACTTGTTAGACTTCTTCGTTGTCTTTTAAACAATCAACTTGGGCATCTTTTTTAGACCACGACCAACGATTCTTTCGAGACATCGAATGCATTGTTGTTTTGGCATTGCAGCGGACAACCACAAAGGGCTTTTGTCAAGCCATCCCTTTGTACGGTTTGGATATGTCAAACACGCGGTGTTATTTTCAGATGTGATCTCCTATAGAACCACCACACTCATTTATCTATTTATGTACCTAGATTCAACCCAAGTTCGATTAGACTGATTACTACAATATACAAAAACATACAAACACATCACCGGTATCTGTATCTTGGCTTCTCTAATATTAGGACACGTAGATAGTATCTACATGTAGTATAGCCCCTTGTCTTTCGATGTCCGTTACCACTCTCGTAGCCTTTGAGCGTCTCTATTAGAATTAGCCAGGCTCAGGGCAGACAATAACGTGTGAAAAAAGACATATATAAAAAACAAACTTGAATATCCACGAAGAAATAAATTATATCTATGTTTTTAGACCGTATATCTTGGTATTAGGGCTAAGATGTATCCCCACCAACGCCAAGCTGATAATCATTTTGTCGCGGATGTGGCCGGAACTCACCTGGTCCCATATAACTAGAACAATCGCCATGATAGCGGACTGATCATTTTCATTTCGTTATGATTTTTGACTGACATGACGACCTTGGTTTTTGACACATCTCGGCATTGCAGTCGCGTGAAAAATACGTGGAGTATGGAAGGTCTATGTAAGGCAATCGCGTCGGGCCGCGTGCCTTGCTAACACCTACTGGTGAGATTTATCCGACAAGTGTCACGAAAAGACCAAATTGATGAGCGAAAGCATCAAACTTTGCCATACTGTAGTCTCATTGACAGTAGTTTTCAACCTAGCTACGATGATTTGGTGACTGAATAAGGTTGCACTTGCTAAGGGGCCTTACCATTACGAGAGCATGCAAGATTCGACATCAATTAGCTAGCGGAAATACGGGATGCGTTCTGATGGCAGCTGGGAATATTGGTTCGGTCGACAAGTGTATAAACAGTGGTGGAGGATCACGATGATGAGCGCGCAAACGATGTGGCACAGAAACTGAACAGTGCAATGAGCGTCCCCTGCAGCAAGGGCGAGAACCACGGTACTTGCAACAAGAAAACCAGGTCAATTGCAAGCCTGGTATAGCAGCCGGAGATGACGCAGCAACCGCCATTTTGTTCTCTGTCCCATGGTCTCCGTGTCGCTCGAGTATGCGATTGACAAAACGCACCGCATCAAACAGGGCACCGGTGACGACGCGGGCTTTCTTCGGCGGAAACTGGAGAGACTCGCTGCAGAGGTCGGGCCCTTGGGGATTATCGCATGCACCCCTCTCCCTGGGCGGCTCAGGAGGCTTATGTTCAGTCGCCGCAGCACAAGCTCAGAGCCTCGTCCGGGATTCGCCGCGAGAGAAACAAGCCTGAGCGTGGTAAAAGATTAAGGGAGGACGTGCGGTTGAGGCAGTCTGCGGCTCGGCCAATCTCCGGCGGCGCTCGACCGCACGGGACTGGGACGCCTCAGGCACCATCCCGCAATACCCGCTTCTGACCGTTCTAGTCTCTCCTCCTCTCGCCTCGCTGGCCAATCCTCGACTATGCAGTATATGATTACGCTCCGTGCTAGCCATGCTGTGAGCGCTACGTCTATAAGCCCCATTCATTTGTTTTGCTCGTTCAACGGCCATGATGTCTCCCATTGGCTTCCCGCACGTGCGTCGCCGTATTCATCCTCGACTCGCTGGGATCTTGAGGAAACCATCACAGGTTGCACGCGTGATCCAGTGCGTCGATGGTCGTTCTGTGGCTTGACAGCTATATCATTGCCGGGGCGAGCACATGGGCTGCAAGCACTCTTCTGAATGGTCTCCTTGGAGCAGATCGTCGGCAATTTCCAAATACTGCCAAATGCGTCTAGGTTATTGGCACTCGTCGCGGTCAGATCAGTAAATCTCAAATTGCGAATACTCAAAGCTACTTGAGAGTTGTATTGATTTGTCGCTTCAACCATGGGTCGTGTTACAGAGGAATGGATGTGTATGGGCCTAGCTAGTATGGGTGTATGTGGATGCCTTGGATGACTCTTCTGTCGATTGTGTCCTGGAGAGCAGTATTTGGCTCTTCCACCACAATTATTTAACTTTGGTGGCCATCTAACCCCCAGAATGCTCCGTACCCACTAGTCCTTGCCCTGGTTACCTTATTTGGATGGCTCAACCCATTGGCTTTGTTGTCTAATGCTGCTCTTTGTCCCATATTTCCGTATTCGACACCGCGGGCGTGGAGATGTGTGCATATGGGATATGCGCGTATTCTTGAGAGACGCGCACGTTTCCCTCTTCTGAGATTACTGGTTCCACTTCAGAATTGTTAAACAGTTGTCGATAATTTCATAGCCGATGCCAATTTATACCTCAGTGTCTAGTTGGCGATTGTCAGACAAGCCCCGGCCATCTTGATTGCAGCGCTTCTCTTCATCATCCTCTACCCTCCGACATCTTGCCTTTCATGCCATAGTTACTCTTGCTTCAATAACAACCAAAGTCACTTGCGCAACATGTGGAAGTGGTTCTCACGATGTGTGCCCGGGCTAAGCTTGTTCCTACTTGTCGCTCTACTATGCCTTGCCTTTCCAGATATCACAAGATGGCTTCCTCACATTTCACCTTGGTCGAGGAATGCTCCCGCTTCAACTAATCATAGACATGCACCGCCGAGACATCCAGTGCCCTTGTCCCTGTCCTTGGCCCAGAAGATTTTTATTGGATATACCGTGCTTGTTCACTTCAATGCTTTCACTTTCGTGTGCAGGTTGGCCTGGGCATTAACGCGTATGCTCACTGAGACACGCGCCGTACTGCGCCGACGTCCGGCATCCAAGTCCTTTTGGAGTCCGTCCGGTGCTAATACGCCTTCCTTTTCCGATGGCCCTGTTATGACTCCTAGTCCATTATCAACTGGAGACTCCGACAGCTTCGATTTGGGAAGCCTAGAAGACGGCGAGCAGGGTGAAGTCATCCATGCAATAATTCTGCCCAATTATTCGGAGGATTTGGACACGCTGCAAACAACACTACAAGTTCTTGCCTCTCATCCCCGGGCTGCCACTCAATACGAGGTGAGAAAGAAGGAAACATTCTGACAATATTGCCTACGAACCTGACAGTATTAGGTCTTCCTTGCTATGGAACAAAAGGAAATCAAAGCCCCTGAAAAAGCAGTCACCCTTATTTCAACCTTTCAAGGACGCTTTCGGGATATTTCCGGCACCTTTCATCCTGCTGGCCTTCCCGGGGAAATCAGCGGCAAAGGCTCCAATGTTGCTTGGGCTGCTAAACATATTGTGCAAACACGCGAAGAGTCTGATGTGGATTCTCGCGATGTAATAATAACGGTCATGGATGGCAAGTGGTCCTCTCTCTTCAACAACTTACCTTATCTAGGCCACTAACTGTTTAGCTAGCCGACACCCACCTCTCGCAGGACTATTTCAACGACATTCGCAGTAAACATTGGCGATACAACGCCGACGCCGAACGCGCATTTTACGCCTCTCCCATCATATTTGATCGCAACTCGAACGATGTTCCCATCCTCGTACGCTGTGCCGATCTGCTATGGGCGTTTGCCGGTATCTCGGCAATGTACCCCGGCTGTTCGATCATAATTCCAACCTCAGTTTACTCTTTGCCACTGACTCTTGCAAAAAGAGTTGGTGGGTGGGATGGCGATCCAACTGCCATTGGCGAGGATATGCACATGCTTCTTAAATGTTATTTTGAGACAGCCGGCGACATCGTCACACATGTTATCGCCAGCCCCGCCAGTCAATGTAATATCCAAAGCCCGGGTGATGGAAACTGGGGCCCATATGCCTCAACGCTTTTTGCTAGATACCGACAAGCTCTTCGTCACATGTGGGGATCCTTAGATACTGGGTACTCGGTTCGTCAGAGCGTGGGATCCCTTGTGGGCAAAGGATCTCATCGTTTTCGGCTGAAAGTCCGACACCTGGCGTTGTTTCATCTTCTATTCGAGGCGCATTTCCTTCCGTGCCATTTAACCATCCTGCTTTTGTTCTCCACTTTGTATACGGCCTGTGTCACTGCTTCAACCATTCATCCGACTCTAGCATGGGCGTTTTGGATCACTGGGATTTTACGTGGCGTTTCATTTGTTGGAATTAACGCGTGTATCACGTTATATGATCGTTGGTATGCGATTTGCGTTGGTGCTCGTGCTCGCGACATGGCCAAAGCTGGCTTGAACGATACTGGCTTCTCGTTCAGGAAATGGCACCATTTACAACAACTTGGTGAACGAATCTGCTTTCCCATTGCGGGAACGGTTTTTGGCTCAATCCCAGCCATCCAGGCCGAAATGTCCCATTTCTGGACGGATCGACTGGTGTACCGCGTCAGCAAGAAGCCAACCTTCACTTCTACTCCTGTTGCTCTTCCTGTCTAGTCATTCACATCGTATATTCTAGAACATAAATGCGGGCGAGTGTTGATCTCTTTTCTCGTCTGCTATTCATTACTAGTCATTTTGCATAGAACTATGTGGCTTCATTAATCAGTACATCATGTTTTAATCCGGGCTACTTCAGTTTGGTGCATCTGATAAGAGAGGATCATTAATGATTCGGTGTGCATTTTATCTTAGCCGTGTTTATATTCATTGGACTCGATTAGATAGTATAGCTCATCTAAGTAGCAACTTCCCGGCATCTAGACGTACACTTTTGTGTATGGACCTAGAGTCATTCGTGGATAAATAACCCCAACCATGAGAATATTACATGGCTATGATTATTAGTTGCTGTCTTTGTACATATGGATACCAGGATACAATTCGATATGGATAGTAATTTGTCTACTATGTATAGAAGGTAGGTATTAAATAAGGAGACTGAATATTCAGCTTTGCGCGGATATATACATTTGGATTACAGGGATTACAAGCGCCGATACGGAACAAATCAATAAACCAATAAACAATACATCCTTCGCCCTTGCGAACGCGCTAGCTAACTTTATCCTTTCGATACGGAATAATCTGCACAGGCGTAAGTAAACCATATTCAGCCTCGCTCGGTGGTGACGGCACAGATGCCGTAGCAAGCTTCCCGCTTGTCATCACTTTATCCCAATAGGACCGCAAGGCATTGCCCAGTGGTGTGCTCACAACAACCTCGACGGTGTTTTCACCTAGTTGGAGTAAGGACCCAATATTATGTCTCGCCCACGAGATATCGAGTGTAGGCAAAGCTTCTCCGTTCACCGTCACTTGGGCTGTGTGGGTAATGGCGCCTAGATCAATGACAGCGCCGGACACGTTGCTGGCGTTTCCTGGCGGTGGCCAGGTGAAGGTTGTTGAATAATATCCGAGTCCAGAGATGCTCGCTGTAGCTGGGGAAATGCCATTCCAAGGTATTAAAGTCGGAAGCTTAAATGTGTAGTTTGTGCGCGTTCGGCCCTCTTCTACGTTGTAGAGATCGGCTGGTGGTGTCCACGATTCAATTACAAGTGTCCAGTTGCTGAGTGTGAACGAACTTGCTAGCATGGCGTCAACCGTGACAGACTTGCCATTTGATAGGTTGATGACGCGTGACTCTTCATCAAAAGACCTGAAAACGGTTACAGACTTCTTATTTCCTTGAACCCAAAGCACTCCATCGGTAATACTCTCGGCATAAAGACCTGGCTGGCTATCCTTGGAGAAGCCAATAATGATAGACTGATTTCCAGCTAGCTGAAGGGGAATTGTGACGTGCGTGTCTGTCTTCTGATAGATGGAGATCGAGTTCACATCTCCCGTCCAAGCGTCATATAGGAACGGTGTTCCCGTTGTCTGGAAGGATATATTTCCAGTTGAAAATCCCTGTTCAAAGGAGAGCCCTGGCGCGTCGTTGTAAATATAAACGTAGTCTACGGACTTGGCCGTATCATGTCTCCAGTAAGTAAACCATGTGCCATTCGTGGTGATAGCAGTTCGCGGCAAAATATTGAGCGACTGGAGTTCCGCTGCCAAAGTATTTTCCTGGATAATATGGACATTAGGCAACGAAGTTAGATTTCTTATTGATTCGACAGCCCGGGTTGCAGCTTGTGGGTTGTATCCACTGAAATTCGATGGCACTCCACCATAGAAGATTATTGGGAGTCCGGCGTGAGCGTAGTCGACAAGTTTTGTGACTCCCGCTGCTGTGAGATCCTGGTTGCTCTGGATCACCATAGCCTTGAAAGCCTGTCTATCTGGTGCGAAAGTGCCATTCTCGATGAAAGCGTCGGGCAGTACAAAGTTGTCCGGACTCAGATATTCGTAGGTATACCCTATGCGAAAAGAGTGAGCAAGTTAGCAGTGGCACTGAAGTGGGGATTGAATTTGAACTTACCTGCTTGCTGCAAGTCGTCGGAGACGTACACGGTCGAAACCGATACATAGGAGGTAGATTTTGACCAGAACGCAACGTCCACTTTTGGGATACCTGTTTGTGCAATAAACTGGCTCCTTGAAAGCCAGTTCAGGAAATCCGAATAAAATGCGAACGCTGGCTGGCGAGGTCCATGCATATTTGAAAAGACATATGCAAAAGTTGTGAAGCCAGGCCACGTCGTATTTCCATAGTTGCCTGAGTTAGGGTAACCGTGAAGGATAAACTGATTGATAGAACCTGCAAATGCACGCTTGAGAGACCACAGAAGTGCAGGTATAGTCTGCTCATACGATTCGTACATTTCTGCACCCGCTTCATTCGAGACAACGCGTTTTCCTGCGAGGTTCGCAGGACCTGCGAATTGCCTATAAGCGTCAATGTTGTTGTCAAAGCCCAGAGTCTCACATTCGGGAGCGTCGACATATGGTACATTAGCTAGCATATCCATCGGCAAGTTATAAACGACCTGTGCTGAGAATTGAATTCCTAGCTGGTTGCTCCAGTTCGTTAAAGCAGTGAGATACTCGGCATTCAATTCGGTGAGCTGTTTTGCGTCAGCCAACATGTGCCCCCTAAATTCACGAGTTGTACATACAGTTTGTTGGTAGTCCACAACATGACTAGCACCAGCATCACTCTCGTCTGTGACATAGATAGTGCTGATCGAGTCTGTGCTCCCGGAGCCGACCAAAATTGGTATGAACTTGTTTACAGTGTATCCACGATTGGATTGAAAGACTTGCTGTAGGCGAGGAGTCCACCAGGTAGAAACTATATATTCCTGGCTGTCTTCCCATAGATAATTCCCGACCTCTCGTATTAGCTTACTGGTCTCTTTGTCAAAGATTGATTTCTGCCAGAAATCGATGACCACTTGGGCTCCTTCGGCAGAGAAGTGGTCAACAACCCACGAACCATTCTGGGAGTAATTTGTGATGGGTGATTGTGGGACAGCAGCCGTAACGTCAGCAGGACTCTGGACTTCGCGATATTCCGAGTGTATGAGGTAGTAGGCGAACAACACCTGCTCGGGGCCACCTGCGCTGCTAGTATTATTGGACTCGATCTGCAGGTACCCATTGCTTTGGACAAGATTGGTGACATCGACGAGGCTTTTCTCGGAGAGGACCTTGCGTGTGATTGTGTCGGAATTAGTCGAGCTGACGACCTGTGCCGTGACAGCTGCGACTAAAGGCCCAGAGCCCCATCCAGGAATAACGCCAGCGAAGGTTTCACCAACAGAAAATGTTGAATTGAGTGAAGCAAGGTCCCAAAGAAGGCCGTCGTCGTTGTATGGGGCCGGCACGCCAGCTCCTTGGCTAGGACCTATGCCAAAGTCGATAATAGAGTCCTCGTTGTCAGCTGTGTCTAGTACTGTATCAACCAATTGCTCTATTTTTGTTTCACTCTCGTTAGACTATATGCTTAACCCACTTCAATTGAAACGGCAACAAGCCGAACTCACTCCAAGCCGGGCTTCCAAATCCAAATATCGTCCAGTCGGATTGAAGAGGCGCTTCCAACTGGCCACCGTATGCCGATGAATCTCCATAGAGATAATAGCCTAATACCTCAGCTCCTCCTGCCCCGGCCTGACGTATTGCCTTCATATCCTCGGAAACCACACTCAAATTCATAGAAGCATCATTCACCCAATAGCGGAAGCGTGGCCTCACATCTGAAGATGGGTTCTGGAATGTTCCATAATCGATTTTGGCTCCAGTTTCGTCATTGGTGCCGATTCCCAACACATCACGCACAAGAAGTGCTACGTAAAGAGGCGTGAGGTTATACATTGGTACGTAGGTATTTTCGATTTGTGCTCTCCTAGAGCTCGCTACTCAGGCAGTCGATGTCTCCGTTAAATCTATTCCCTTGTCAAGGTCGGGGTAAGTAATAAGAGAACGATTGTATGTGCCCTCTGTCAACATTTCCTAAGACAGGGGACATCGAGCATTGAGCAAGTGGGAGCATTGAATCGGGGCAGACCCCGACCCCGGTGGGGGGATTCGGGCTGGGGAGAAGCGTCAAGACGAGTACGTGACAGCTATGCTGTGTCCACAGCAAGCCATATTCATTTCACGAGACCATAATACAATCGGGTCGGCGTGATGATCCACCGAAGGTTGGGAGCCAGGCTACAAGATATCTCGGAATATCCGACACTGTTTGAACGCACAGACTAAGATCCGCAATTATGATATTTCCTGGGCACCCAAGATACGTAAAAGGGAAAGATTGGTCCTGCATATTTTATACTCCGCATCGCAGGCTGCTTAAGTGGATATTGGAAAGCCTAACCCTTGATAAAATGCGGAGAAGCCGATATGGGGTACATACAGACATGTGGAGTTCAAGTGCATGGATCACTCGTTAGAGCTATAGATCGCTCCGATATAGATTTTCGGTAATTAGTATATCACTGACCCCGCGGCTTGGATTATGATTTAGCAAGGGTGGATATAAAACAAGAAGCGTTTATACGTGCAATTGAGAAGAGAAGCCCGGGATGCTGCTAATTCAACCATGCTGCACACTCATAGCATGAAGGGCAATTAACTCTTCCACATCAACTTAACATAGAAATTTATTAGAAGTTCTAACGTTGGATACAGAATCGGAGGACGAGAGGGAGAACGAGAGTAGTGCGTACAGGTTGTTATCTATCAACACATTCACCATGAACTCCACCACCATATATGACCCATATACAGTATAACTGCCCAGTCGGAAACCGTAACCCAGAATACCGGATCAGCTCGGAAGTACATTAGTTACCAATAATACGATGCACTGGTTAGTGAGGTCAATGCATACTCGCTTTCCAATTCCATGAGGTACCTGTCCCCACCGAGTCCAATCACGAAACTATACCACCAGAAATCCTTCCTTGTAAACCTCAAGGCCGTAGTGTATTCCCAGTAATCAGGATACCAACCTGCTGATTCCCAATCCAGAAACCCTGTAATTCGTCCACCTTGTACTAAGATATTATGATGTTTCAGATCACCATGCGTAAACACTATTTGATGAGATAGCTTGTGTAACGTTTTGGCTCGATCGAGTGCATTTTGATATTCGATCTCCGATGAGAAACCACCAGACCAAGCGGGTTTTAGAAGATACTCATTGAACTCTTCTTCTGATTCCAACGGCCCAGCAGAATGATTGGGTATGCGGACACTCCGGATAGAAGTACCTGGTAAAGAGCAGATTCTATTTCCACCCCATGGATTTTTCCACTTCCGTATTACTTCAAGATAACTTTTTAACTCTCTTGATATCGAGTCCCTATCTTCCTCACTAAGAGTTTTATATGCCTGACCTAATTCATCACCGGGTAGACGAGTCATAAGAATCGAGACTGGCGCATGCGGAGTATCTGGGTGCTCTCCATAGCATATAACCCTGGGAACAGGGAGGCCTGCTATTCGAGCAACTTGCATCGTCAAGACTTCTTCTATCCGTGTACCGTCGGACCATTTTAGAATAAGCCCAAATGGAAGCTGAGCGATCTGGTTATCGTAAGCGATTCCCACCCAGCCGCAATAAAATCGAGAGAATCGTCTCAGGTACGGGTGCAACGCTCCCCAGAATCGGCGTATCAAAGGGTGCGTGGGGAGGGGAGTGGAAGGTATTTCGTCTCTCAAGCCTTGTTGTTGGATACTGTCTGGCCACGTGAAATCGGGTAGGAAAAAGCGAGGTAAGAACCGTGCTGACATCTTACACGGGATAGCTAATCTGTAAGGCTTCAAGTTGATACGCGTTCAGAATTTCAGTGATAACGTAGTCAACGGAGAATATTCCAACGTTCCCCGGGATCGATCTGCACGAGCTAACTGCAAGGGGCATGGTAACATGGTGTTCAGTTCTAAATATAGTATCGTACCTTGCGATGATCTGATCTCTGACTGCATGAGCATTATGCGTCTCGTCGCTCAGCGGAAAGAAAAGGGCTATATTGCTAGAAAAGCTCGGCCTAGACCATACTTCGTCTGTGAATTTCGTTCTAACTAAACGAAGTAGCTTGATGCCTTCATAACGCTCTGTGATATGTCTTTAGCAGAACAACCTCGTACCATTTTTAAGACTCGCGGGCATCGAGAACGCAGAGTCGCTGATGCCCTCATCAAGGTACATCAAGCGAACGCTGGCCTATCAATTCCAGAGCTCTCACCTCCTATTCGCATAGTCTGCATTTCCGATACACATAACAAACACCTGGTGGTACCGCTCGGAGATATCTTGATTCACGCTGGTGATCTAACTGACAATGGATCGTTTGAGGAGGTGCAGAACGGGTTGACGTGGCTTTCATCGCTGCCTCATAAACACAAGCTTCTGGTTGCCGGAAATCATGATGTCCTGTTTGATGACGAATTCCTTACGAAATATCCTGAACGGCGCTATGGGCAGAGCAAGACCAGGCATGACCTTGACTGGGGAAGTGTAATGTATCTTCAAGACACGATCCTCACCCTCGAAATCCCCACGAGCAATCAAATGCAAGAAGCCAGCACGAGAAGTATCACAATTTTCGGCAGCCCATGGACGCCGCGGTACGGAGTCTCAGCTTTCCAGTACCATCCGAACAATTCGCGGCATTGGAAGGATATTTTTGCCTCTCTTGATAGAAAGCCAGATTTTATTGTCACGCATGGCCCGCCGCACCTTCACCTCGATAAGCGCGACTTCCACCGTGCTGGATGTTCATATCTAGCCGAGGAAGTCTACCGCGTCCGACCTCACCTTCACGTATTCGGCCATATCCATGCGTCGTATGGGCGTCAGGATGTGCGGCTAGATAGCGCACAGCAGGCGTATGACAATGTGTTAGCCGGGTCCGGGGGTTGGATTGGTGTCATATGGATGGCCATCATGGTTATATGGGCTTTAATAAAACATATGTTCATCAAGGACAAGACGACAACTTTCGTTAATGCGGCGGTGGTCGGAGGTTCTAGCAATGAGTTGCAAAATGCCGCAGTAATCATCGATTTGTAGAAAAAATAACGAATAACCAGATGCTGCCATACTACTTTTTTGAAAAAAGAAATATTGCAGATAAAGACCAGTTGATTCAAGATGATGCCTCTGTCGCATTCATTATATTTCTCATGATAATTCCACGTCACTGTACCTGACATGGGTCACAAATATCCATAAATAAGTGCTAACATATATGCAAATAATTGAATGCCAATTTTCCGATCAATCAATTACATAGGGGTTGTGTTTGTCTATAAAGACATCCAGTTACCAGGCCCATTACATGAAACGCTGCACCGAGCACAGCAAATGTGTGGAAGAGCTGATGCGAATGACCCCAGATATCGAAAGAACCCGGCCTCAACCTTTCTGGGACCCGACTGACAAATAAACCCACCCCAATCAATAATGAGAGGGCTTCCATTAGATACCAATGAGCTCCAATTTCAATGCACGCACGATGCCAGCCAAGTAGACCGACACTATGAAATATGGGAACCATCGCTGAAAGAGCAAGTAGAGCGAAGACACTGCCACGAAGAGTTCTCATTTTGGTACCACCGCCGCCTGTGTCGAAGAGCGTGGTAGCGCTGGCAATGGCAGAGAACAAGTTAACGCCCCAGTATACTCGTTGGATAACTGGCTTACAATAAAATGTATAATAAGTCAGCGACATCCCAGCTCCCAATGCTAGCACACAGATGCCAAAGATATCCAATCTGCCCCAGAAATGATGGATATTGTATGAGTGGCTGCGGAGGGTGTGGAATGTTGTGCTAAGAGCGAAACAAACAGCTGCTGCAGTGAGGAATAAACCGAAGGCAAACTTATCACCGCCGCTAACAAAAAGATCGCTGGATTTCAAGTCGTATTGATATAAAGTGTATCCAGCAAAAAGAAAGGCCGAAGATCCAAGAAGATGAGTCCATATATTCATCGTCTCCATGTGCAAGCAATTCCACAGGCGAAAAGATCGCAAATAAGAATACGTCGGCATCGGATGGCCTCCAACGATGTAATCATTATCGCGTAGCCACGTAGGGATCTGATCTTTGGTCCCAATGGATGGCCAGTATCCTTCAATAGAATCCTCCTTAGTGAGATCAGGAGGGGTGCCCAAGGCTTCGGAGCCTATAGGCTTTTTTGGGAACGTCGCATCTTTGGCCATTTCGAAAGTGTTGAGAAGTATGACCACAAGGTGTTCCGATGGTTCTTTTGGATGACATGTAGGTGATCATATATTTACACAAGACGTGGCTGGTGTGCAACTGTTGGGGAGTCATTCGAGTAAAGAAACGCAAAAAGCATTGGTGTC
The DNA here is from genome assembly GCA_011750695.1 of Penicillium sp. OUCMDZ-019. Taxonomy (NCBI): domain Eukaryota; kingdom Fungi; phylum Ascomycota; class Eurotiomycetes; order Eurotiales; family Aspergillaceae; genus Penicillium; species Penicillium sp. OUCMDZ-019. The sequence goes on along the minus strand of WTTZ01000034.1, from coordinate 21,268 downwards.
ACTGTCACATTTAATCTAATAATAGCGATCGGCGCGGCGAGCCAAGTCACAAGCTCGTACAAGCTCATTCGTCAGCTTGGTGCGCGGCGGCTAATATTGTGCTTTGATTCGACAAGTGATTAAGGGATTATCCCGATATGGATATAAAACAACCCTAGTGTGGTACTGTGTGGACCAATAAGAATAACAACACGAGCTCAGTAAACACATATCTCTGACTGATAGTACATTCCACCAACTATATTTAACTTAGGCATGCATTATAGGATATGTATTTCACCGCTCATCTGGCTGCAGCCTGCAGGTAAACCAATCTAACCGTTGGTGCATGGCAGTGGTTGGCGAGACAAGCAGCATTCGGATCACGTCCGTTAAACTTTACTATATATTGACTAAAAGCAAAGTTCTCTAGCTATGACCAATACTTCGGACGACACAAACATCCTTGCCAGTGGATGGGTATCGGGGCCAAATGATCGAGGTACGATTGATATCATCTGGTCATGCTTTCTGACTATCTTTCTTTGTACTTGGACAGCGATCTGTCTAAACCTTCCTCACTCCAAAGATGGCGGTCTCGAAATCTTCGGTCGAAAAGCCAAGTGGATGTTTTGGGCTATTGTGAGCCCTGAGTTGGTTTTGTCTATTGCTATAGGCCAATATGCCTCAGCCCGGCGATCTGTGAAGCGATTTCGGAAGTTAGGAATAGACGGGGATAAGTGGACACTGAGACACAGTTTTTTTGCCGACATGGGGGGGATGCTCCTTCAGCTAACAGACAGTACACCTTTTGTCGTGAACAGTCGTCAGCTGGTCTACTTGGTGGAGAAGAAATATTTAAAATGCCCGGATATCACTGCGGGAGAGATATGGGACAAGTCCAGAACGGACACTCTCGCGCGAATCCTCACTCTATTACAAGCATGTTGGTTTATAATCCAATTGCTTGGAAGAGCTATCCTCCAACTTGCAACATCTACGCTAGAGTTTTCCACAGGCGCCATTGTCTTTTGCACTTTCGGTACATTTATTTGCTGGCTGCACAAACCTAGCGATGTTCAAAAAGGCATCGTTCTGACCACCGAGGCAACAACAGCCCGGCTTCTAATCGAAGCTGGGGATGCAGCATCTAACCCATACAAGCATACCCCACTGGATTTTGTCGCTAAGCAGTCATTCACCATCGGCTATGATGCCATGGGGTTTTTTGGCCTACGTTTTGACGACCGGGAGAGACCCTTACGGCGCTTTCCCGATGATCGTTTTCCAGACATTGGAACATTGGAGAAATTTACTTTGTTCTGCATGACTTCGGTATTCGCATCTGTGCATTTGATTGGGTGGTGCTTTACATTCCCCTCGCACATTGAATTAATGCTTTGGCGTAGTTCAAGTGCAATTGTAACGGGTGCAACTGTTTTGTACTGGATATGCGAAACAATTGCAGCTCGTCAGCGTTTCGGCAGGTGGGATAAGTATCTCATCTGGTTGCGATTAAAGAAACCACCGCATAGAATAATAAGCGATCCCGAAGCGCTTATTATACTAATCTGGGAGGTTGTATTGATTGTTCCTATTGTATTCTCTTACGCGATTGCACGGGGATACATGATGGTGGAGATTTTTGTGAGCTTGCGAGCATTACCGCTTGGTGTGTATCAGACTTTTGACTTGATGAATGTGTTACCACACTGGTGAACAAGTATTCGTATTCTAGTTCCTTAGTTAAAAAGATGGATTGGGAAATTTTTTTCTCTCAGGACTGTATGTTCCCTGTCATAATAAACAGCTCGACCAATTAATTGACTTAATCCGGTCAACCGACAGTCCTTTATACATACGGCAGTCTATACATAGGTACGTTAACGACAAAATTCGTTTTTCATAAACATAGCCTCACTATATATTAAATAAGGCAAATCGACAACCGATTGTAACCTTGGAACGTAACTGACCTATGTCGTATCGAAGCCCCCGCGCGTTCAAACATACATCTATGATACCTGTTTGATCCTCTCGGTATAAACATCTAGCGATAATGAGTGGTTGTCTTTGGTCCGATATCTGTTCACCCTGATTAAAGCCGACGTTTCAGTTAATTGGTGGGAAAAAAGCGTTGTTCCCGATCGACAGATCATTTGCTTTCAGAAGAACACTAAGAAAATGCGGGGTGAAACATTTCTCGATTCGAGTTACTTCTAATATAGGATACAACAGTTGTAGCCTTCCAAGGTACCTAGCCATGCGATTCCAGCGGCGTATTGATGTTGATATCTTCCTTTTCGCCAATATATAAGAAGCGATTTATCCCACCCTGTTTGCTACCGAAACAGACTACGAAACCGGCAAATTAAAACGTGAACAATAACTCTCAACATGAAATCCATTCCGGGATACCTAGCCCTATCCCTGTTTTGGTGGGGGACTAGGGTTAGTGCTAGGCCTGCACCCGTCTCCAAGTTTTCTTACCTCTTCGCATTGTACGTTCAGTATCCTAGCAGTAAACACCGTATATTAACTTCGATCTGTACCTAGTGGCGATAGCTACACCACCACAGGCTTTGACTACACTGGCACCCAGCCCAACCCGTCCAACCCTATCGGTAACCCAACTTTCCCCGGTGACACCACCACGAACGGCGACAACTGGGTGGACTTTTTAATTACCGAATACAACACATCTTTCATCTACGGCTATGACTTTGCAGTTGCTGGAGCTACAATCGACAATTCCATCGTACCAGCTTATCTCAGCACGGTAGCGTCGTTTGTCCAGCAGGTGAATGATCGTTTTGCCGCTCTGTCGCCAGCACCAGCATGGAAAGCTGACGATGCACTATTTGCTATTTGGTTTGGTATCAACGATATTTCCAATGGCTATAATGCTGCGACATGGGGAAACTTGTCGGTTACGCTGGTTGATCAGTATTTCAACACTGTACAGACGCTATACGACGCCGGAGCACGGTATTTCCTTGCCATGACCGTGCCTCCTATCCAGTGCACTCCAGAAATCTCAGCTGAAAATGCGACTGTACAGGCCACAACAGCGTATGCCGTGAGAAGCTACAATCAGCTCATCGCCCAGAGAGCCCAAAGTTTCCAGGAAAAGAATTCAGAAGCAACAGTGGTTCTGTTCGATACTGCCCCATCATTTGACAAAGCTCTGGACGACCCTACAGCGTATGGGGCGCCGGATGCGACTTGTTATGATGGTGACGGAGTCAGTTGTCTATGGTGGAACGATTTTCACCCGGGGCAGGCAATCCATAAGTTAGTTGCAGGAGCGATAGCGAACATAACAGGGATTTGATATAGTGCATACTTGAAAGGGTTCAAAACATATGCAGTCTCTGCTTTCATTTAATCGAGCTATATTGAGCCAACAAAAACAGTTATTAGTCAATGCATGTATATCTGGCATCGATGTTAAATTTCGATAGAGCATGCTGATCGCCCTGTCATATTGCAATGTTCTAGTTTAATCTCGGTGACAATATCAACCTGGCAGTATTCAAACGACAGTAGAAAACAGAAGCTCGAAGGAAAAAGTTTACTATTACCACTGCAACTTGACTGGACATCAGCACCCGTTTCCAACGGCCCTCGTGACTACAGCTTATCCCATTGCATGACAATGAACGCTCATAAACAAGAAGTTCTCAATGAGACATGCTCGTCCTCACAAAGTCTCCATCTACTTCCGGTCCATATATCACACTTTTGATCCCGATGCGCCCTGCAACATTCTCAAATGCCTCTGTGGCTCTCGAAAAGTCGTACTCATGTGTGATCAACCCATCAACACGTACGCGTCGTGTATTCAATAATTCAATAGCCATTTGATAGTCGCCTGGGCCATACCGGAAACTTCCTTTGAAGGAAACCTCCTTGTCGCAAACTGTGCCAATTGGGAACGCAACACTTGGCTTTCCAAGTCCAACCTGCACAAAGGTGCCTCCAGGAGCGATAATATCAATACCACAGGCCAGGCATGATTCTGCCCCCGAGGCATCGAGTACGATACCAGCTCCTTCACCCTGCAGTCCCCCGTAGGTGCGCAGATTCTCTGCGTTGCTAGCAGTAGATAAGGTCGTCTGCATCTGATAGATATGCGTTGCGCCGTATTTTCGGGCGCGTGCAAGCCTTTCCTCCACAACGTCCACGGCGAGAACAGTTGAAGCCCCAAATGCAGACGCTACTGCACAACATAATAAACCTACTGGCCCAGCACCGAATATCACCACACTGCGGCCCTGCATATCTCCGCCCAGTCGACACGCATGCACTGCTACACTGAGTGGCTCGATAAGCACTCCATCGCGCAGTGAAATGTGTGGAGGTAGTTTGTAGCAGCATTGTGCAGGTACGGAATAATATGTACACAACGTTCCATTGACAGGGGGAGTTGCAGCGAATTTCATAGAAATGTACAGGTTGTAACGGCCACGACGACAATAAGGACAGACATTGCAGGACACACCTGGCTCTAGAGCAACGTGATCGCCAGGCTGTAGGCTATCTACCTTGCTTCCCGTTGCTAGTACGATGGCAGACGACTCGTGGCCTAGTATGAGCGGCGTAGTTACTTCGTAACGGCCAATCCTTCCATGCTGCCAGTAGTGTACCTGCGACATAGTGGTATTGAGCATTATTCGACCATCAAAGAAACAGAGAAATGCTTACGTCTGAGCCGCAGAGACCTGTCGCAACTACACGGACGAGAACATCCCAATCAGACTCGACAGCAGGGATATCGGGAGTTTCGTAGGTGAAAGTGCCGCCTGGGTGTAGGACCAGCGCATGGTTCACCTCAGGGCGGTCGGCCATTGTCATGGTAGGGTGTTTGGCTCTAGAATTATTATTTAAGAGTGGAATTTCCATGTATAATTATCCTGTCTTATAATGAATGAGTCCTCGCCTGTACGTAGATTAAATTTCGGCACTTAGGGTTGCTCTCGGTTCTATACCTAGGTATCCGAAGCCAAATATTTCATGTCAAAACATGGAGATAATCCCGCCGTATCTCACATCAGCCATGCAACTTTACGGATTCGGGGGTAGCCCCGACAATTGTTTCTATTAGAAATTTGACTACGAATTGTCCCGTAGCAACTGCATATATAAAGTCACATCAGCTCAAGACTGAACTTGCAATTTTTACGAACCTACCAATAGCCCTATCATCCACCATGGAGATCCTTCAGCGGAAACCTCGGAACCACGCCATTCAAACCAACCCTAACCATGAACTTCGACTAGTTGAAAGCGAGATACCTAAATTGGCACCTGATGAGTGTTTGGTACATGTTCGTGCAACGGGTATCTGCGGCTCTGATGTGCACTTCTGGAAGCACGGTCACATCGGACCCATGATCGTGACCGGAGAAAATGGACTAGGGCATGAAAGCGCTGGTGTGGTACTTCAGATCGGAGACGCTGTAACCCGATTTAAGCCAGGTATTTATGAACTTGCATCTCAAGTCGATGTCGAATGTCTAATACACACATTTCAAAGGTGACCGGGTTGCCATGGAATGCGGTGTCCCCTGTTCCAAAGCAACTTGCGACTTCTGCCGGAAAGGTCTCTACCATGCCTGTCCTGATGTGGTTTTCTTCTCAACACCTCCATATCACGGTACTCTGCGCAGATACCATGCTCACCCCGAGGCATGGTTGCATAAGATTCCCGACAACGTATCCTTCGAGGAAGGCTCACTAATTGAGCCTTTGACCGTTGCACTGGCAGGCATCGATCGCTCGGGTCTTCGTCTAGCCGATCCACTGGTAATCTGCGGCGCTGGACCTATCGGCCTTGTTACGCTGATGGCAGCTAATGCAGCAGGTGCCGAGCCTATTGTCATTACTGACCTCGACGAGAACCGTCTTGCCAAGGCGAAGGAATTGGTGCCACGCGTTCGACCGATTCTAGTCCAGAAGCAAGAGAGCGCCATGGATCTGGGACAGAGAATTATCAAAGAGCTCGGCCAGGAAGCGAAGCTCGTGCTTGAGTGCACAGGTGTGGAGAGCAGTGTACATTCTGGCATATACGTAAGTTGATACTTAGTTTCTTGTAATAATTAATATCTAACTCGAATTTGATAGGCAACACGCTTTGGGGGCACCGTGTTTGTCATTGGGGTCGGGAAAGACTTCCAGAATATTCCCTTCATGCATATGTCCGCGAAGGAAATTGATCTCAAATTTCAGTATCGATACCACGACATTTATCCAAAGTCAATTAGCTTGGTTGCTGCTGGCATCATTGACCTCAAGCCTCTTGTATCGCATCGTTATAAACTAGAAGAGGGAGTAGAGGCTTTTGCTACGGCGAGTAATCCTAGCTCTAGGGCTATAAAAGTGCAAATTCTGGATGATTAGGCCGCTGTTATAGTTAATGAAAACGATGGATGTATATTCAAATATGACAGAAAGTGTTATTCACATTATTTAATGCTGTAATCGTTGTACGACACGAAGTCTAAACGCTTAGAAATACTTCCCACACACGTCTTAAACATTAGACTCGTGGATCAAACGCTGAAATTTCCTCAAATGTGATTGAAAAATGTGATTGAAATCCTTAAATGCGTCATTTGTAGTATATCGAACCTTGAACCATTTAAAAACTAAGAATTGAAAACATAAAATTTGTTGTTTTAAGACAGAAAGTCCCACTCAAATATACAACATTCCACCATTTGCACATATCACATCGCCTGTTATCCACCGGGCCTTATCCTGGGCCAGAAAACTCACGATATCCCCGACATCTTCAACTGTTCCACATCGCTGACCGGCAGGCACTTTCTTATTCTGCTCCTCCATTCGTGCCAGATGCACTGCTCCAGCTGCTTGGTACATGTCCGTATCCACAGGACCTGGATTTACAGCATTTACGGTAACACCATATCGATGACCCAGTTCTGTTGCCCATACACGCGTGAGACCCTCAACAGCCGCCTTACTCGCTGCATAGACTGATTGTGTTGGATACCCACCACGAGCTGAAATGGACGATAGATTGATTATACGTCCACCACGCGGCAAGAATGGCAGCACGGCCTGTGTCATGAAGATCACCGAACGCACGTTTACGTCCATCAGGCTCGTGTAGCTCTCCTGGGTCACCTCTTCTAGGGGTCGGTTGTCCCCAGCACCGGCATTGTTAACGAGTATGTGGACATGATCCGCTTGAAAGGCTTTCAGTGTGGCCTGAATAATTATTTCTGGGGAGCTTGGGTTTGTAACATCGGCTTGCATGGCAAAGGCATCTTTGTTGTCCTCGCGCAGCTCGTGGATCAGCGCATCTGCGGCTTTTCTTGACGATGGGGAGACATAATTGAAAGCTACCTGAAGATTTCGTTAGAATAATAATACGTATGCAATCATTGAAGATGAGAAATAAGCACCTTCGCGCCCTCCTGGCTCAGACTACGGACAATGCCAGCCCCAATTCCCCTAGCACCGCCAGTGACGATAGCGACCTTCCCTCGGAGTGACATATCCTAACTTATGCCGTGCCTAGTTGCATCGTGCACCGATTCTTGCGGTCCGATGGACATATTTAAGTGAATTTTGCAACGCATAATAGCACATGGATGCGGATCTATCGCCGTCGCTACTATCTCCGAAGCCAGAATTAAATAGCGCGTTGACTAGGTTTGTAAATTTCACATTTGCGACTAAGAATGAAGTAAATTTGCAAAAATATGTTTTCCACTTTTAAGTGTGCACCAAATGCGAAATCCAACGATTCCGAGTGGTAAAAGTCTCTAGAAATGCGGGGTACCCAACTTCCAAGGTTCCAGGTCCGCGTAGAGCAAACCCTGCTCCTCCACCCCTTTGAAGATGGATGCAACGGCTCGCTCACGACATATTCTACGCAAGACATTTGCTTGCGATGAATGCAAAAGACGCAAGATCCGTTGCTCGGGCGAAGAAAACTGCAACAATTGCCGCCGTGATGTCAAGCCCTGCCGATATTCCTCGCCATCCCACCGACTATCCACATTGCAGAGGTATGCATTGATTACATTCCACAGGGTGAAAATGCTTATATTATTAGGCGTCTTGAGGAATCCGAATCTCTAAGGTCAGATATGCAGCGGGCATGGGCGTCCTATCTCCCGTCTGTCGATATACGGGAAGCTATGCGTACAGTTCGCTTGCAAGGGGATTCTACACCGACACCCCAACGAGAACAGGACCATCATGACGACGTAACTCACTCAGTAGAACAGCCACCAACTACTTTTGCGGAGCATAGCAATGCTGAAGACTACGAGTTTGATGAGTCCCAAGGGTTTGACAACTCCACCGACGGCATGGGCTTCTTGACTATCGACCCGCACAAAGCCGGTTATACAGGGCCACAGTCAGGACTTGCTGCTCTGAAATTTCTTCAATCACTCCCTCTCTATTTACCTCCAACAAGTTTTAGTCCAACATCTTCTCTAGACGATGTCGAGAACGAAAAGTTTAGTGGTGCAATCAGACCAAGTCGAGCAGAGGTTTCGAGGCATCTAGATGATTATTTTGCCCTCTTTCATCCTGCTTATCCCATTTTGCATGAAGGAACTTTTCGAGCACGCACCTCAGGTACTATATGCCATTTGATAATGGGAACTGCTCTAACGGCGATTAGGCGCACTGGCAAAGCCCCGTGACGGGTCGTGGCCAGTTTTGTACAATATCGTACTCGCAACTGGAGCCTTTGTTGGTGATTCCAATGGTACTAAAGCCGATATCCCATTTTTCAAAGAAGCACGAAAGCACCTTTCCATGGACGTTCTCGAGAAAGGTTCTCTTAGCTACGTTCAGGCGATTGTCCTTATGGCCAACTATATGCAGAAACGGAACAAACCCAATGCCTGCTTCATCCTAATCGGGATTGGTTGGAGCATGGCCGTTGCCATCGGTCTTCACCGCGAATTCGGAATGCCTAGCACATCGCCATTTACTATGGAGATCAGGCGACGAGTGTGGTGGACACTTTTTGTCTTTGTATCCAGTGTTCAGCTGATTCTGGGTCGACCGGCGGCCTCACTTGTGGGAGTTAGTGTCCGTTTACCAGCTAATATTGACGATTGTGATCTCGCAGTAGACATGGAAGAGCTACCTGAGAGTGTCGATGGAGCCACCATCACATCGTGCCTTATCGAGCACATTAACCTCGCCAAGGTCGCAAATGCTGTCCAAGTCGAATTGCTAACATACCACATGCCCACCTCCGACAAAGCCAACGAGCTGGAACAACGCATAAATGCATGGTATGACAAACTACCTCCGCATTTCAACCTCAATGTTGTGCTTGAACCAAGATTTGACATTCCCCGTCGTGTATTACTTTGGCGATCCTTCCACCTTCGTATTGTTATCAACAGGCCGTTTCTTTTTCAGAGTATTGCGACAGAATCTGACCTTCTTACGTCATCTGGCCCCGTCGGTTCGTGTCTCAGCGCTGCAGACGAGTGTGTGATTTCTATATGTAGCTTCCTTGAATCGACGGACAATCGGTGTCGTGGCTTGACGTGGTATGCCACGTGCTGGCTATTAACTGCGAGCTTCGTCCAGGCGACATGCTACATATACAAACCGTCACATGTTCTCGCTTCGGCTTGGAAGTCTCACATACAGCGAGCGGTCAAGTGCCTTGGGAGCCTCGGCTCTTCCCATGATATGGCCCTGCGGGCGAGAGACGTGCTTCAAAGAATACTCGGTAAGCTCCTGCAGTATTTAGTTAGAGAAATTTAATACTAATCCGGGCATATATCCGTGAAGAAGCGACTCACGGTGAACTCTTGCCCGACGCTTCAAGCCACATCTCGGCCCCGTTCCGAGCATTGTGGGCTCCATCTAGTGGTCAGGAGGCTTTCAATCCATTTTCTCTGGACTTGAGTGACAGTTTAACCAGATACCCGCAGGGTCCATTCAATGCAGAATTTTTGGACGCAGCAGGGGGTCTGATGATACATAATTTCTTCGAAATGACCGACGAAAGGCAACAATATGCTAGTGGGTCCTTTATGCCTGGATAGCATTCGAGATGTTGGATTTCGATACTTGTATTATGAAATGTTGTAATTTTACTAGAATCCTCTACATAATTATCCCGAATATCTATAGAAAGCTACTATCATAGCTCGAGTATGCGCTCCAGACACCACAACAGCTGGTTCCCTGGGTTGAAAGTATAGTTGTATACTGTTGAGTATATCCTGCCCGCAACGGAAAACATGGAGAACGTTGGGGGTTCTCCATACGGATATACAGAACCCAAGGCTAGAAAATCCAACCAAGCCAATCCTTTTGGCGCCTGATGTGCATTTCGGTGCTTGATGAATTTGCATAATACCCAGGTACTAGGCATGCGCCGAGGTAGCAATGATGGTCCGGACATATCTCCGGCGGAGATAGGCCCGTCTTGGGGGTGGAGCCAGCGGGGCCATGCCATGTTATGCATATCAGCACGTTTACCAAAGCCTGAAAAACGTTAACCTTAAGTTATGTGAGATTTCACCTTACTGGGTGTAAGAAAGTGTTTGGGATGATTTCCTGGCCTGAGATTACATAAAGTCCGGAAAGAGGTATGCCGTTTCGTTTCATTTTCTACCCTTGGGTATAGTACCGAGGACCTAGACCAGCCAATCTACAGGCACATGAATAATTCGTACTGGAAGGAAAATTATTGATGTCGAACATAGTTTGAGGTTGTTCCAGTTGCGACAATCTCGTCCACTTGGTATGACTAAGAATGCGCCGAGATACGCGAAGACAAGACAACAGGGAAAACTTGCCATATTTGCAAATTAAAATCCAATACCGTCGGTTCTCGGTGATTTAGATTCGTATCAATTGAAGGCGCATCTTAAAGGTTGCCTGTCCATGATGATGTTCTGTTATTTAATGCAGACAAGCGGACACCCCTTTAATATCCACTATAAGTGCTGCAGTTTATACGACAGTTCTGTTAGATCAATGGGAAAAATAATGGAACATGAATATATACAGAAAAATAATAACTCGGACTGATATATGCAACCAAAACTAAATGACAAAGCTAATAGCTCGCTTTGGAACTTGTTCTTTTCGCCTTCGTATTCCCCCGCAACACTTTTGGCCATTCGCGGAGTCGTAAATTCCCGTTCCAGCAACCAGGTCTTCTAAAGTGTAACCTAGATAATACTATACCAATACCCGGAGATAGAGCCGATAAGGTATGCTGAATGGAGGAAGATTTGCAACCTACTTGCTAATGGAGTATAGTCAGAATTCTTTGCTCCGGATTCCTTTACCCCGTGAATTTACAAAACAGCGGGGTGGAAGAGTATATATGAGGGCTACAAGCTGTCTACCTCGGGGTTAGAAAGTTAATATCCATCCCGCATAGTGGTAGCCTGATTTGATCTTGTTTTATCATCTTTTTTGAACCTTGCAGTCATGACACCAACCAAGAAGCCCTACTTAGGGCTCAGTGGCGGATCACTGACACTTTGGATCATGGTAATTCTCATCACTTTGCCATCTGAGATGTAAAAAAGCTAACATTTTTTGGAATGATAGGTGGCATGTGCTGCCGACATGATGCTCTTTGGATACGATCAAGGTGTATTCAGTATGCCGTTCTTTGACTGGGTCCATTAACAGCACCGAATGTCGTTTCACAGGTGGCGTAGTAGTGACACAGAATTTCCTTGAAGTCCATGATTTGGTCGGTCCCTCTAAAACAACAGTTCTTTCAACAGTTACTGCCATTTACGACGTTGGGTGTTTCATCGGCGCACTTTTCGCTTTCGCGGCTAGCGAGCGGCTGGGTCGTAAGAAATGTATTCTTTCGGGGACAGCAATTATGGTCATCGGGACAATTCTGCAGGTTTCATCATTCAATTTGGCCCAGATGTTCGTTGGCCGCGTGGTGCTGGGGTAAGCTGTCTTCCCAACCCCGAGCCATATATACTAACAGCATATGTAGGATCGGTAATGGTATTAATACGGCCACCGCACCTGTTTGGCAAACGGAAACCACACAAGCGAGATGGAGAGGAAAGTTGGTCATGCTTGAACTAGGGCTGAACGTTGGTGGGTATTGTGCCGCAAATTGGATTAATTACGGCCTATCTTTTCGCGAGGGTGCTATTGCATGGCGATTGCCGATTGCTTTGCAGCTTATCTTCATGTTTCTTTTGTTTATGACAGTCCCATGGCTCCCAGAGTCTCCAAGGTGTGATGCTATCTACCTTGAGTCACGAAAGCAGTGAGAAGTACTAATGCAAATCCAGATGGCTCATGTCACATAACCGTGTAGATCAAGCGTGCGAGGTTCTTGCATGCATCGAAGCTAAATCCATCGAAGACCCTTTTATCACTGCCCAGCAGGAAGAAATAAGATTCAGCATCCAATACGAGCGCGATAACGCCACTTCTTGGGGCATCCTTTTGCGCGGTAAGGCGTCTGACGGTACTAAAACCCTCCGTCGATTACTCCTGGGCGCCGGCACTCAAGCCATTCAGCAGTTCCAAGGTTTGCTCATGTCACCAAATTTTTCTTATGTGGAAGATTGACGTGGTTGTAGGCATTAACATCATGAGTTACTATCTACCCCTAGTCCTCATGAACTCAGTAGGGCTGTCGAATAACATGTCCCGACTATTGACGGCATGTAATGCGACCTCATATTTCATTTTCTCGTGCCTGACGGTCACTATGGTCGAGCGATTCGGACGTCGTAGACTAATGATGATGTCTGGTTTCGGCCAGTTTCTTGCTTTCCTTATCATCACCATCCTGCTACGCTTTGCCGAGGTGAACAAAGTTTATGCCACGGCCTCTGTTGCGTTTTTCTTCCTCTATCATATCGCATTTGGACTCGGTATGCTCGGTGTCCCATGGCTATATCCAACCGAAATAAACTCGCTGCCTATGAGAAGCAAAGGAGCAGCCGTAGCGACCGCGACAAATTGGTGGGTCGTTCTCAATACTGTCGGACCTAAATAATATATGAAACTGACCATCAAAGGATTACCAACTTCGCCATTGTTGAGATCACGCCTATTGGGATCCAGAGCATTGGCTGGCGGTTTTGGATCGTATGGACGGTGCTTAATGCGGTTTTCTTGCCGATTATATATCTGTTCTATCCCGAAACTGGTAAATTCTCTATAGTGACTTTGTTTTATTAGCCACCTGTTAATTTCATACAGCAAACCGGTCATTGGAAGATATCGACTCCCACTACCGTGGCAACCCACCACTAATTGTGATCGGGGATGCAGATGCCACATCGACAAGCCGTCCGTTGAGATTTATCCGGCATGAAGAGGAAGTTATCATTAGAAATGCAAACGGGGCACAGTCAGCGATTCCCAAGGACAATGAATTGGCCAGCGTGGAGTATGTTGATTGAGGTCCTGCCCGTGGCCTCCAGGGCTAAATTATAAATATTCCCGGGCCTTGGTACCTTCTTTGGTACATTATAAGAAAGATTGTTAGTTGGTATAAACCACTGTGCAGCTTGTTAGCTGTTGTAGCGCTTATGGATAGTAAATATATAGAAAACCATACATACATACCCACCACTTGACTCTTCTATTCCTATTCTTTACTAAACGTAAACACTCCGTTACAAGATCCGGCCAGATAGACAGACTCTATCCAAGGGCAATAAGACCACTTTAAACACAAATCAATCCCGCTTGACGCCAATCATTCCCACCTGCCGCAGTCCCAACGCGCAGACCAGACATACAATCAGCATCCAAGAAAACATAGCCCAGAAGACGGCGCGATACCCAGACATAAGGGCATTCGGGGTGGTCTTGTCGGCGTAAGATGAGGTATCAGTCAAAGCGGTAGAAATGACCGAGGTCACGCTCAACCCAATCGCAGTGCCGACCTGTGCACAGGTGTTGAACACGGCACCGCTCAGAGCCTGCATGTGCTTTGGGAAAACGTCGGAGATCACGAGTAGGCCGACGGTGAAGAGGATGTCGCAGCTCAAAGGAGTGAGAATCTAGGGTTAATCCAGTCAGTGAGGTATCGTAGATATATGGAGTGAAGAGACTGAGAGAGTCAGCTGGCTTACCTGTGCGAAGAAACCATCATACCAGTATGGCCACTCAGGATGAATGAGGGTCATGAGAAGTGGTGCAGCGGCACTTACACCTGATGATATCAACACTGACCACATGACTGGCATTCGGTTCACGAATAGGCCAGTTGAAAAGTTAGTAAGTGCACCGGCGATAAGTGAAGGGAGGATTCGTAGTGAAGCCCCAAGCGCGGAGAAGCCCTGGACTTCTTGAAAGCTGGGAAACGTCAGTTATGATCAATCGAGGGCGAGGGTTGGAATTTGACTTCTGACAAGAGACTGCTGAACAGCTCCATGCAGTTGGTGACAGCAGTAGTAAATAGAACCATGATACATATGCTGCTAAAGACAGAGCTGCGCCAGAGAGAATTTGGGATAAGTGCTGGGCGGCTTTGCTTCACCTGGTAGTGCATCCACCCGATAAATGCTGGAACCAGGGCGACACTGATGGTCAGCAAGACAATACTCGATGCCTGACGGATGGCGTGAATGTTTGCCGACAATGACCTGGGATTGATCAACTATAGGTTTACACAGATCAACGTGAAAGAGACCCTTACGCCAGAACATATGACAACATCGCCAGTACTGTGCATGAAATACTAGCCCCAATCCAATCAATTTCGGAAGAGAGCCGCTTCCAAATCGACCGTTCAGATCCTGGACGAGGATCGTGAGGCAAAGCCCAGATCCCAATGACAGACAAGACGAAGCTGGCAGCTCCGGCGAGATAAAATGCCGGTCGCCATCCAATGCTGTCAACGAACACGCCGCCCAGGACAAGGCCAAGAGAAAAACCAAGTGGGCCGGCAAGTCCCAGACACGCAAAGCCCATATTGCGAGGCGGGCCATCGTCTACATTGGTTGAGATGATAGAGATAGCGGGTGGCACAATAATGGCGTTGGTGACGCCCTGCATTGCGCGGAAAGCAATGAGCTCGCTTGCGGTACGCGACAGGCCGCAGGCGACAGCAAACGTGGCACCCAGGAAAGCTCCAATCAGGTTTACACGTTTGGCACCAGCGACATCGGCAATCGATCCGGCCATCAGTAGACACGATCCAGCTGTAAGATAGAAAGCCGACGTGGGCCAGACGAGGAGCCCTTCTTGCAGGCCCAGTGTTGAAGCAAGCGCAGGCAGAGCGACGACGACGATGCCATTGCAAAAACTGCTGAACAGCGACAAGCCAGATAGCTGAATAATTGTGATGACAGTGCGAGTCCGTGGAAGGATACTTGAGGTCGTTTCATCGCAGGTGAGTGCTTCTTGTCCATTATTTTGAGGCTGGGGTGGACAGCCAACCTGAGACGGCTGCAACTCAATGGCTGTCAGAGTTGCCATGTTGAGAAGAGAAGTAAATGTTGTGCAGTCTAAAAACAAGTGTACAATCTTTCTTTGGCGCGACGGGTTGAGGCTAAATAGACAATTCTTGGTGAGTCATAAGTCTTTGTCTTTGTATGGCCAGTGCAATACAAGTGTATAGAAATCTCTTCCAAGACTTATGCTTGTTATACGAGAAATTTTGGGCCAATCGGCGATTATTACTCTTGAAGGTTAACCCAACTGTAGACATACGCAACGTTGCGATCATGCAGTAGCCCACGTATGACCTGTTATGTGGACAACTACACCAAATCCTTGAATTGTCGAAATACACTAGTAGATAGAAGAAATGGGGTTTTCTTTAAATTCCCAAAATCCAGCGGAGATAACACTACTTTAAGGTTGCTCGACTTGAGGTATTTGTCCTTCACGTGTGGTGGTTCGCTTGAACAAAAAGGCGTATACAATCTATTGTGATACGCTAGCTGGCAGATTATTTTTATACAATCGCTGGCATTTGAATAGTTCAGCAGCGAGTTTCAATATTCATAACTTGGCAGCAAAGGACGTGTTTGCGATAGCTGTGAACAAGCCGCCGGATTCCACACTCTGTGCGTGTGATCTACGCTGAACTATGCGGCAATTCAGTGCAAGTAACCATTTTCCAGTCATTGGCATGTCTGTAGAGGGTCGGATTTGTAACGAACCTATTGCCATTGCCACGCGAGATTCGGATCCGCCATCATGGCTGAGCCCGGGAACATCTGATTGGGCCCCATGAAAGGGAATCCATAATAGAAGTTTTCTTCCAGACCGTTTCCAATGAGCCCTTCGGCAGCAAATGGCATAGGTAGGGCTGAGCCATTGTGAGCAAGAAACGAAGCGAGAAATCAAGAAGGGTGACTGACCTAAATTCAAAGCCAAATCATTGTTTAAAGCCTGGCCCTCTGTACTCATATTAGAATCACCCGATTCCTTGCTCAGAATAATGCTAAGAGTGTCTGCCGCTGTCCTTGCTTCCACCGATGAATTCCTTGACTTTATCCATATACCATGTGCCCTGGTAAGCGCTTCCATGATTTGTTCCAAATTGTTGCCATCGGCATCTGTGCCGCCATGCCTCTGCCGCGCGACAAAACAGAGCAGCATCGTCGCTGTCAGAAACTCGTGCTTCATGAAGGAGGAAGCTCGCCATCGCATCATATAAAGCTGACCATCTGGGCTGGTTTCCTCGTCTAATATTCTTTGGATCTCCAAAATACCCATGGCTGCCTCTATGCAAGAGCGACGAGAGTAGGAGCACGATTTCTGGTCATCGACAGATGCGACTACCTCCGGGCTGAGATACTTGCAGTGTAACATAACCTGACCTTTGTGAAACATCAACCTGAGGAAGAGCCGATGCATAACCACTTGCGGGGAATCGGTTACTGCCGCGGCCATGGCCTTCATGCGGAGGTAGTTAGGGACCGTCTCCTCCGCGTCGTGTAGCAACCGATCCCATTGCATTACCTCGTTATAGGCTACCGGTCGCGCGGATGCGGTTAAATCAACGATCGCACCCAAGGCGGCAAATATACGCCGTCGAGCGATCAGGTGTGAAACCGTGGTGACCTCTGTCTCTGGCCTGGATGGAGGAACTTCGGAACAATCTTCGTCAAAATCCGAGTCATTGAGATTACGTGGCTCTACGGTGTCACATTGCCAATCTTTGATCATGCGTGGCATGCCCATCTGAGTCGAAATCAGGATATCTCCCTGCAAGATAGTAGCCCAAACGCGCCGTCGCATCTCTCCTGCAAAGGCAGAGATCCCTGGAAAGTGCGACGGATCCCGGTGGTAACCCATGCGCAGAGCTATATTGATCAAGATTCCAGATAGGATCCAGATGTCCCGGTCAGCATCTTTCCGGAGGGAGTATTCGATAGTCAAGTAGTGGTATAGGGTTTCAAATGTGTAACGCCCAGATTTGGTGTACTCGCCCAGAATGAGGCACTGTACTATCTTCTCGCGATACATGTCCACCAACGGATTATGGACTGCCGGAGATGGGCTGGAGTCTGCTGCACTGGAAGCCAGCACTGCGAGACATATCATAGAGAAGAGGAGACCTAACCACATGACCGAGGTCTGGGATGGATTCCTCCAGAACCGTTCATACTACAGTCGTTATCGTTAGAATCACAATCTACTGGTGTTATGTGACACAGTTATTTGCACACCTCACCTGAGAACTGACCACTGTGTAGACAGGCTGAACAGCATAATACCCTATATTAGTTGATGTTTGCATATTGCAGGTCAGGGGCTTACATGGTGCTAAGTCCAATCGATTGAAATACTGTGAAATGTAGCGATCGACAGCGGGTCTTTCGGGTAAAGCTGCTAAGATATCTTCTTTACTCGCTGATTTACACCCATACAGCAGCAGGGTAGGCATCACAGCAGGCTTTGCAATGTTCCCATCGTCTTCCCGTTCAAGCTGCTCTTTGATGTCGGCGATCCCATCCAGGATGGCGGCCCAATGGGTTCCTCCGACGTATGCGTCGGAAGAACTGAGCCATAGACTTCCGCCGTCGGACTGAGCCGGAGAGTCTTGCGCGTTGATAGCCCCAGCTGGTGAGCCTTCGTGACGGTGACCTTGGGCTACCGAGGCCACAGGATGCTGACCGGGCCGTTCCTGGCCATCGGACGTGCTCTTCTGCATCAGCGAAACGACAATCTGCTCCAACTGGCCCAAACGGTCCTGAACGGTGGCTTTCGGGCGACTCTTAGGGGTCTCGGGTGGGAGTGCCCGTCGGCGCTGCGGCATTGGATTGTTGGGATACACACATGACAGCGCCGATCCGCGAGCCGTGCATGTCGAACAAGGCTGTTTGCGATCGCATCTGAGCCTACCGGAGGAGTTTGTCAGATTTCATTCAGAGAGTCCAAGATGTTTACTCACTTCCTCCGACGGCATAGGTGACAGGAGAGCTGGGGTTTGCTCCGACGGTCGATGGAAGCCGGTTGAGGGCTGACTCCGTCCGCCATGGCTGTCGGGGACATGCAGACGCACGTTTCCCAGCTATACGACGCGTGTCACGTATATGGTGTACGTTTTTCTCAAAAGAAAGCTTGAGAGAGAGGTTCGGAACGGTCAACATTTATGAATCGGAGGAAGGGTCCGACTGATCGGACGCTTGACCATATCCGGCAAGTGCCAATGCTCTGGCCAACCGGACGAACATGTTCCTCCGTCTTTCCTCCGATTCACATCCATCCACCAGTCTAGTCTCATCCCATAGTTGATACACTGCGCTGCTTGTTCAGCCATGTAGCCATGGACCCTTTGGCTCTCGTCATGGCTTCAAGCCACTCCGCTCGTTCTTTACAATGCCGAAGGAAACGGCGTGCAGTCACCCCTTTTTTCGGAAAGGGAACAGGATTAATACAAAAGAAGATCTCGCCCCTACGCCTACTAACGTGTTTTTTTTTTCTGTAATGCTATCTACAAAAGAGAAATTAATATTCTGCAAAGCCCATCATCCGCATCTGCTTTCAACCACAAGGGGCCCCCTGTCAGACAAAGGCGCAAATCTTGTCCTTAGCCCCAATTCCTCTGCATCACGATATCGAGTTCAGCCCGCGGAATGACATTCTCCGGCGGTAATGAGGGCGAGACTGGCAGTGAAGTCGACCTCAAGATTAATGACGATGCGCCCTTGCATCGACTGCAGGACGATGTGGTCGACTGGGACGGCCCGGATGACCCCCAGAATCCACGCAACTGGCCTGCCCGCAAGAGCTTTGGTCATGTCATAATCGTGGCCATCCTGTCGATGGTTGCGTAAGTGTGCCCTCACGAGAGACAAAACAATGCTAATCAAGATACTAGCAACATCGCCTCTACCATAGTGGCTCCGGCGATGGACGGCGTCGCCAGGGACCTGAAGATCACTAGCACGACGGTGGGAACCTTGGCCGTCAGTATCTATCTGCTAGGGTTTGCATTGGGACCACTCTTCATCTCCTCGCTCTCCGAGATGTACGGGCGCCTCATTGTTTACCACACGTGCAACTTCATCTTTGTCGTTTTCATCGTCGCCTGCGCCCTGAGTCAGACGACCGCACAGTTTATGGTCTTCCGCTTCATAACCGGCTGCGCGGGTGCGGCACCAATGTCCCTTGGTGGCGGCACAATCGCGGATGTCATCCCGATCGAGAAACGCGGAGTGGCAGGGGCATTGTTTGGCCTGGGCCCCCTTCTGGGACCGGTGTGTAACGTCAACCCACTAAGCAGACTATCATGCTAATCGATCTAGGTCCTGGGACCGGTGATGGGGGGCTTCGTTGCTGAAGGAAAGGGCTGGCGATGGACCTTTTGGGTGGTCGCGATCATGGTAAGTGGCCTTGTTCTCGGCTGGTATTCGGAAACAACTCTAACACTACGACAGGGAGGAGCAGCGACTATCGGGACGCTCGTGTTCATGCGCGAAACACATCCCAATACCCTGTTGGAACGGAAGGCCACAGAGTTGCGACGCACAACCGGAAACCCTCACCTGCGGTCGAAACTCGATCGCGGCTTCACAAAGCAGCAGATAATTGTCGCCGCCCTCGTTCGCCCCATGAAACTCTTGATCTTCTCGCGGATTGTGCCCGTCATGTCCATCTACGTGGCTCTCATCTTTGGCCTTCTATACCTCCTCTTTGCTACATTCAGCATGGTATTCGAAGGCCAGTACGGATTCAGCACCGGTGTTTCCGGACTGGCCTATATAGGCTTAGGCATAGGCGAACTGCTCGGGCTATTTATATTCGGCATCCTGAGTGACCGGATCTTGAAGGCGAGAATGGCAGCGGACAATGTCCAGGTACCTAAGCCGGAGTATCGGCTGGTCTTGATGATGTGGTTCCCCCCTGTCATTGGACCTGGGTTGTTCATTTACGGTTGGACGGCTTATTACCAGGTTCAATGGATGGTTCCGATCCTTGGGACGTTCATCGTTGGGTTTGGGTCCTTTTTCGTGATCCTACCCTCCCAGATGTATCTGGTTGATCTCTACGGGTCAGAAGCGGCAGCGTCTGCACTAGGGGCCAGTATTCTTCTCCGCTCGCTGTTTGGAACATTCTTACCACTTGCTGGGTCGCCTATGTATTCCGCGCTCAACTATGGATGGGGTAACACGCTGTTAGGATTCCTCGCACTGGTATTTGCGCCCGTACCAGTTTTGCTCTATCGTTATGGAGAATGGCTACGGAGTCAGACAACAGTCAATCTGTGAGCATTTCGCAACATTTTTATACGGTGCTATTACAACCACTCCCTGATCCTTATTTCAAGGCGTTCTTGCCTACAACGTTTGGCTTGTTCTTTAGTGAATATATAGATAAAATAGGCTGCATAAGTCTACATAACTAAACAGTCATTTCGAGTTTTATTCTTTAATTTCTTTTCTTTCTTCTGTCCTTTTCCTTGTGAGAAGATACAACAGATCTATATCCACCGAACGAGAGTAGGTCCAGATCAACGCTCAAGATTGATCTAGCGCCAGCAACCCATGGCGTACAATGTCCATACCAAACGCTTGTAGATGCTTTTACTGCTATGTACTAGGACTATAGGGTCAAGTATGCTTTAGCCTTTGTCATATGATTCTTCCCACAGAATTAATTCAACACTAGGTGCAAGCTCTGAGTACTCAAATAATCCGTCCACTAATACCAGTAGCAATCAGTGGAATCAGCAAAGGGGCAATACGGGAGCATCTTCGGCGTGGTTTCTATATAAACCCAATTGCTGTCTGGTGGATCATACGGGGCTGCCGAATTATACGGCATCGATTCAACCCCCCCCCCCCCCCCCCCCCCC
>WTTZ01000033.1:0-281688 GCA_011750695.1 Penicillium sp. OUCMDZ-019 | reverse complement strand
ACTTATCTTAATAGATTAAAGCTATATAATTAGAAGCTAACTATCTAGATACTCTATCCTTCTATTTATACTTATAATCCTATCCTTCTAATTACTTTCATCATATTCTATAAAATAATATAAAACTAATCTTATATATAAATTATAAAGCCTTACAAAGTGCTTTATAATTATATAAAGCTATTAATAAATCCTCTAATATTTCTAATACTGATAGGGTCCGGGAACCTCTACATGCACACCCCCATTTTATTCATGCACACCCTATTTAAACCTTTTTAGGAAGGAGGCTAAGCCTTATTAGGCTAAGCTTTATTATCTCTATTTAGCCTAGCTTATTTAAAGTAGACCCACTCTAATAGATTACCGCTAACTATAAATTGCTAGTTCCCATTACAGATTATTACATATTGTAATTTATTTTACCCGCGTAGAAATTCTTAAGTACTTTTCTTACTTTTTGAATAATTAGTATTTTAAAAATCAAGAAAAACATGCTTCTAGATTAATTATATATTCAACTATTTCAAGGCAATTTTCCAGGATTAGATTGATGGCGATTTCATTGAATTAAATTAGAAATAACTTGAATAATTTTAGTAGTAGTTTTATTTTATACATACCGTATTTTACAAGGGGGTGTGCATGAATAAAATGGGGGTGTGCATGTATATAATCCCTACTGATAAACATCAGAGCCTAGAGGCGGCCTAAAGGCTAAAGCGGTAATACCGAATAATGCTGGATTGTTCAGGCTTTCAACAAACAAGAGCTGAAACATATCCTAGAGAATACATCAAGAAGTATAGAATAGTCTACAGATAGGAGACTTTTTGACTGCATCGCCTAGATCCAAATCAAAAACATGATTCGACCCTGGAGATGACAGTGTCGCTTTTACAGGGATCAGGCATTAGTTAACTTAGTTACCTTACTGTCTGCTGCTTATATCGACCATGGCCTGCATGCGCATGCCCATGGTTGATCCTGGATAAAGTTCTTCGGACTTTTTTTTGGTGTATGTGGCTGGCTGAACTTCAAATTTATGCACGTGTATGCGAATGCGAGGTGATGGAAAATTCTAGCTCTATCCACCACAATTTATACTGGTTGTTAGGCCGGAATCCCCACAAAACCCTGCGTTGACAGAAGCTTGTATTCAGGTACATATACCAAAGGTTTTTAAGATTCCTTTGTCAATGTCATAATGGTGAGACACCGGTGGTATTATGGCATCTTGCTACTGTACCCAATTGGTCCCACCGATCTGGTTGGGCGTGCACTAGGCTTACTTTGGCAATATGACAGGTGTGGATCTTTAAATTTCGACTCGGGACAGCGAGCCTCCAGGGATCAAGAGGTTGGGTATTTCTCTCCTTTTCTTAAACCCGATCTAGGGCATTGAAAAGGGTATATTTGGGCATCGCAAATTGAGCCTATTAGACCAAATTTGCGTCTCGACTTTGTGCATCTAAGAGATCTTGTTTCGCCACTGCACAACTAGCTTTAGGGCACGAATCGAGCTTCCTCTTCTATACGAAGCAGACTTGTTACTTTCAGTGCCTAGATGACACAAATTACGTAGCTATCTAATTCTCTAATTTTGGTGTGACTCGATTTTGGATCTTTGCCACAGGCTGTATCATGGAGAAACTCGGTGTTAACTCAGGCGTACTCCATACTAAACCTTGATTCTAAAAAGGCAACCGACCCATAATAAGCAGTCTAGATAAAATCTTGGTTACCACAGTACTCCGTAGTTATGCAGAGCTAGAAGGTGCATGTTGCAGGTGATCTGAGTCTGCATGCAGCCCGATGCCAGGACTGGCTAGGTACATTAGTTCCAACACGATGACAGGCATCCGGTTTCCCCGAAGTAGATCGATATTTTCTTTTTCTCGATTTGTCACTCAACCTGAAACTCGGCACTGTAAGATCGGATATACGTACTAATTCCCCGTATCTTTACTGTAATTTATCCATCTGTAATCGATGAAAGCCACAGCCCGACAATCCGGGTTAGCTCCACCCGAAGTATCTGGTATTCGGGACGGGAACGGGAACGGGAAACACCTTAAAACCATGACCGTGCTGTCTATTTTGACGTCTATTACGATCTAAGTCTTGGTTTATACGAGTATGAAACAATCCGAGTTCATATCTCGAGGAAAAGAATGGAAAAAACAGAGGTCATTTGTTAGTCCCCAACACCTTCAACTTAGCGCTGCGCTACGTATTACTCTAGTAGTACTAGCTGAATGATCTCCCTCATCCATGATCCATGATCCAGCACAAATCCTTCTTAAACAATACTACGTAGTCTCCGCCCTGTCAAGGCTGAGTAATTAACCATGGACTCAACAATTATTCACCATCCTACATATTACCCCGAAACTACTAGGTACGGAGTACAACTCCGTACCTGAGTTTACTAGAGTTAATCTACTCCGTACTCCGTATGGGTTGACAAGCCGATCAGCGCCCCTTAGAGTTTGTACTAAAAGCATTGACCTGACCCAAAAAGTTGGGTCGGCGCTATTCGGAGATAAATTGACACTATTTGATATTTAGGATTAATATGGTAGAAGTCGCCGGTCACCGTGGTCAGCCTCTATAATAAAGCTACACTAAAACTCTAACTAACTGATGACTGCATTCGTAGTCCGTGCTTCGATTGGCACTTTTCATGTCCCACTCCTCCATCTTTTTCCCGGGAACCGGATGGTTCACACATAGCCCCGCCCTGGAGGATCCTGTCCTGGCGATCAACACTGATTTTCGATGGGGGGAAAAAGAAAAAAATATGTCAGAAACGTTGACCACCTTCCTGAATAGGTTGGTACTTACATTGAAGATCGTGGGGGGGGGACTTTTTTTTTCTAGATTAGATTCGTTGCATTAGGTCATGCAATCAGCAAGATTTCCATCTCGATCTGGAAGTCTGCATATGCACATGCCATACGCCATGTTTCCCCTTTTTCAGATTTTTGCTTAGCTTTGTATGATTAAGTATTAATATGTAGTAGTAAGGTTACATGCTTATCGGATGGTCTCCGTGGTCCGTACTTACTGCCTACGACTTAAGTACTCTCTAGCAATGATGTCGATTCTTTTAAAGTGAGGCGTGTGTGATCTATTATTCCGTCGCGATTATACCGGTAACTGCCAATACTTGCCTAGTTAGATTAAAAAATAATAATAAACGCGTTTATGTCAATCTGAAACAATAAAGTCAATGTTGAAGTCTTCCAAGGTATTCCCTGCTGCAATATATAGACATAGATAATATACACAATATGGCCCTATCCATAAAAAGAACAAGGACATGGGCCACTATCTAATCTGTACAGGGTTAACCAAATACACACAAATGTGTGTGTGTCAAAGAAAAGAACGAAACATGTTGTCCCAAGCCCCTGGTTCCGATTCCAAATTCTTGCGCCCTTGCGCCCCCAAACCCGGAAAATAAATACAACAGAAATAAGATGACAAATAAAAATATTTTTCAAGCGCGTATAATGGCAAAATTCGTACAGATTAGTCGTACAGGTTATTGGCTCGTCGAGACACCGATAGCGCCGGCGTGAACGTTCCTCGGTTTAGTCTTTTAGGGCTTTTTTTTTCGTTGGGACGAATAGATCGTTTCGGGTGAACTAGTCGCCTTACTGTTCAACCAGATCAAGGCATTGGCCAAGAACTATAAATGACAGTAGCATGTGAGTTAGCCGATCATGCTTAAAACCAAACAAGGAAAGTGGTAGTTGAAATGTTTGCTTTTTTTTCTTTTCTTTTCTTGGCTCCAGTGTGTACGTACTATCAAGGATTTCTTCCTCCCATATACCCATTTGGTAATCCACCAAGCCATGCGGCTCGACTGTGTCGCAGAACCGGATTATCGCCTGTCCCATGTTCTCCATAGCCTCAGCACTTAGCAGGGTTGTGGGTAGTGCTTGTCCAGCGCCCATAATTGCTTCCGTCAGGTCTTTTTGCTTTTGGCATAGGGAGAGCCAGCAAATGTTGAAGTCTTCCCATAATTGGCTATGTTTCTTGGGATTGTTTGGGTCGTCTTGGAAGAGACCTATGAATAGAAAATGCAGTTTTAGTTTTGAAACCTTGCAAGAATTTTCCTATGGATGCACGTAAAGTAAAAAAGTGACCCTTACCTAGATCCCGTGCATTACCAATAAGCCACGTCGACAATTCAAGTAATAATCGACTAGCTTCGTTCAATTGTCCCCTTTGCGTGTACCCAAAGACCGTGATTAGGGCTTGATGGTACTGGTTATAGGCATCCTCCAGGTTTGCCACGTTGGGGTCTGTCCCTGCAGTCCCCGTAGGATTGAAATTGGCCATTATAGTTGTATCGAAGGGTCCTGCCGTTCGTTGAGCTAAGGGGCTTTGTTGTTGCTGCTCGTAGATAGCAAGCTGCTCCTGTGTAGATAAATATGGCTGCCCTGGAGGCGAAAAGAATTGTGAAACACCAGGAGATAGAGCGCCAAGCGGTTCGGCATGACGCGCTGTAAATGCCTCTGGCAGTGACATCGTATAAGGAATCTGTACCGTACCGGACTGGTCAAAATTGTAAATGACTCCTGTGCCATATTGTCCTGGTGGTGCCACCTGTTGAAGTCTCACTGACTCCGGAGAAAGGGGAATGGAAGGCTGCTGATAGTGGAGTGCGGAAGATAGAGACGCTGGAATGTTTTGGCGCTGTTGTACTGCTCTGGAAAAATTCGACCTCCTTCGTCTAGATGCAGATGCAGCGGTTGGCCGTCGAAAACCCTCCGGTGACTGCGCAGGAGATGCCTGTTGTTGTACAACATGCCGTGAAGCACCAGGGCCAGACGGGTATTGGTAGTAGCCATGTTGTTGCTCCCTCTGCTGGCTCCCTTCATCCATTCCACTTTGACAGTCTTCGTAAAGCCCGCCTCGCAAGGGCGAGTACGGTGGGGATGGGTACAGGTCCAGCTTTTCGGTTTTTTTTTAGATATCGCCAGACGGCGGGATTCCTTTTTAAAGTGTTTCTGTTACTTGCTTCGAGTTCCCGGAACAAGAAACAAGACACAAACAATCACACTAGCAACCAGTCAAGCAGCTATCAGCTGCGGGGATAATCCCAGTAGCCGCAAGTGCCGATAGCAAAGATATAGAAGGTTCTCGCGTCAGGCCGAAAGTTCAAGTAGTGTTCACCACTCATGTAACGGAAAATAGAATGGAGAAAGACTTGGGCAAAAACACGAAAGAAAGGCCGTGATATCCAACGTATATATAGAAAATGTTCTCTTCTTCTTTCGTTTCTTTTTTTTCTATCGCCTCGTCAACCTTGGAACTCACTTCTAGCCTTGTCCAAATATTTTCCCCCTTCCCACCATCAGGGATGACAGAGAGGGATGTAGAGAATCGAGATGGATGTTGTAAATGTCAATGAGCTGATCCCATGCTTCTCAGCCACACAACGTCATACAAACTATGTAATTTCTGCCAATGAATGACTGTTTTGGGTGTTTGGGGACCGGGTACCAAGCTGGGATTGGGCGTCAAGAAGCAATTAAGTAAATAATGGGGAACCATCTTTTTTTTGTGCCAAGTTCAACCCTACTTAGATCTCAGTTTTAGAATGGTGGGGCTCTTAAATGTAATATTTTGGGGATAACCCGGAGGATTGGTAAAAAGTAAAGAAAAATAGGTTTCTATAACTAGGCACGTATAGCGTGATAGTTTAGTTGCAAGGGGACGATTGTGTGACGATAAATGGATACCTGGGTACATACGGGGGATTGTTTTAATGAAGGATCTTTGCACGGACACAACAAGCAATGGAAATATGCGTTTCTTTTGTCATTCTTTACCTGTTTAGGCAGGCTTTGTACCTAGTTCTCGGTACTACCGTGCGGCGTGGAGGGAGAATCCGGCCACGGCGTTCCGTTCCATGTACAAAATGTATGGAAGTTATGGGTCCTTGATCTACACTAGAGGAGGAAAAAAGCAAAGCTTGTTCATAATTATTAGCACGCATGTGCCCCCAGGTAGCGTATGTACTGAGTCCTGACTGCTCAGTCCGGAGTACATAGCCGGGACCGTGATTATCCCGTAGAAAAGCCGAGTTAGTCATCAGAGACGAAGCACAAAATAAGGCGAATCAAAACGAGGCGAGATGAGGCAGAAAAAGAAAAGAGAAGTCATGCAGATTCAGATCCTCCAGGCTCTGAGTGTAGTATCTGGATGGCACGCCATCGATCAATCATTGCTAATTTCTTACCTATTCTTAGCCAAGGAAACTCTTTAGCGTGCAGTGCTATGTAATATATCCAGGGAAAGAGAAGGTATGAATCAAGGCCTCTAGTAAACGAGGCTGTGAACTTCCATGAAGGGGTCTCCTATATCAGAGCATGTTATAATTCTACGATTTGGAAGCAGTGACTGGATACGTAACCGGTGCGGTGCCTAAGTGCCTTAAGTTACGGTGGAGTGGGGCTGGCCCAATTCCATTCTGGAGGCGCCGGATAGCCCCACTCTCTAGTTATACTTATCAGCTAACTATTATTTATTAATTTCATAATTAAGAGCTAGGAAAAGACGGTACTGAGCAGTCAGACGAGTCGACGACTAGCTACAGTGCGTACTGCTATTATTAAAACAGGGTTGTCGGAGATCGTACGGCGCAATACGTACGTTTTCCGTTGGGCCCAAATCAACATTCGCAAGAAGTGGAGTCATTAGATAGAAAGCCGAGGCTGTTGAACTCGATCGATGATCTATAAAAAGGATTGATCGTCTGATCAGTACATCGTGGAATCTGTGTATAATTCCAGAAAAGAAACAATGGAAAAAAGAAAGGGAAAAATATCACAAGGCACTGCAAAAAGAGAAAAAGAAAAGAAAACGGTGGCTTAGCATTGCCTGCATTGGTGGTGGGCAAGCCCGATCTTCGGGGACCTGCAGCAAGTCTGCAAGGCGCCGTAATGTATTATACGTACCTAGCTCATTAGGGTAAGTGTCGATCGTGGCGATTTGTTGCGTCAAATTGTATACGGAGTACGGAGTAGTATATGCTATATGCATGCATGGCATATGCCCATGCACCTTTTGTAGAAACTGTCTTTGATTGGAAACCTCGCCACTGGGTGATCGACAGCTACATCGGACCCGACACGAGTATTCAATACTTATTTATACGTTCAACTCCGGCCATTTTTGGATGAAATCTCACGGGCGAAAGACGGAGAAGTTTTGTGTGTGTTTACCACCTAGGTATGTAGTAACTAACGAGGCTGCGTGCGGAATTGCCTATTTGTCAGTCAGCTCCGTAGAGTAACGATCTATAATTGTATTTAATTGTTCCATTCTGTTGGTAAGGCGCTTTCTGGTCTTACTCACCTGCGTACGACATGGCCATCCAGCTGAGAACTAAACTATAGTTGGAGCTAATGTTTCATTAAAATATTGCCCCCGTACAACTTAGTACACGCTTCTACGAACTTTACCAACGAACATGCTTGGGTACAACACCCATACGAAGTACGGGATACGCTGTAGAGAATTGCTGACTATCAAAACCGTTTATTTTCTAGACCGACTCACTGACGTATGTTATCCATGCTACTGTTACAGAAGAGTGGGGGTGTTCAATTCGGTGCCAAATTTGGAAAAGTACATGCCCTGATATCATTTTTTGATCCGGCAAAATCACCTCAAATGAAAAAAGAAAAGAAAGAAAGAAAAACCAACGTTTTGGAAATTGAAAAGAAGAATATCAAACAAATTATCAGCTGCTTCCAAGCGATGAATAGCTCATTGCCTTAGATACGAGGTAGTGGCTGGCGGTAGCCCGGCTGGGCATCAAAGTACCTAGGATGTTATTATAAATAATAATTATATTATGAGTCTTAATAACATGAAAGTTACTATTGTGATTATGATTATATCATAATGAATCACTATCATCAACAATTAGGCGTTCAGGCAACAAACGTATCCAACAGAGAAAGAGACGGTTATCAGATACGATAGGTACCCCAGGTAATCCGAAGATGCCCAACGGAGTACCTTCGTACAGTTAGTCCGTCCGTACATGGTCATACAAACCTGAAACAATGGCTTTGTTTGAGGGAAGCTGCAGTAGCGTAGTTTGCTTTGAAGTGGGTCTGGATGCATGGCATAACAAGATACATACACAGTACGTACTAGCTCTAAGACCACTAACACATTTCCTGAGGGTGAGGCTTTTTCGACACATGAACCGGAAGCCGGAAATACTCTTTGCCAGAGCTCTCGGTTCCAGCATCTCTGAAGACTTGAAGTGCCGAAATTATCAAAAAAGAAGGTTCTTTGTTGGTTTAATTATGCTCTTTTGTTCTTAATGGTCAATGGACGCTATATAGACGGGCTGACGAATGCGTACTACAAAGCAGGTTTCACCAAGTTTCCCTTGGAATGCAATGAGCCTGACGCGCATGCTGTTCTTAATTTCTTATGCGCATATGTAGTATGTACTACTACTATGTACATAACAACAGGGTGAGGCTAAATAGAGTTACAGAAGAATTACCTCGTTCTTTGTTATCCAGCGGATCCGTGAAAGAACCCTGATGGGTAGACCACATCTCACGAAAGGTTACAGAGCTGAATAAGCAACACTTCATGGGAGAATAAGCAGCACCTTTGTCTCATAGCTCTTCACTTATCCACCTAGTCACCCTTCAGGCTTCAACTCCCTCGTAGACCTTGTATTGTGCAGCAAAGGGTACATACATCCAGCCCTGTGGAGCACCGGAGAATATAGCTCGTCGCCAGTCCAATTAAACACAGCGCCAAGGTCGGGTATCTCCGGCTTCCCGGGCCCATACCTACCCGACCAATCGAGAAGTGGACACTTACCTTTGTTGGCAATTTTTTAGCGGTGCCCTGTTCTACCCGTGAAATTCCTATTTTAGTTAAAAGACAGGGCCAATTAGAAACAAGTAAGCCTGCCTTGCCACGTGCTTTAGCCTTTTCGCCGTTAAAAATGTATCAAACTCCTTGAACTTCAACTACAGTCTAAGAATGTGCTAAGTACGTGCTAAGTTCTAAGTTTGGAAACAGATATGCAAGAGTCCTTTCTCTTTTATTACAGATCCTTTGAGCTTAGCTGCTTTTTCCCGCAATACATACTAACTAGTAACACTAAGGAAGGAACATCTGATTTAGTTACCTAGTTATGCTTTAAATTATTTTCCGGCGCCTACTACATTTCTACCTAGGTACGTGCGCAGGCCCTGGGTATAGTGTAGGTACGGAGTAGTAATTTCGGATAAGAATGAGGCATTTTTCAGCTTATCTCGTATTCGTTTTCACAACATCCCATGGCACAACTAGTAAAATCCTAAATAGTTAGGATTACGTTGCGGTTCGCACTATCTAGGTACTGGTTAGGCAGTGATCATACTGACGACGTAACGGGTGATTTCTAGATGTAGTAAGCAGGTAGGTTATCAACTGGTAAACACGGTGGGGACTTTTAGTTTCTACACCAGAGTGCCGAATCTAATATACATAGGTCGCTAACGCGATTCACGCAATATTTATATAAACTATGAGTAATTAGGTATCTGGGATTATGTCGGTTCTATTTCGGCTGTCGGTGAGTTGCAGGTTAGATAGTTAGGTACATACTACATTGAAACACCCCAACCCTCTACTATCAAACTTAAGTTAGCAACATCGAAGCAAGCCACGCCAACATGTAACTGCCACTTGAAGAGACGTTAAAACCTCGCAAAATGACCAGACCCACAGCATTCTTTTTAGAAAGTGGAAGCCTGGACCGGTCTATAATGAGATCTAGCCTTAGGCTACGTAATTTATGCTACGCTGATGCAGCTTATTTTGTTTGGCATCAAATACCTAAAGGCCACCAATCCGGTGAAGCTCCTCTAGGAAATTGAGTTTATTCTTCGGTGGATTCTCGGAAGTCTTGATTGAGTCGATTGACAATTACATGCACTAGTTCGAAAGTATGTACACTAAAGATACCTCAAGGTTTCACTGCCAAGAGCCCAGGGTACAGAAGGGGCACGATAGTGATTATGATGCTGTCACTGTTCTTTGAAAGTAACCTCGGGAGAGCAAATTGCACTTATGCCGAAGCAAATTTGCTCTTCGCCCTCAAATTCTTTCCGTACTTGTAAAAGATATACCTGGAAAGGTTAGGGATCGTTAAACAAAAAGGTGGAGCGAGTACGTACGGGAAAGGCAGCATGGCCAAAGTCAAGAAGGCAACTAAGCAGGAAGCCCATTGGTAGCCTATATTAGTGTACACTATATCAATGTTAGTAATCGCTTACTCATATTTCCGGTTACTCAGCTTACTTTGTTCTGTAAACAACGGAAATACTGCAGACAAGATACAACGTGTCGTTGTGTTAACGGCCATAACGCTTGCGGCATACTTGGGATATCCGGACACAAGGAAGGTCCAAATTCCTTGGAACACAAAGAAGGATCTATTGAAAAAAAAGATTAGTGTGATGGTAAATTGGAGGCTATTAAGGAGACGGACCCGACGCTGAAGGGGATAGTGGCAAGAATTGGCACGACCCAAGGCACGGAGGAATAGGTTGTCCATGCAAACCAAAACAATCCTCCTGTGACCAATACGGAGCCGACCATTGCAGGAGGAAGCCTCAGCTCCGGCTCAGGTTTATAATCCGAGCCGTATCTCTGCTTCTCTTTGGCGATAAGTCCCACCCACTGCTTGTGCCAGAGCGGGTTGCAGAAGCATGCAATCACATTACCAACCAGTAGCCCGAGGAAGCTGAGGCCAACATGCCAGAGATTGAAGCCGTGATTATTGGTAAATATGAGGGTAAAAGCACCAAAGCAGAGATAGAGGATCCCTTGGACGAGCGAGGTATAGGTACAGAGGGCCAGGACCATAGGATCAAGGAACAGCAGCTTGAACGGAACGGTAAGAGAAGTAAAGAGAGTCCGGGATAAGGGTTTGGAAGTGCGGGCAAGCTCGGAGGCCGAATAATATTGACTGTCGCCGGTTTTCTTGCGAAGGGCTGCTGCTTTCCTACTGAGGAGGACGGGGTGGAAGGTTTCAGGGACGAAGAGAACGCATGCTAGGATGACTCCCGTCCAGATTAGAAGAACATAGAATGACCAGCGCCTATGCTCCAAGTCAGTATCAAAATATCCAGTGAACTGGCAGATGTTTCTTACCAAGAGGCGTAGGAGTTGATAAACCCTCCCAAAAGAGGCCCAAGGGCAGGTCCCGCAAAGGGCGCACCCGTGAAAATAGTCATCGGTATCAACAGCTTCTGGGGAGGGAAGAGATCCACCACAGTTCCACCGGCAACACCTAGAAAAGCACTTCCTGATAGACCATTGAAAAATCGAGCGACCAGAAGAGTCTGCATGTTTTTCGAAACAGCACAAGGAATCAGCCAGATCAAGAACATTGTAGTCGAGGTCAGGTAAATCGGCCGCCGTCCATAAAACTATTCCGGGTCAGTGTTGTCTCGAACAAATGAGCAACAACATACCTCCGACAGCGGACTGAAAAGTAGCGGTCCAATACCCAGTCCTAGGACGTAGAGAGATAACCCCAAGTTTGCGAGTTCCAACGAGACTCCAAATTCCGCAATGATCTGGTCATACGTTCCGGTGTAGAGGGATGATGTACATGTCCTGTATCCCGTCAGTGGGGATGGAAAATAGATTATGACTTCAATCCTTACACGAGAAGCGCTCCCACGGCCACCACTGCTACGTAGAACCACTTTCTCGCTGAAGAAAAGTTGCGCGGGTCGAGCGGATCACTGTCGCCATCCCATTCTACCAAATATGGCTGCTGTCTCTCTTCGTCACGCTCAATGTCCGAAGGGTTGCTAGTGTTCAGCTCGGATGAGGTCTTGTTCTTGTCACTCGACATGATTTCGACGTTGAATGGACACCTGATTGATTTTTGCACCAAAAGGAGTGGAAGAGTTCCTTATTATAGGATCATCTGTTGGATAATCTCGCATGGACTCAGCGTATTCTTCGCTCCGCCGGTCCAAGGACCGAGGAAAACATTCGACCGCCATAAATATGGCAGCATCAATTGATTATATTGCAGTTGTACTCCATGCAGATGCATCATTGTTTATTCCGTGCTTGCTTCGCCGAGCTGTGGATCACTAGGCAGGAGATCTCGTTTTCGCCCGCCGCGCCGACATTCGATTAATTTTAAGTTCCCTTCCGACCGCCGAGCTCTTGCCCACCAGACCTCTTCCTCCGTTCCATTTCATCTTGCTTCACACCGCGGTGAAAGATCAATTCTTTTAATAATGTGAATGCAATGTCTTCCTCCTCTTCACCCGCCGCACCGTCGTCCACTCAGACCCGCCGGAGGAGACTACGGAAAGGCACCTTCAGCTGCTGGGAGTGCAAGCGGCGGAAGATTAGATGTATCCTCGATCCCAACACGCATTCCCAGACTTGCAATGGCTGCCGGAGACGAGGGACCCAATGTGTCAGTCAGGCATTTCCTCAGCCGGAGGATGTCGCATCTCCTGGTGGAGGGAGGAGCCGCGGTGTCAGCGTAGCTAGTGATAGAAGGACGCCGCCGCCTAGCTTCGACAGTATTTTCGCTGAACCTGCACAATTTTCTGCCTTTGATAACTACAGTGAAGTATGTATTCTATTCCCAAGTCTTTGGTATCACAAGCAGAGTGACTGACCCACGTCGAGAACAACAACCCCGCCCGAGGCAAATATGAAAGACTATCGCGTTTATTACATGCCTCGCTACCCTCACGAGAGGATACAGAAAGGATATGCACCGCCAGTCGCCATCATTCGTTCCTCCCTCATGAAATCATGATCATGCCGTACGAGTTGCTTGAGCAGAACGGTCTTGCAACGACCGCAGCGCTACTAGAGTTTCCCGAGGTTAATGCGCATCCTGTACTCATAGCGAAGCATATGCTCCTGCTCGCAGGGCTACTGCGTCTTTTGCACCCGGAGAAAAACAGAGAGATCAAAGGCCTCTCAGAAACTCCACGGGCTATAATGGAACGACTGGTGAATCTGGTCGTAAAGCTTGTCACGACCAATGATGAACTTCTCGGCAGTTTGGAGGGCCTAGAATGCATCATGATTGAGTCAACATACCAAACAAATATTGGGAATTTGCGACGCGGCTGGATATCCTGCCGCAGGGCCATGAACATCGCACAGCTGATGGGTCTGGATCAACCGGGCAATCAATCTCAGTACAAGGTACTGGATCGCAAGACACATTACAACACAGACCATATGTGGTTCCGAATTGTGTACGCGGACCGATATCTCAGTCTCATGCTTGGTGCTTCCCAGGGATGTCTTGACCGCAGCATGGCCTCCGACGCAATGCTTGCAAATGATACACCTATGGGACGTCTCGAGCGACTTCATTGCGTGATCGCCTCTCGAATCTTGGAACGTAATAGCTCTCGCCCAAGCTCCGATGACATTGCTCTGACGCACTCTCTCGACAAAGAGTTGCAAAAGGCTGCCCGAACCATGCCCCATAAATGGTGGTTAGTCCCAGAGCTAGAAACGATATTACCAGATTCAGAGGCTCTATTCTGGAACACGCGTCGGCTTTTCGTCCAGGTGATACACTATAACCTTCTCAACCAGCTTCACTTACCCTACATGCTGCGCTGTCTGTCCGCGGGGCGCAAGTACGAATACGCCCAAATGAGCTGTGTCAAGGCATCACAGGAGGTGCTTCGGCGCTTCATCGCATTAGGCACTTTAAACAGGGTTGCCTGCAGCTGTCGTACTATCGACTTCCTTGCTCTTATGGCCGCCATGACTTTATTACTAGGCCACTTGGACAGCCACCGCTCAGAAGACCAGAATTTCCTTGCTCACTCATATCATAGCGATCGGGCGATGATTGAACAGGTGCAAGATAACATGAAAGAACTCAATCGTCTCAACTCAGATCCACTGAGTGCACAAAGCGCCGAGCTGCTCGGTCGGCTATTAGCGATCGACGTCGAGACGGCAGATTCTAATCCAAGTTACAGCGTGAGCGTGTATGAAGCTGCGACTGCGGAGGATTCAACAGATCACGGTGACGAAGTCATCGTCAGTGTAAAAATCCCCTACTTCGGCATTATCAAGATTGCCCGCGATGGCATGAGCAGAGAGGCCATCAAGCCACCAATGGCGACTGCAGCAACGAACCATTTCCAAGAAAACCCGCAGTTTGCGGTCACCAATACCGAGTCCACGCCGCAGGTCAATGTTGGATATGGCCACGCAGTTTCCCCGGCTATGACTCCCGACATGTATTCAGGGACGCAGTCACTGCCAGGAACGATTCCAATACCAGCTACGCATTATACACCTCAATCCCTGGATGACTCAGCTGATCCTTTCCTGCAGTATGCGGAATACCCTGAACTGGCAGCTGAAATAGGAGACTGGGCGTTTCAGGGTGTCGACATGGCTTTCTTTGATTCTCTGATGCGGAGTACCGGGAATGTGGGTGACTGTGGACTATAGTAGAAATTGCCTTTGAAATCCTTGCTTTATATGTGTACCTCATATTCCGCAAAGAAAAAAAGCAATGAGATAGGGCACAATTAGACATGCATCAGTAGCCTAGTACCTTCATGACTGTAATGTTGCCTGGAGTAATAATAATAGTAGTTCATCTATGTATTGATTCAGTAAGGCTGTGCTGGATAGGATTTTTGGTTCCTGAACTCACCCTTTAAGTTAGGGTTGTAACCCTATCCTGTAACAGCATGGCGCTGGCAAGACACGACCTACCGAGGTACTCTTTGTACGGTGGAAGGGAATTGAGAACAAAAAAAAGGCTAATTTTGATTGCATCATGATCGCCATGGAATGAATGCTAGAAATAATACAGGAAAAGAAAGGATAGATAGTATACACACACAACCCCTTATCGCTTGACCCAGGTAGGCATCTTTCTAGCCTTGACATGACCGGGCTTCTTCCTCTCAACGCGACGAGCATCAACTGTGATAACACCAGCTGCAGAGAAGGATAAAAGTCAGCAATCTGTTGGACTAAAAGAGTTGGAAGCAAAAAACACATACCTTGTCGTAGAACTGGTTTGAGTGCTGGCTCATGCACCATCAATGCACGAGCGACAGCTAATGTGATAGCCTCAGCTTGTCCTGTGACTCCTCCTCCCGAAACCTTGGCCCATACATTATATTTATCGAGCCTTTGCGTGCACCGCAATGCCCACAAAGCACTTTCTCGGTCATGTACTCGAGGGAATGCATCCACGACATTCTTGTTATTGACAAGAACCTCCCCTTCACCCTCCACAAGGAAAACCACCGCAGAGGATTCCTTACGTTTGCCCTTTCCGCGCGCCCGACCAAATTCGTCCACCTCTCTCGGGGCAGGTTTGTTGGCGTAAGGGTTACCGGGACGAACATAGCTGCTCAATGCAAGCCGAATCTCGTCTGGCGCCACCTCTGGTTGGATCCTATTGAGTCGTTGGAGGACTTTCTGGAAGTTCTTGTACTTTTTCGCGGGAATGGGTTCGCCCAAGTGCTCCCGGAATTGCGCGAGTTTGAACCATGCCATTCGAGGTGCTTCACCGGCTGGCACTGTAGGCAAGAGCACATGTTTCGCTAAAAGCCGTTCTAATTTTATGCGGTGATCGATGAATTTGGGGCTGCCCGAGAAGTATGCCGGCGAGGCAGGAACTATACGTGCCGGTTGTATGCTAAAGTTCTTGAAGTCGATTTCTGGCGCCGCCCGAACCATCTCGGCTTCTTCGGCATTGTGTCGAACCGAAGTAGAAAAGTGACTCCGCTGTCTCCTCCAGCACGCGAATTGCGATGAAATGCTGAGCGTCGGTGTTGTCGCAGTTCGGAGAGAGGACGGTCGTTGGACAGCTCCGTAGACGCCCTGGGCCGTCCGCGCCAGGCACGTCGACCTTTGTAAAGCCATTGCAGGTGCCGTACAGCGTCGAGTGGAATCAATTGGCGCTGCAATGCGAGCGGGGTGTCGTGGGAAGTGACTGCGCACTTGGGATGCTTGCTCGTCCGTGATGCTGGCTCGCAGGAAATTTGGCGTCCGGCCGGTTCACGTGACCGCGGCCGTGGCAGTTGGGACAAAAAGATTCTCCGCTGCCGAGCCTTAGCCTGATTCGCACAAATTTTCAGTCGGGCTGCTTAGCAAAGCTCCTTCCCGCCTCCCTTTTTCCCAGCCCCTCCCCGCCACCTTCTTTTTCTTTTTTTCTTCTTCCTTAAGTATCCCTCATCGAAACACTTCTCGCGGTCTTCACGATGTCTTTCGGAAAGCTCTACGGTGCTGCTGTATGTGCCAATCGCCAATGCTTCCTTTAACTCCTCGCGAGGTCTTTTTGCATGCATAACTAACGCTTGTTGTCTCCCAGAACCACGGCCGTTCCATCGCCGGTTTGGTGGCTGCCAAAGCCAACGGTCTCGATGTTGAGGTCGTTACCACTGGCCCAAGCAAGACCCCTGAGTACCTTGCCATCAACCCTCTGGGCAAGATTCCTTCTTTCGTTGGTGCAAATGGCTTCCAGTTGACCGAGGCCATCGCCATTGCCATCTACAGTACGTATCATATCTTCTCAGCCATTACCATTGTTTCCCCTCGCAACATGATGTATTATTGTTATCCCTGGCAGAAAGAATCTTCAATACAAATCACTAGAAGATCTCATTTGTTGATAACCCACCAACTCTGATTTGCGATATTTCTATCTTTTTTTTTTTGGAAAAAAATGCAAGCAAAGAAATACGTGTTCCTTGGCTAATATTGAGTCATAGTCACCTCCCAGAACGAGAAGACCACCCTTCTGGGCACGACCAAACAGGACTATGCCTCCATCCTTCGCTGGATGTCATATGCCAACTCTGACCTGGTTTCCCGCCTGTCCTCCTGGTACCGCCCTCTTGCTGGCCAAGACCCATACAACAAGAAGAACGTCGATGAGGCTGTCGCTAGCTCTCTCGCCGCCTTGAAGGTCCTCGAGACCCACCTCACCGCTAACACTTACCTTGTCGGTGAGCGTGTCACACTTGCTGATATCTTTACCGCCGGTATCCTTGTCCGTGCATTTGCCACCGTTCTCGACAAGAAGTGGCGCTCTGAGTATGTTGCCATTGTTCGCTGGTACAACACCATTATCAACTTGCCTGAATACAAGGCTGTTGTTGAGAACCCAGTCTTCGTTGAGGAGGCTATCAAATACACCCCTCCCAAGAAGGAGGAGAAACCCAAGAAGGAGGCCCCTAAGCCTGCTGCCAAGGAAGCCGAGGATGATGGCGAGCCCAAGCCTGAGCCCAAGGCCAAGCACCCTCTTGAGGCTCTTGGCAAGCCCACTTTGGTTCTTGATGAGTGGAAGCGTCAATACTCCAACGAGGAGACCCGCCCTGTTGCCATGCCCTGGTTCTGGGAGCACTACAAGCCCGAGGAGTACTCTCTCTGGCTTGTTGACTACAAATACAACGACGAGCTCAAGCTCACCTTCATGGCCAACAACCTGATTGGTGGTTTCTTCGCTCGTCTCGAGGCCTCCCGCAAGTTCATCTTCGGCGCTGCCTCTGTCTACGGTCAGAACTACGACTGCGTCATCCGTGGTGCTTTCTTGATCCGTGGCCAAGAGCACATTCCCGCTTTTGACGTCGCCCCTGACTGGGAGAGCTACGAGTTCAAGAAGCTCGACCACACCTCCGAGGCCGACCGCAAGTTGATCACCGACCTCTGGGCATGGGACGTTCCTGAAGTCCGTGACGGCAAGGAATTCCCCCACGCCGACGGCCACGTCTTCAAATAAATAAAAAAACCCCTCCCTCCCTTTTCCTCCTAATATACCACATGGGATGGATGGATAATCTGTCCTCCCTCCTGTCATGCTTTTACGTTCCTAGAATCCATCTATGCCTGGCCGTGTTGATTTAACCGGTGTATGCATTTGATATGATTTTCCTTTGTTTCATGACGAGAAAAGAAGAAAAGCTTATGTGTGATGTGATCTGATGTGATGGTTTATGAGTTGAAAATATAGGACTCATGGAATAATGATGTCAAGAATAGTATCAATCTGTTCAGATCAAAATTTCCTCTACAATAAGTCGATAGTAATAAAACGTAGACTCGTAGGCTCAACCTACTTCCCTACCTTCATCTGCAAGACTTATACATGTAACTACGTTCAAAGTAAGTACTCCAGAAGTGAAGATAATTCCCGAAACGCATTCAAATTGAGATTGGTATAGACTGTTCCTGCAACTAACAACGATATATACATAAGAAAGACAAAAGAAAAAACAAAAAACAGAAGGTCAAATCCTTCTGTATATCCGAATTAAATAAATAAACGGCTCGACATGCACTGCATGTCGGAATTAGGGCTATCTCATTTCATTTCACTTCATCCCGGCAGCAGATAGGGATGAAAACTCATTCATTCAAAACCACCGAAGCAGAAGCAGTAGCAGCAGCAGCATGGGGATTGCGTTTCTTCGGTCTCCTCTTCTTGCCGCCAGTAGTGCGAGGGCCGGTGCTAGGACCGGCACTAGCAGCGTCAGCATCGCTGGCCTCGGCGCCGGTAAGGATCAGATCGCCATCGGCATCGGTTCCAGCTTGCTTAGATCCAGCAGCGGCGTTGCGTTTGAGTTTCTTCTGTTTCTTCTTCCACTTTGGTTGTTTCTGGTTGTTGTTTCGTTTGTTGTTGGGCGTGGATGATGGGCCGGTTTGAGCAAGAGATTGGGGCACGATTTTGTTGTCTGTCTCGTATACCAGGTCATCGACAGGTTCTTTCGCGTTCTTCTTCTTCTTTGTCGACTTCTCCTCCTCCTCCTTCTCCTCCTCTTCCAAGTCTGACTCTAGCTCTGACCCGGAAGCGGAGGACTCTTCTGAAGAAGAAGCCAGAACCTCATCACGGCTAATCCTATTGCCATTCTCGCCCCAGGAGCGAAGTCGTTGACTGACATCATTCGACTTTGCGAGCGTGCGGAGCGTCTTCAGCACAGTCTTCAGCACCGTAGTATCATCATCGTCGGGGGCGTTGGTGAATTCGGGGACTTCAAGAATGTTGTACGGATTGGCGGCTGCCTTGAGGGTGCTGTCATCAATCAACACTGTGTTCGACTGGTCCCAGCGTTGGTTCTGCACACCCGTCATTTCCATCTCAATAGCGGTGTCGGGTCTCCTCCTCAAGACATTGTAAAGCGCTACGCCGGATTTCACCTTCCGGTTCAAGGGGTATTTGCTTTGGATTTTCGGGTCGGCCCAGACCTTTTCGAGCTCCTTGTAAACTTGGACTTTGGCGTAGTACTGGCTGTCGCTGAGACCCAGTTTGTCCCGTCCCCATCTTGCAATTAGCTTGCCATTTTGGCCGTCCGAGAATAGATCATCGCAAATCGCATTCACTGTCTCTGGCCGGGAGCTCGACCACACCATGACAACGTGTCGGCTGGTGAGTCGCTCTAGGAAGTAGTTGAGCGCTGGCCGGCGGATAAACTGGGGTGGGAACTTCTTGCGCTTGCGGTACAAGAGGGTGCCGTTCAAGTCTAGAATGACCAGAAGCGGCTGGATCCAGTCTAAATCTTTCGGTTCTTTGTGTGCCTGGCTTAAATATGACGGCCAGGGAACGGGGGCTACTGGTGGTTGCACCGCGTTCGACCTCGATTTAGGCTGTCCGCCAGGTTGGTTATTGTTGTTATCACCTTGGCCCTGCGTTTCTGCATCTGGCGTAGCCATGTTGGGATTGAAATTCTGCGTCGGTCTGATTGTCGTCCGTGTTGTTGTATTGACCACGGTCGACATTGAACGGATTGGCTGCTGCTGCATGGGGCCAGCATTGTTGAAAGGTAGCCCGTTTCCGGCGGTACTAAACATCTGCTGAGCCATCATCATGTGCTGCGCAAAATGCATTTGGAGTAACTGCGCTTGTTGTAGTGCGGGAGAAGGCTGGTTGAATGCACTTGGGTTTGACGCGGCATAGTTCGGGCCCCAACCGAAGTTGACCATGTTGTTTGGGTTTTGGTTTTGGTTTGAGTTAGGGTTAAAGTTTTGAGGCATGAAGTTATTGCCTGCATCGTACTGACCCTGTGCAGGGTCCGTGTAGTTGTCGTAGTTGCCATTGTCGTTGCCATTGTTATTGTAAAATGAATAGTCTGTTTGGTAGGGCGCCGGGGGGAAATTTGTATATTGAGGCCACTGAGCATTCAACGAAGCGTTCCTCTCCGCTCTTTGCTGAAGTCGACGCGACTGTCTGACCGGTCTGACGTTTGCATTTGCTTGAGAAGCAGATCGGGGCTGATCAGCTACAACCTCGATTGCTTGCGTCGCAACGTTAGGAGCAGCAGATGCAGATGTGCCATTGACGTCCATATTGGTATCTGCATCAGCAGCGCCAACAGACTGGTGTCCTCCTTGACTCTGCCTGTTCTCAGGCAAGGCCGAACTCCTTGTAGTCTGTTGAGCCATAGCAAAGGAGGAAATTGGGCGCTATAGAAACGAGTAAGCAAAGAACTTGGATGAGAAAAGGAAAAAAAGAGAGAGAGCAAAAGGAGGGGGGCATAGTAGATATAGATGTGACAGAAGAGGAGTAGTACCTTAGCGCCCAGTCGGCGGCTATGCGCAAGACATGCACGTCTGGTGAACGAAGCACAGGGATTCACGATGCTGCCAGCGGAGTGGAGGAAATCGAGTGACCGGTGCCACATTTAAGCGCCGTGATGCTGAGATGCGAGTCAGGGGGGATGCTGGCTGTCCACTGAACGTTCCTGAGCGAGAAAAAGAAAAGAAATGTACAAGGAATTTACAGGAATGCAAATGAGCTCGAGCGAAGGAATACCCAAGAGGGGATAATAAAAAATGGCATGAATCGCGATAGAAAAGTCGGGTTCGGCGAGTCGGAGGCTGCGATAGGCTCACCGCCTCCGATCATTGGCAGAACTTTGCCCTCCGTTTATTTTTTTAACTTAACCTTCAATTTATTATTCACCAACACGAGTCAGTACCATGGCAATTTCGGATTCATTGAACAGGCGACTCCGTGCTCGCCGAGATGAGGACGAGGACGAGTTCGAGGATGATGTGTCCGATCTAAACGAGGACGCCAATTCTGAAGACGACGATCAGTCTCAAGAAGACTCAAACGATGATGAAGACAACGACGAAGAAGAAGAAGAAGAGGAAGAGGAAGAGGACGAAGATGAGGATATGAGCAACGACAATGATGCAGACAACCGAGAAGCAATCCAGTCTGAATTCCGGCAAATCTCCTTCGGTGCCCTAGCAAAAGCACAAAACTCAATCGGAAAGAAGAGGAAAAGAGGCGACGACACTCAATCAGCAGGCACTGAATCGTCTACCCTAAACGACATACGCGAAAAACTCCGCCTAGCGCGCGAGAAAAAACGAAATGAACAAAACGATACATCCAAAAGCAAAAACAGCCACTATTCAAAGGCAACACCATCCCGATCCTCCAAGCACGCACCAACAGTCCAATCCTCCAAAATGGCCGTGTCCCGCAAACGCATCGTCGTGGAGCCACCGAGCAACGCAAAAGCGCGCGATCCACGCTTCGACTCGGCCATATCATCGTCCTCTCACCGCAAGAATAACAGCAACAACGCCTCCTCCGCCACAGAACACGCCTACTCTTTCCTGGACGACTACCGCGCTGCGGAACTCAAACAGCTCCAAGACCAGCACAAGCGCACCAAGGATCCCGCGCTCAAAGAAAAGCTCTCCCGCGAGATTCGGTCTGCGACAGATCGGCAGCGCGCGCAGGACAACAAGCGGCGCGAGCGGGAGGTGATGAGCGAGCACAAGCAGAAAGAGCGGCAGCTGATCCGGGAAGGGAAGAAGAGCCAGCCGTATTACCTGAAGAAGTCGGAGTTGAAGAGGGAGGTGTTGAAGAAGAAGTATGAGAGTATGGGATCGAGGGAGCGTGCAAAGGCGCTGGAGCGCAGGAGGAAGAAGGTTGCATCCAAAGAGAAGAGGGATTTGCCGTGGGCGAGGAGAGGGCAGGAGTAATTATCA
This sequence comes from Penicillium sp. OUCMDZ-019, assembly GCA_011750695.1. Classification (NCBI taxonomy): domain Eukaryota; kingdom Fungi; phylum Ascomycota; class Eurotiomycetes; order Eurotiales; family Aspergillaceae; genus Penicillium; species Penicillium sp. OUCMDZ-019. Next base: position 259,650 of record WTTZ01000033.1, on the reverse strand, counting down.
TAGCATACATTCATGTCGATACAATTACATTTACGTCTTTTACGTCTTTTACGTCTTTTACTTGAGGAAATAGTTGTATGAAATGCTCTTGAATATATGACTGATATCTCCTATATGATGACATTGAGGAAAGAAAGCTTTGTACCAAATACAACAATTCCCATCTTTGCAAAGAAACAGAAGAAAAGGAAGGAAACGAAAATAATCATGCTTCCCTACCAGCGGGATGATTTAGTAGATGAAGAGAAATATATCAAATAGAAGGAAATCGCAGAAATACTGCGATGCTAAGGGGAATCAACAAAGAAAAGGACAAACATAATAACGAAAGATAAAGCGCCCAAATCGTATAGATATAAGATATATGAATGAGATTGTGCATATGCCCGAGGAAAAACAACAAAAGCATATGGTATATAAAAAGCAGAAGGAAAATCGAACAGGGCCAACCAGAGATCAAGATGTTCGCCAATCCCAAATATTATATCCCTTTCATACCTCATTCTTTCGTTCGTTGTAACAATCAAATTTTGTTGTACCGTATAAATCAACTTGACATTGACAGGCGTATCAACTCAATAAATATGAGCCGGTACGCACATGTCTTCGTGAAGAAAAGCAAAGAAACAATGATAAGTCATTATGAATGGAAGAGATCCCAGGCCCGTGCGCAAAGGGACAGGAACTCCTCCTTCTTCTTCCTTTGCGTCTCTGGGGAATCGCGGCCAGCTCCAAACGGCCCGTACGAGGACATCGCCGGTCCGGGGCCATTTCGAAACCTCATGTCTGGGCCTGTACCTAATGGCGGACTGCCATTGTCTTGTTCGTATTCGTTCCGCGTCCGGCGACGGCCAGTTCCCTGGCTTGGAGGCGGCACATGTGCGTGCTGTGCGACAGGGGGTCCACCCATATGACCATTCCCATATGGCGAAGGGGGAGTGGTTGGCTGTTGGTGGCCGTTGTAGTGGACAATGCGGGGGAGGAGTTCCTCACGGCCTCCAGAGAGCTCGTGCACGGCTTCTTCAGCCGACCGGTACTCTCGGGGTCGTTGCTGTTGAGATGAAGCGTTATTACCGGGAGAGGAAGAAAATGGGGGAATGGTCGTAGTAGTGGATTGGGAAGAGTTGACGCCCGAGCCAGGGAATGGCCCGTTACGCTCGCGCTCCCTCTCTTTTGAGGCCAAGTCCGATCCAAAGACGTCGGAAAGCGGGGGGAGGCGGTTGTTCGTTTGCGTGGCTGGAACATGGTGGATATGAGATGGCGAGGGGAGATTGGGGGTATAGTTGATTAGGTGACGAGTGATAGGCGGTGGGTCATGGCGACCGGTAAACGTCTTGTGTAAAGGAGCGGACTGCACAACCCGTTCGTTTGCAAACTGGGAAGCGGACGGAGGCACGATTGAGAGACCCGGAGGCGGGCGTTTCTTGGCGAGCTTTAACGAGCCAAACGGACTCGAGTCGGATAGCTTCGAGTCGCTGCCGTCGCCTTTGGCGGACATCTGCAGTCTCGATTCGATGATGGATCGCTGCTGCTCGCGCACTGCGATGCTCCGTTGTAGTTGTTCCTGTCGCTCCGGATCGTGCGTTTGAAAGCCAGGAGACAGGCATGCTAAGCCAACCTCTTGAATCCCAAAGCCGTCGCGAGCAGTCATTGGGCCGCCTGGGGCGCGCACTGATAATGTGCTAGCGGACAGATCGAGTTTTCGAGGGCGAGGCCGCGTGTGCGTAGACATTGTGGGTGAGGATGGAGGTTCTTTCTTCACGATAATTTTTGGTGCGGCATTACTAGTGTAGTGTTAGAACGTGGCACCAATTTTTTTTTTCTTATATAAAGAATGACTTACGAATTGGGAGTCTTTTTCCCGTCAGGGCTTGATTTTCCTGCTCCGTCCTGTGTTCCGGAGGGCATCCGAGACGTCGCCGACGATGCCGTCGGAACCAGCGAAGGAAAACCTTTGGGACTTGCTGCTCTATCAACGTGGGAAGCGGCCAAGGGTGCGGCCGTTGCAGGCGCAACAGCGGTAGACATACTGGCGTGATGGCTAGTTAATTGAGTATACTGCGTATTCTGCCACCGACTTGTGTCCTTCGCCGTTCGTGCGTTGTGCGTAGTGTATTGTATAGATGTATAAGTATCAACGAGAGACACGCAGGGACGATGCCCCGAGGGACTGGCAGAGGTAGCCGGAGCGATAGGCGTCCTTGAGCGAGTGGCTATGTTGAGGTGAGTTGTAACAAGGCCAGAGAAGTCAAGTCTTGGACCTGTGGTGTTGGTCTAGACAGGTTGCAGAAAGCGGCGATGTCGAAATTCCCCGACAAGGCAGACAGGCCACAAGGAAGCCAGGCAAACAGGAAAAAGAAAACGAACGCTCAGCTCGCTTCCCCGACCCGACGCAGGACTGGATCAATGGGGAGGTGGGCGAGGAAAGGAACGACGAGAGCAGAAAACACGGCGCTTGCCAGTAGAGAGAGAGCGAGGTCGAGGTGGGCGCCTAATCCGAATGTCTCAGGGCGGGTCTCGATTTCTTTGGCCCTTTTCAGTTTTGGCTGTCTCAGACCTGCACGCCGGGCATGATTGGACACGGACGGGGGGGGCGAGGGGCTGCAGCTGCAGAGTCAGTCAGGCTGGCAGTCAGTCAGTCAGTCAGTCAGCGAAAGAGGAAGAATTCTCCAGGCCAGTGCCATGGAGAGGATGAACACAAGACAAGACAAGACAAGACAAAAGACGAGAACAAAAGAAGAAGGACTGGCGCAATCAATGAGAAGAAGAGGAAGGAGGCAGTCCCGTGCAGCAGCGGGCATGCAACGGCAGGAGCTGCGGGCGCTTAATCCGTTCGAGACCACGGCGATGTATGGTAATGTAATGCGAGTACCATACACTGCCTGGCCAGAGCAAAAAGCGGTAACTCTGCGTAATTCTGCGTAATTCTGCGTAATAATCTGTAATCCAGTGTATCTGCTCCAGGGCAGCGATTGGCAGGCAGGGCCAGCCACGGCGACTCTGAGACGGCCAACGCCGGCGGTGCGTTTCTATTCGCGCTGGCTGAAACACGATTCCTCCAGTCACACAGCCTAGCATCGACTATTGCCTGCCCATTATCACGCACGCTCCTCTTTCATTTGCGAACGGGCGATCATAGCATGCGACTTAAGTCGTAACTATATTAATTATTCCATATTAAATATTAAATAGATTGATCCGGGGTGCACAGTCGGCTTGCCAATCGTCCTGGCGAGATTGGAATTTATTTGCTGTCAGCCTGTCAAGTATTTACTGTGTCCGGAAGAGTGCTTTACTAATCAGGAGTGTATTCCCTAACCCCAGCATCGGCGCATATTTTTTATTCTGTATGCATAATAGCAGGATTAATGTCATCAACATCTATTCCGACATCTAGTTACACTGTTCCAGGTATATTGCGTGGTACAGTCGTTGCATCTGAGCATACTCGAGATCCGTGCAGTTACACCCACATTGCAACCTGGTATGCTCTTATGCTTGATTCATCCCTACAGGAATGAACCCGACTTTAGGCACTCAAATCGAACTGCACGACGTGATGTGTAGGCGAGTGTGCCTTGTCAGTGCTAAATAGCTAATTACCACCTGCATAGGCGCCACAGCCTTGTCAAGTATTGATAGACGCCATGCTTCTTACACCTCGCCGCAATTTATACCGGCCGTCTCCCTTGTTCGGGATATGAACCTCGTAAATCGAGATGGTCGGGCTAAGCCGTGCCTTCGGGCTATAGAATAGCTTCCTCGATAGCCGACGACGACTATAATGGCGATGATGGCTGCGACTTGACCTGCTCGAGTGCAGAGTCGTAATGTCCAACACTAGCAGTATACCTTGGTACTCCAGTTAGGGCTATAGACCGTCCCAGGTGCGACTGCGTCATCGATATTGTTTCCTCGGGCATCTTCAGAAGATAGGCACTCTGGCTGCACATTATGTGGCTTATGATAACATCTATCATTTTTGCATGGTTGTTGGTTTCAGAGATCCTTAAGCGGTGGCGCTATCAGTCAAGGAGCAGACAGTATATCATGTTGTTGAGTCTTCATTGTCAAACTCTGAACAATGGGCGATTGCTTCACATGAGGCTCTTTCTGCAGAGTTGCCTGACAATATTGAACCTCAGAAACAAAGAACCACAATAATGGCTATTGAAGCAAGAAAGTTATGCAGGCGGGTTATTCACAGTATTGTCCTGGCTGGTGCGGTGTATGCATTGAGCTGTCGGTCTTGAAGCGGTCCCTAAAGAGCAACCGCACCTTCCCTCTGCCCAAACTCTCCTCCTTCCACATCTCCTTTCACTCTCCAGCAACCTTTCCTTCTTACCATCACACATCCAAATCCAAATCATCATTCAAACTTGAGCCATGGGTTCCCCTTCACCAGAGTCATTAGCAAAGAAGCGCTCTGCCCCAGATTCCTGCAAAAGCGAAGATGGAGATACTGTCCCAGCAACACCATCACTGAAAAAACACAAGCCCTCCTCTGCTACAACAGATTCTTGCAAAGGCGAAGACGCAGCCCCAGTCGAGCTATTCGTACAGAAATGCAAGCCATCCTCCACAGAATCTGGCAAAATTGAAGATGCCTCTTCCTTCGTCATGATTTCCAGGGCACAAATTATGCAAATAACGCAGGGACTGGTATGAAATGTCCAAATATATGAAGGTCAACGACTAAGTCAATACGCTTATCTAGGCTAAATGCCGCGATGGCCACTGCATTATAACAAAGGAGACCCGTTGTACCGAAGCAGCAAACATCATCCTTCCTAGACTAGTGCCGTCAGCGGCCAAGGATTTCGATTCAAAGTTTTGGAAAACCGCGAAGCATTTCTGGCCGGAGAAAGTCAAAGAGTGGCTGTTGGCGTATTTTTCAGATGATGGGACACGCAAAGTGGTAACGATGTGCCCAAAGGTTCGCAAAGTATGGGAATCGGGTCGGTTTGCTTTAAAACCTCTCAGGGCTAGTACGGACGGTACAGTGTTGGATCTCCAATTCTTCTGGATGAAACATTTAAAACAAGTGAAGCTTTTTTCGTTGTTAGATACCCCTTTGCCATCATGGGCAGAGCCTGCTGGTCTCCCTCGGGGGGCTATGGGCTGTTATACTAAGAATATTCTGCGGTCGGGCGATGTCATCCATCTCGAAACACGAGAACCAAAGAAAGATCCGCTTCCCAGCTATGAACTTTTCGAACTCCGATGGCACCTCGATATGTATGAGGCAATGAAAGATAGTATTACTTGCCTGTTGCCTGATGGTCTTAGCCTGGAGCGTGACATGAGTGACGAGAGTCTTGATCAAACCGACGAATTGGTTAGAGTTGATCTTCCGCCATCTCTATCTAAGTGATTCACATATTCAAGACTTTCTTCTTTTTTCTTCCTATTCCCTTTTCCTTCTGGATTGTGTTTCTTCACTCTTATTTTATTTCGAGCACGATTTCATTCTATTGCTTTTGGGGTTTCAGGATAATGTCCAACAGTTTGCACAATTTAATCCAAATACATCATCCATTAAAATAGAATGCAAAGACAGTAGATACTAGAGAGTGGTGGAGAGTCAGTCGTAAAGTGTTGACATATAGTGGCGGACCCACCCATCCCCTCCAATCACAAGCCGCATCCAACCACCGCTCTCTTTATCGATAACAATTTTTTATATGATTTTTCACTGCATGCATCATAACTACAGCAACAACTGAGCATACAGACATAAGTTCCTGACTTTTCGACATCCAGTCCACATCCACGCGACACCCGTATAGCTATCAAGTCATAGAAAAAAAGAGAAAATGCCTTCCTCAATCAACCCCGAAGACCAAGACCAGTCCATGCTCGACGTCGAGCAGCCAACGGAGCAGGTGGAGGGAGACGAGGTGATTGAAATCGGCGAGAATCGGATTACTGTGGTATGTATTATATTATTTGGCTCACGCGTGTATATTCTTCGTTAGACCAGACAGTGTACAGTACACGCAAGACAGCAGCAAGCAAAGCAAAGAAACGAAGAACTAGTCTAACATGCAACTCGATCTAGTTATCCGGAGCCTCTGAAACAGCTGCATCATTCCAGTTCAAGGATGAGGGGCACACGCTCGGAAACGCGCTTCGATATGTGATTATGAAGAAGTATGCTGACATCAATCACTATTCCTCAGAAGACGAAAACTAACCATACATGTCTTACAGCCCCGAAGTAGAATTCTGCGGCTACACAATCCCGCATCCCTCGGAGACAAAGATGAATCTCCGTATTCAGACATATGGTACCCCCCCCCCCCCCTCCATCTTCTTCTTTGCAAGTTTAAACTAACTAAATGAAGATAAAACAACTGCCATCGCAGCCCTCGAAAAGGGTCTAGACGATCTCATGGATCTGTGCGATGTGGTTTCGGAGAAGTTTACTGCTGCGCGGGATGCGTTTGATGCCGAGCAGGGGAATCAGATGGCTGTTTGAGCTGATCAGGACATGTAAATAAATAAAACAAAAGTTGGGAATGGGGAGTCTTTCTTGGTGACTCAGTCGTCCTCTTGTAGGGGGTTGGGTGGTGATATTCTATGCATTGTTGTGGGTTGTTAGATGGCGTTTTGTTCTGGTTGTGCCTTTTATTCATTTATTTATTCAACATCCGTATGTCTTGAGAGCCATTCTATAGAATGTCGGTAATGAGTCAAGTCTTTTCAATAATAAGAAACGATAATGCATCCGTCAACTGGAATTGTCTAAACATAGTTATATACACATTTCGCGGAAACAACCCCTAACAAAACAAAAAAGCTCGAATATTGATCTATTCCGAGACTTTTATAACAAACGTTGACTGGCGTGGAATTGAATTGGAATTGGAAAGCATTAGTTGCGGCCCTATAAAAGTCACCGTGTCAGTCAAAGAATTCATGTCTAAACGGATTGCGTCCTACCTCCAAAAACCCAGTGATGAAATTCTGTGGCAGTCTAGCGGCAGGCTCCTCCTCGGCGCGGAAGTACTTCATGACTTGGGAAAGCTGCTTCCAGTAGTTCAGCGTTTCCTACTCGCAGTGCAGTTAGTATTGCACATTGACATATCTGAACATGTCTTTCTTTCCACTTCTCTTCAAATGAATCTGACGAACCTGGAACTCGGCATGGCTCTTGTACAAGAGCACATCGATAACCTTGATCTGGCTCACGTAGCGGTGCTTCTCGAATTGCTGGCGGATCTTGGTGCGGATGGCGGACACGGGGAGGTTGAGAGAGTACATTGTCTGGATTTCGGGGGACTGTATATATATCTCAATCAGCTATCTCGTTCGGTGATGATATTGTGATGTTCAATGCTTGATCCGGGGATAGGTGGACGAACCGCTCGGAGCCATTCTCTGTAGGACTTGCGCACTCTGGCATTGGCATCTGCCCAGTTGATAGCTATCAATCCACATCGTCAGTATTTATTCGTATATTATATGCCTGCCTCAATGGCAGACAACAACACAACCGACGAAACGAGGCTTGCGAGGAGACACGGCGACGTACATGTGCGCGTCCGCTGCGCGAGATATGTGGGATTGATAGTCATGTTGGCTATGACTTATGGCTCCAGCAGAGCAGTAATTCTCAAACCGCCGAAGTAAAGAGAGCAATGCCCGGTCGTCGCAATTGAAGGCTCGGTGGAGTGGAGTGAGGTTCGTCTGCGGCTTTCCCGCTCGCCGGACGGCGTGAATAAGCGTCTATTCCGGATGTGGGATTGGTGGATGGGGAGGGAGCTTTCACCGCCTGCCGTTTAAGAAAATTTTCATGCCGACCATATTTTCTGGCTGTCATCTTCACTCGATTGTTCAGCAAGCTTGAAGCCTGCAATTAAATCGGCTTGGATTAGCATTCAATTCTACATACGAGCAGGAATTTCCCACGGCCGAACAAATTCGAAGAGAGGGAAATGGCGCCAACATCCTCCAAGAGCTCCTCCAAAGGGAAGCCCACCTCCACCAAAGGCAGCAAACCAGCAGCAGGAGGCTACAAAGTCAGCAAGTCCAGCTCCAAGGCCAAAGTGAAGCGTCCGCCCCCGAAGGAAGTAAAATCGCAGTCCCGCAGCGCACCCAACCGCCAGAAGAAGACGAAGACGAGGGAATATACAGAGAAGGAATTGGCTCTGCCGACTTTAAATATGATTACGCCCGTGGGCGTGGAGACGCCGAGGGGGAAGAAGAAGGGCAAGACGTTTGTGGATGATCAGGTTGGTTCTATTACTATCACTACCACTTGTTGGAGTGAGATGAGTCTAACGTTGTTTAGGAGAGCATGATGACTATCCTCGCCATTGTCAGCGCCGAGAAAGAAGGACAAATAGAATCGAAGATGATCAAGGCCCGGCAAATGGAAGAGATCCGGGAAGCCAAGAGGAAAGAGGCTGAAGCTAGAGCAGAGAAGAGGAAGTCAAAATTCGTGCGTCCTTACTCCGTGAATAGAGAAAAAAGTAAACTCGGCTGACTTTCTAAAAAATATAGGAGAATATCAAGGACGAATTGCGAAACAAGAAGAAGAAGAGACCAAGCAACGGTCCTACGGAGGATAAGCAAAAAGATCGGAAATCGAAGGAAAAGCGAAAGAGCGTTTCATTTGCATGATAAAGCTGCTGTTTAAATATTCGAGCGCATATCATTCTGGCTATCTATCTGGGTTCTGTTTATATAAAGACTGTATGCATATGGTCTATGTCATCATTCATGTGAAGGATTTCCGTTCTCGGTCGTGACAAGGCGTAAGGCGTTTGAAGGGTTGAAAAGGGATGGTTCTGGCGGTATTCATTGTTTAGTTATTCGGTCTTGACAGCCAATTTTCGACGCATTGGATTAAAGCTACATGGCCCCTGGGTGGGCTTGTCGAGAGATTCTCCGTAGAGCCCCTCTGTGTCGTTTTGCGGAACCGGGGCGACTGTAAGGTCGACCTTTTTTGCGAGTAGGTCCAGGAAGTTTGTCGCCTGAGATTGTCTGTTAGTCTTACTTGTACTTTGACAGTTCTAGAAGATGACATACTGGTTTGGCAAACCATCGAGCGCCTCCCAATTCATACCAGCCGAGATGTCCGCCCCGAGGGGTGGTTAGCAAAACACCATATGGCGTTTGTTTGAATTCGTTGTATGGGATTGCTTCTTTGGCGGATATCTGTCATGAATGAGCTTATGTCATAAAGATTTGCAAAAGGTGTACTGACCGGGTCATCTTCAGCATTCATGGCCAGGAAAGGAATTCGGATTGACAGCAGTGAGTCTGTCGAGGAGGCGTCACGATAGTAAGCGTTTTCAGTTGGGTAACCCCATAATGTACATTGTACGGCTCTTAATACATGTCAGTAAACCTTCTTATAAGTATAAAAAAGATAGTACATACCTATCAAATTCGTAGAGGTACCTCGATTTCCTCGCTTCATCTATGCTTAAACGTGGATGAGATGCTAATTCGTCGGCATGTCTTCGTAGTAAGTCAGCAAACAAGTCACGTAGGACAGTAGACAATGACATACTGATCAAGTAGTCGTATAAGACCGGCAGCCATGTGTGCCGAGTAAATTTCATTGCCAATGTATGTTCTTTGAAGAGCAGCGTTCGAGAGTTCTAGGTTCCACGGATTGGCGAGGACCACGGCACCGCTGAGGAGACAATTTTCACCTTCTTCGCCGAGATACTATACATGACAACACCATCAGCATACTACTCCATATTCATCACTTGTTAATAAAAGCCGAGAGAAAGAACGAACATTTGTCATTATATTGGCACCCAGCGAAAAGCCAATTCCAAACAAAGGACGGTTCGGAAACGTCTTTCGAAGCCATTTCACCACCTGACGAATATCCCATGTTGCGCGAGCATTGAAAATCATCGGAGTGCTAAGTTTCATTTGCGAACAGCCTCGAGCATTAATAACGCAGCCCTCCCAGCCACTATCTCTATCCAGGACGAGAGGCGCCAGGCCCGCCCTCAAATAAACCTCATGAGACCCTCCACTTAACCCATGCAAGGCCACAAACATGGGTTTACTGTCATCGGAGGGCAGTGCAGCCAGCTCATCCTGCGAGAAGAAAGCAGTCCGCTGAGGCAGTCCCGAGGGAAGCGTGAATTTCCTAGCTGCATCGGTAGCCTCGGGGTCCGTCGTTTTCGGGTACGGCGGGACAACAAAGTCGACACCAAACTGGCCAGCGAGCTCTGGGATTTCCTGCTCGAAGATTTTGCGTTTGTAGTAGACGGGGATTTCAACGTTTTCTGTGACGGTCGTCCACGCGGTTTGCAGGTGTCCGTTGAAGAGGAACGGGTTCAGATTGCATGTTGCAGGAGTAGCTTCGCGACATAGGTCTATCAGTTTGATCTGCTTCGCTTTGACCGTGGAACTGCTGTCGACGTTCTCTGTATCTTCGTCCGCATTCTTTGCGGTGAGCAGGAGCTGGTTGTCTGCACAGTGAACCAATGAGACGTTGGAGGAAAACATGTCTGAGCAATGCACGCAAGCAAACAGAGAGAAACACCAGAAAAACAAATAAATAAAAGACTGGTCTCTTCTCACTGCTCGGTCAACAGTGAAGACGAAGAATTCCTCTCGAGGAGAAACTGCTTGGAAGGACCGGCCGGTACCTCGGCATTATAGCCTGATTGGGCAACAGCCGTCGATAAGATAGCGATAGGCCGATAGCGCGTGCAAACGAGGCAAATTTAGCAGATCGATTGATCGACCTTTAGTGAGTGTTGGGTGTCATATTTAGTGAGTGTTGGTTCATATTTAATGTTGGTTTCAACTTTCTGCATAACTCTTAATCTGACTGAACCCTGACTTTCGCCAAGCATATCATTTGTATATGACAGATGAAGCTCGACACCTCGAATCCATGATAAATATTGACCAAGCCGCCAAAAAGGGACCCCTTGATTGGGCTTCAGTAATGCTCATTTTTATGTGTATTTTTGCCTTCATATAGAAACACAACAAGCGCTATCTGGGTCCTTTCCACCGCTTTTCTTCTTCCTCGGTGGTGCAATGAGTTTTGGATGGCCCCAGGGACCTCCTTGACTTGACTTGTATTCCAATGAAATTCATCTAAATGCTTCTGAGCCCTCTCAAAAGTGGCCCACTCCCAGTCAGCCCTCTGGTGCATCCATTTTGGCATTCGATTTCCCTTGATGTTGCATGTCACAGACAAGTTTGCGTAACTCCTCCGCAGATATCCTTTCGGGGTCGACGGTTAGATATTCCGTTTTGGTGCACTTCAATGGTATGAATTCGACGCTTGAAGGCAGTTCGGGAAGTCGAAGTCACTTCTCTGGATTTGGTTCTTTGCACGATAGACGCGCATAAGTTCGATCAACCTGTCCAGGTTATCCTTATCGCATCCTTCGAGGGTTCATCGTAACGAATTTCGTGCCTCTTATTATCGTGATCGCTCATTTTCACTCTCCTCGTCTTCTTCGTAGAAGAATTCAAGGGACATTTTGTTCTCTAATGAGTACCTTGTCAATGCAGACTGGGTTCTCGTATATTCTTGCTCGTCTCCTAAAGCTCTAGCGAGTTCAGTTGACCGAAGCTGATGGTTGGATATCTCAACCAAGCTTCTTTTCATAGTAGTGGTATTGACCACCAAGCCACCAAAAGGGACCTTTTAATGGGGCTTTGGTAAAGTTCGTATTTTCGAGATATGTAGAGAGAAGAGAAATTCGTGCTCGAGGTCACGTACGGAAAATATTTTATATGTGGGAAGCGGTGCTCAAATGGGCCACCGCCGTTTGTATCTTGGTTGGCATAGGAACAGGATCAGGTATAAATAATGTTTATTATAGCTTAATCACTTTCCATATTAAATTCTTGACTATTATCTATTTCTCTACTTGGTACTTGTTCTTTAGTTCTAGTAAATAGAGTGTGAGGCTCCTAGCCCTAATCGAATCCTATCTCAAGAAAAGCGGGTAAGCTTGTACAAGTCATATGTTGGTGCTACAGCAAATGTTTCAAACGTAGGAAGTCTTGCTATGAGGCTCATGTAGCCAGAATTTATCCGGGCTTGACCAGAAGCGCTGTGGCGTTCGATGTGAAGACTGAGCGTCGTTATCTCAGCACAGTCACTAAGAGTTGTCGTGTGCCTGGAAGGAATTGTTGACGAACAGTGATCTAAAGTTGGTCGATGCACGTTTTATTCCAGGTAGGTTTCGAGGTGATAGCTTCAATTCAAGGGTAGTCGATTGCTAATTGGCATTGTCTTATAAGCATCAACTATTTCATTGTTGTTCCGTTCCAAGCACATTTTTCTATCAATAATCTAGTCTAAGACTTCTTTCCTCTTTCTTTTCGCCCTCCTATCCTCCATTCTATAATGTCCTGTCCCAGTCATCCACCTTGGGAGCAGCACCACCCCCTAAAGCCCAACAACGGCTGTAAGTATTGCTCTCAGGCGCCCCTCAGCTATGAACTCCGGGCTGCAACACAATAACCCTTCATTGCGTACCAACAACCTGTGTCGAATGCACCCTTGATCCATCTTTCAGCTGTTTTCCAGTATCATCAAAACTTGCTACCGTATTTCCTTCAATGTCATCCCCAGCCTCACCTGCGACGCTGTCCTGTACCTTCCATACGCTCCATGTTGTAGTAGGAACAGCCACGAAGAAAAGCACCACAGAGACAATCAAGTTAGTCAACAGGGAAATATCCTCAGATGATCCCAGAGCGTATGAAATGGTACTTGAAAGCGATTCTCCGGACCTCAGCAACGAAGTCGAAAAAGTAATACTCTGAATATCTTCCGCCAGGCTACCAAGAATCCAATATGCCCATACTCCAAAGGCCTGGTAGCCGATGCTGAAGTAAACAATGTACACACCAACTGCCCTCCCGAATCCAGGGGTATCAATATCAAAAGTAGGCGCATCCTTTTGGAACTCCACCTGCAAGACAAGATTATAGATAAAGGACGCTACATAGCTGATGAAGATGAACACCCAGGTAGCCCGGGCACGGGTTGAGCGACGTGGAATAATGTTGCTATCAAGCACCCATCCAACGATGAGGTTGACAGCCAGACCAACGATGGTAATGATGAAGGCCGCGACCGCTCGAGCTCGGACTGTGAAGTAGGCCGCCAAGTAGTTACCCTCATACGTCTGTGCCCATTGAGAAGTTAGGAAGATAGGTACGAGTAATGCGATCTCCGGACGTTTCGTGACTTCCCAGAGTCCACGGAAGCCTTGGGCAATGGTGGTTGCGGGAGGTTTGATAGGCTTCGTTCCATCAGTGCGAATCAGTTTGTCGATTGGAGATATTAACAGTGATAACGGGAGACCCAGGCATTGGAGGGCAATGAGAACAAGGTAAGTCGTAGGGTTGATTGAGCCTTTGTGATCGACTCCTAGGTTGAGGGCAAGTTGGACTGACGTTCCAATGATGGAGCCAATCTTGCCAAGGGCGAACCATATGCCAACTGTACCCTCGTTCGTTAGGAAAGAACATCATGCTAAAGCCTCGTTGGAAGAAATACTTACTGTACAATCCTCTCCTGTGTTCTTCCGGGTAAGCAACACCGATTGCAGCCTCCGAAACCCATAGAGCAGCCGCCTATAATGTCAGACGTCAGCAAATGGAAACGCAGCATAATTGGGAGAGGTTGAGCATGCCGATAATCCACAAGTCGCGGCTCCAAAGAGTAGAAACCACTGTGTTCCATAGACACTGTTGCAGTACAGTGCCGCAGAGTAAGGAGCATAACCAATAGTACCGAAAACAAGCAACCATTTCAAGCTCCAACGATTACCCAGGACTCCAAAAATAGGGCTCATCACGGTCATGATTCCGAAGGTGATGGCATTGGCGGCATTGACAGAGAATGGGCTGGCTAAACCACCCGCTCCCAGATCTACAGTATTTATGGATTAGACAGAGGATATGACAGGAATGTCGGAAAGGCCATACTGCTAAGGGCAGTCCAAATGCCTGGCTGTGTGAAAGAGACTAGCCCTAGGACGATAGCATTGAAGAATGCTCCTCGATAAAACTGCGTGAAGCCTCCCATTATTGAAACTATACTCTCGGATTCGATCAGTTGGCGTCGACTTCAGTGTCTCAATGGTGAATTCTGATCAGATGGTGTTGACAAACAATGTTCTCATCGTGCCCTTAAATATACTGATTCCTTTCGACTAAAATTTGTACAGTATTCTATGATTATGATAAATATGTCGACGACATGACGGAATCACTCCACTATTTCCATTCGACTACAATTTCAGGCAATAGCATCCAGCTAAATCTTATCTGATGGTATCAAAAACCAACTCAACGTTATCTTCTTGCCGAAGTTTATGCGGAAATTAAGTTAGCGCAAAACCATGACCTGCATAGTATGTATGATGCAATCGAAGAGCTGAATGACTTGACTACAAGGTACTTTCAGTGGTCGTAGTTAGTATAATTCACCCGCCAGTTCTTATTATTATTGACCTGCTGTAGCACTTGCATACTATCGCCACTAGTATACTGTATAGGGTCGTGTAGGGTGTTCACCCATGAATATGTATGCAATAAGTCTTCTACCAGACCATATCGCAACATAAAAACCAACAAGAGCTAAATACACTAATCCTGAAGAAGTTAGCCTGTCCATTATATATGTGACACTAGTCCTTTTTAACCACTAGCCCCGGTGCGAACCCTAATCGCTCCTGAGTCTTAAGAAACCTACCTCGCTTTTATAAGATTCCTAATTGCCTAAATAATGGGAGGCTGGGAATGTAGTAAAGGGACGTAATTTAATGTAAGAACCAAAAGTATACAAGAGTAATTGGCTCGCCAATTATGGTGTTGCCAGCTGTGCTGCCTAACTCTCACGCTAGGGCTACAGATATCAGGGACGCATCATCATGCATGGCCTGGGCGCTTGTCCCACTTCTACTCACTAGTCTGCTTAGATTTAAGAAAATCCAATTGTAGTTTTGCTGTTGCAGAGGATGGTCTGTCGGTCTTTTTACCCAATGTGGTTGGTGTAGCCTTAAGCTCTCTATGGCATATGCGTCTCTGAGCTGTGGGTCGTATTATAAAGCTTTCAACTTAGTATCAGAACTTGAATATATAAATGATATCTCCTATATGATGACATTGAGGGGAAACAAAGCTTTATACGAAAAGCACTCAGGCTGTTGGAAGAGGTTCAAAGTATTCACGAAAAGTCCTCCAAATTCAGTGGGTACCAAAAATCGATGATTTCCAACATCAATCTCCAGTCCATATTTTACATTACAAAAGGTGGACTTTTATCGACTCAATGACAACATCGAACAAGCTCTGGAATTGCAAAAGAGGACCACTAAAGAACGACTAGAATGCTTTGGAGAAGACGTCTATGGGTCTTGGCGTGCTTAGAGTCGATCGGTAGATTGTTACTCATCGGCAAGAGATCATATTCAAGCAAAAGAGGTACGAAGGGGCCTTGTTGAGCGAACTGTTAAGATGGAGGAACTGTACATCGATCCCTGCCTTCCTCAAGAATGCTAAAAAAAAAAATGAGCTTCAGATATCATCATCCCGAGGCTCTACCATTATTGCAAAGGGCTATCTTTTATATCTAGAACCAATTTCATTTAAATAAGCTTTGGGGATAGATGATTTACATATACATATTCTACTTCCATGTGAGTTCACAGATTGTAATTATAAAATTATACATATTTTGATCTTTATAGAATGGCCAATGAACAGGGCGCTGCCTACACGAAGCGAGATTACCACTGACGTGTGATAATATGAGCGTTGTTAGGTCATCATAGGCACCACATAAGGATGGCATAAGTAGGGCGGGCAACACGCAACTGAATGCAGCCATTCATCAATCGGTTTAGAAATTCTCGTCTCCTTCTGCAGCCTAATCTAACAAGATTTTAGCATAGATATTCACATGAGAATTCTCATTTCGTCCCACGGTATAAGTGCCTGTATAGCGTTGTTGTCTTTATGATATCGCTCCAAGTACATGCAAATCGCCGGAACCTCATGTCTCGCGCGAAGGTCAATCCACCATCTAGCCTCGCGGGCTCGAGTGTACCACAGGCACAACAAAATGAGCGCCACGGGGTCCTTCTTCTCCAAGCCAACCTTAAAGCCATGATGCATGTTGCTTGCGATCCCCATAGCATTGTTTTGCGAAGCTTCGCCCCTTGGTACTTTCATAAGCCGGGAGAGACCATGTGCAATCGTGAAGTAGGGGTTGTTCTCCGGGGTTGATGACTCGTTAAGCCCGCATATGTGCACTAGTCCAGCTAACACGCCATCCGTGCCTTTCTCAGGTACAGTAGAGCGATGCATGTGCTTGAAGGTCTCGGACATGCTACGAAACACACTCCCTGGCCGTAGAGGGTTCAGAAGCTGCCATAGTGCCATTTTGCCAGTTCCGAGCCGTAGCCACTCTAGATCGGAGGCGTCGGGTGGCCCGAGAGGCCAGGCTTGCTCTGGTAGGCAAGCATTGATAGATGAAAAAGTTAGGATGGCGAGATTGCCAGCTGTGGCCCACAATGGATCCTTGTCCTCTTCCTTAATGCGTTGACTTAACCGCTTATTGAACAAGATTGTGCATTGGGACCAGTGATATGACTCCCGTAAAGAGCGTCGAGGGGCTGGCGTCACGCCAAGATAACGATCATGAACAGCTGCCGCCGCCAATGACCCATGCATCAAGAACGGACACTATCACGGGTCAGTCAAGGGGACACTAGTCCTGAGCTCGTTAGACTCACGGTAAAAGACGCCCACAACATATGATTTTCATATACGTCCACCATTGCCGAGCCGCCGAGGGAATATATAGTTCGGTAACGAAACCGATTGAAAAGGTCCTGATCTTGCGAGTCTAGCATAAAAAACGTCGATCCATCATCTGCCCATATGGCATTGCTGATAGGTGGCTGCGGCGTTGGCCATCGAGCTCGACATGCTACCTCTTGCTTTGCTCGTTTCTCGGACAGCGGCTGAAGATCAGGAACATTCAACCCGAAGTTGCATATGACTCCATAAGTACGACATCGCGCACAGTGTGGTCTAGTCTCGTCACACTGCGGCCAAAATAAGAAAGTTGAGGCAATCGTCTTGGACAGGGGAGAATGGCTACCTACTTTCAATTTCCTCAGCTTGCAGTTCCGACAGCCAAATCGCGACTTGCGTCTACGCTCGCGCTTCTTCTCGGCGGGATCCATTGTAGATTTGCAGGGAAAATGCGGTGGTAAGCCCGGGCATGGTAAACTCTTACGCTGTCACAGTCATGGCGATAGAGTACGGGGAAGTGACAGTTGGCCGGCAAACCGATAGCCTATCTCCGGGCGTTTAGCTACCCGCTTTGGGTTAGCCTGATCTGCGGCTGGTCGGACCGTCGCTGGTGGGGTTACGGCGGGCTTTAGGCGCCATTTTGGTTTTTGTTTTGACTGACAAAAACATTACGGCGTTTACATTATTTTTGACCACTTTTATAAAAACTAAGTACCCGTAGGAAACTAAAATAAATTTCATGATAATTAAAGCTGAGTTAGCTTAACTTTTTTACTAATAACTTAGTTATAAGCACTGTAAAGCAATCCACTCGGTGATTTCCTGCCGGGCCACTAAAGTCATACACCGGGCACTGTATGAGCAGCAAACCTAGAAGCAAGTGTACAGATCAAGCGAGCTCACATACAAGTTCATAAAATAGTTCCTTGTTGAACTGCATGTGCGCTGTCTCAACCACCGATTCATGCTCATAACTTGCTCGGATGCATTGCTTAAGTGTTTGCTTGTATGTATGTATGTAAGCTGTTCGGCGCTTTAAATCTTTAAAAGGTAGCCAGCCCACTTGACCTCTTGGCAGCCAGGTACTACGTAGTATAATCTTCAAATTTCAATATATTTTACTTTGAAGTCAAAATGGCCAATACATAGGCGATTGATTTTGCCATACTCCGTACAAACTCTAACCAGATGAGGAAATGGTGGCTATTCTTGCACCCCGCTCTAGCCAAATCGGGAAATTCGTGATGCATGTCCGAGAACCCCACACTTGCCTCCCCTCGGAACCCGGCAACGCTGATTGGACGCCTTGGCCCCACGCTCATGCGTATGAAATCATTGGGCGTGATGGATGTAGACATCGAATACGCCGTTTAAGTCCGCAGCTGGTGAGATGAACATATAAATAAAGACGTCGCCCGCGGTGATGTAGGTCTTTGTCTCATCAAACAATCACCAGCTATCTCTCTTCTTTATTATCATCCTTAATTAACATTTTATCAATTCGACATTCCACAACTTCAACATGCGCGTCTTCGTCACAGGATCAACTGGCTTCGTCGGCACAGGCGTCGTCAATGAATTGATCGCCGCAGGACACACCGTCGTCGGCCTCACGCGTAGCGACAAGGGAGCAGAGCAGCTCAAGAGCCAGGGCGCCGAGCCCCTACATGGCACCATCGAAGACACGGAACTGCTCAAGAAGGCCGCCTCTGAAGCCGACGGCGTCATCCACCTTGCTTTCAACCACAGCGACTTCACCCAGTTCGCCAAAGCCTGCGAAACCGACCGTGCCGCCATCACTGCCCTGGGTTCTGCTCTGGCTGCTGCTGGCGGCGACCGCGCCCTGGTCATCACCTCGGGCACCATGATGCTTGAACGCGGAAAGCTAGGCGTTGAGACCGATGAACCTGATCTGGCCAACCCCATGGCCGCAGCCCGCGGTGCATCAGAGCCAGTGTGTCTCGACTTTGCGAAACAGGGCGTGCGCACCAGCGTTGTACGACTACCCCCCACGGTCCACGGTCCTGGATCTTCGGGTTTCGCGGGAATGCTTACCGCTATCGCGCTGCAGAAGGGCGTCTCGGGATATATTGGTGAGGGCGAGAACCGCTGGTGTGCTGGCCACCGCGACGACGCAGCCAAGCTGTTTCGCCTAGCAGTGGAAAAGGCAAAGGCCGGGTCTGTCTTCCACGCGGTGGCTGAGGAGAGCGTCACAATCAAGGAAATCGCGACAGCAATTGGGAAGGAGCTTGATATCCCTGTTGTCAGCATCGAGGCAGACAAAGCAGAGGCGCACTTTGGCTGGTTCATGTTTGGCGTTACCGCAGACAACACGGCCTCGAGCGCGAAGACGAGGGAGGCCTTGGGCTGGACTCCTACGAATTTGGGAGTGGTTGAAGATACCCCGATTATTGTCGAAAATATCAAGACCAAGGGCTTAGGAATATAAACAGACACGATCTATTTTATAAATGACGCTCGTTGTCTATTTCCAAAAATGGACGCATTTTGTCAGCGAGAACGAATAATAGTGGGCTCACATATTTGTGGCCTGCAGTCATCGAGATGATCCCTTGACCGGGTAATGACTTTGAACATACTAGATAGTTCTGAATGAAATTCCATGTTATTAATACCTCCCAACTCTATCTATATACCAAGCGAGTATAAAAAGAAGACATATTAAAGAAGAAAAAGGGGGGAAAGAAGTGAAAAGAGAAAGGGGGAAAGAAAAGAAAAGAAAAGAAAAGACCAAGAAATGTCATAATATATACATGTTACATTGCACATCTCCATAAGATGTCCAAACAGACCAGAATCAATTAAACAGGCTACCCAACTCCCGATCATGCCCGTACACAACACCAGCCTGCGAACTGCCCTGTATGAGACTCTCATGCAGCCGAGAGACAATATACGGCATAATCGAGTCCGTAAACTCGCGCCTCATCAAGGTCTTGTCCATCCAGTAGTGTCGAACAAACTGTCCCGTGCAGTTCGAGCCCTCGCCACCAGGCTGACTGCCATCCGGACTATCGGGCGAACCGTTCGCTTCAACGCACGGAATCGTCACAACATCTTCCGGACGCGCGAACCCGTGGTGAATATAGTCCCGGAACGCAGCCTGTTCGTGCGCCCAGTTGTACGCCCATTGCGAGCAGTCGGCGTAGGCCTCGGTTAGTTCCAGGGGACAGTCGAGCCATTCCTGGAACAGCTCTTGGGTGCGCGGGCCAGCTTGGCCGAGCAGAAAGCCCGTGTTCAGGGAGAGTTCGCCGCGGTCGTTGAAGTTGTTGAATTGGTGTACATCCAAGGGTGCGGCGACGATTGTCTCGTCTGTGATGTTCCAGTGGTTCATGAGCCATTCGAGTGGGACATGGGGGTAGTGCACGCCCACATCGCCGTCCATGAAGACGGCCACGTCGTGGGTCTTAAGCGCCTCTTTCACGACTGGTACTTTGACCCAGGTCCCATGTCGGTCACTGAATTCGGGGGCCTGGACGTAACGGTAGTCGTAGCCGTGAATGAGGGCTGTAAGAATGCAATTAGCCATAAATCCCCCCCTTTTTGGAAGTCTTGAAAATAGTTGGAGAGAATTATAATTACCATAAAGATAATGGTTTAGAGCACCAAAAGCAGACGGGCTCGCAGAAGCATATTTGAGAGGATCTTTGGCGAGCAGCTCGCCAACGTTGTCGCGTGGCCGGCTGTCAACAGTGAGGATAATAACCCTCTTGCCCATGGGCGACTTTATTCGAGGTTCGCCTACGATGGTAAACACATCGCCGTCATCGCTGGTAAATGTTGGGTCCGTGATGTTGTGGACAAGAGGTCTGTAGAAGGAGTATATCTGATCTTGAACTGATGCCGAGGCCGCTGGCGTTCTCCATGCGAATTTGTCACTGAGATTCACGTAATGTTAGAAAATAGTGATTTGACTAAAAACTAGATTCTTCTTGAAGATATGAAAAGAATACTGACGGCAAGCGACCAAGGAGCACAGGGTCAGGGCTCGACCATTCAGACAGCACAAAAAGCACGCCAAAAACCGACGCCACAACAGCCACAAGACGCCAATAATTTCTCGGGATCAAGACGAACTCAGCCATCATGTAGGGTTTCTTGGAATGAACTATATAGCAACGTTGAAGCGATTAAATCGGCATAATCAAAATATATCAAGCAAGGGCAGAAGAGAATAACTCCCCGAAGGAGAGAAAAAAACAAAGAGTCAGAATGAACACCCTAAGAAAAGAAAAAACAGAATTAGATAACTAGCTAAGCTGCAGTGACTCAGTGAGACATTTCCCTCTGAACTCTCAGCACTGGCTGGAGGCCTGAAAGGATCGTGTTTTACGGGCCGGATGCGGTGATAATGCAGTGATAGGGAGCGTAGTCCATACAGAAAAGTTTAAAACAGAACGGGTGTAGAAAAAAGACCCAATCAACGAACAATATTCACGACTTCGCAGCTATCTGATTTACAGTGACATGAACTCAGTTCAGCTCCGTATTCCGTAGTGAGTAATCAGAAACTATTAGATGCCCTAGGTTCTTGGCCTGCATGTATACTCCCGGACCCTCCGAAGGCCTTGTATGGCATTGGCTGGCTTCCCGTATAACTAATTTCGCTATGGCAGATAGTGGCACATGTCCGATGGGTTACTGCCGCTATTTAAGGAGCAGTTTCGGACACGAGTCAGCGCTGAGCAGTGGGCAGAGAGGTTGATGACATGCATGGTGTTTTGGGGTTAGGGTTAGCAGTGACTTCCTCTTCTGGATTAGTGCTAGGGCTGGCAATGGGGCCGTTCTTTAAGTTTGTTTAGTTTGTTTTGGGCCTGATAAGAGCCGCAGATCACTCCACAGTGCAAACTAGGCAAACGGTCGGCAGCTGCCTGAGGCAAACAAGTCATTCATGCCTTGTGACTGACTCCCTTGACTGCAGGATTCAACCATCTTGTGTCGAAAAGATAAAATGCTGTCAGTGCTCGAATGGAATTAAAGACAGAACCAGCACATCAAATGCCAGGCAAATCAACAAACATTCTTCCGATACTAAAATAAACCTCATGTTTTCCCCTCGGATGCCGTTTGCGGAAATGTGTCGCAACCCCTCCGCAGCCAGACAGCAAGCCCAAGTCACGCTGCAAAAAGACAGAATATGATCCTGTCAGCTGTCGCTTGCGACTGACTACACACCAAAACAGGAAGGCCTGCGCCAGGAAACGTACCTCATTGGTTTGCCTTTCTTCCGGAGAAAGGAAAATAAAATAACTTTGGGAGATAAAAAAAACTAATGCATAACAATGATAACATGGATGTCATCCTGATCCAGCCATGAGAAATGCTAATCCTGCTAACCGTCGTCTTCCGCGTTCGTAGCTTAAATTCTGCCTTGTGTCTTGCTGATAAAAGGTTCTCGTGGAAGGCTCGCATGACTTTTTTTTTGTTCTCTGCTTTGCATACATATATATACATGGATAAATCGGCCGCCTGCCTGGTGTACGTCATTTCTATCGACAGATATAATACTAATAATTACCGTCGGTGTCAATGAATTCAACCCATTCTACAAACAACTACCATGAAGCAGTGAAATTGTCCGCATACTAGAAAGAAACACGAGCAACATTGACTGCCAGCATGGGACTACGCTCCTTGACTTTCCTGGCCAGACTCCGGGTCTCAAGAAACACCAGCTACGATGGCCAAAGCGAAAAATCCGAAAAAGCGACGAGCCTCGTCCCGGAAACCAAATGCTTCATCATAGACCTCCCCACCGAGTTACTGGCTCTCATATCCGCGCACTTGGACCCCCTCTCCGAGGCATGCCTGGCATTGACCTGCAAGCGCATGCTGCTCATTTCCGGCGCATCACTTGTCTCCGAATGTCTACGCTTCAAAAAAGACTTTGCGCCGAGATTACACCACTACAAAACGTCTCAAAGCTATGCTACCGAGCGCTGGAAGCTGGTAGAAAGACTTGAGGATGGGAGATGGCTGGCTTGCTCGCGATGCCTTAAACTTCATCCGCGCATGGCATTCCCGCCGAAAGAATTGAGACGTGCGCCTAAGACACGCATGTGCAACCTCGGCGAACATGCGGGGCTGGTTGATTTGTGTCCATGCGTGAAATTGACCTTCCAGGACAAGGCAAATCTGGTGAAGCATCTGAGGCAGCGCGAGCTCTTGACGAGGCTGCCATCGAGCATTTTCGGGAGTCGCGGGTACGATGAGAGATACCTGTGGCATTCATGCACGACTTCGTACGGATCGACCGACATAAAAATTGATATATATCCCGAGCTCAACGACGAAGGGAAGCTCGTCATCCGCACCGAGTATCGGTTGGAGATGGAGCCCAACATGCTGGGCAAGCAAGAGCACATCACGACGCGCTTTGGCTGTGCACATCGGTCGATGGATCTATGGCTATACAGTGTCTGTCAGACGATGTACTGCCACCAGTACGACACGTTCTGCTCGGCGTGCAAGAGCATATCGGCCTGCAGTAGATGTGACACGACACTGAAAACGCCGCAAAGACGGCCACACCACTGTGCAGAAACCAACAAGGCGTCGTACTTTTTCTGGACGCAGAGATGTCTCGGCAGCTCGACGGATACCCCGGATAGGGAGTTTGCGGCGCAGAGGATACACCCGGTTGAACAGTATGTCACCTGGAACAACTGTCGAGAACTGTGTCCGTGGACGATGAGGATGCATCCTCCACCAAACCAGGCCCCGGAGCTTGGAAATGAGATTCTCGAGCCGGCGCTGGTGGACAACAGTGCGCATTTTGCCAATCAGATGTACACCTCGCTTCAACTCGAGTGACACACGTATGAGTTATGACGGGATCTTCGGAAATATATTTTGACGTGCGGTTTAATGTATTCATTCATCTTTTATTTACGAGGCATAGCAAGGAGCGGGAGCAAGGGATAAATAGGATAATAGAGAAGGCGCAGGTTGGATATTTTATTTCATTCATGCAATACACATAATAAATAATAATTTAGGAGGGCAAAAAAATAAATGATATCGAAAAAAATTCAAAAAGAAATATGACCGAACTGGGTTACGATCCCAGGACCTCATCGGAATCCAATTGAAACAATCGGGTGCTCACTTAGTGTGAACGATGCGTGATACCACTACACCATTCGGCCATGCATAGGGTGCGCAAGAAGTGGCTCTTGACGTGGGGAGCCCGCATGAATACGTTATATGAGAAGTTGAATATGTTGACCTTGGACTGTTTTATATAGCTAGATACAATTAGCCAATACCTATTATATTTCATATACCTTACCTGGAATGCATTAAGTCTGCTCAGTGTTAATTAACTGCGGTACACGTAGTATGCCGTACTGTATGGGAGCAATCTAGATCAGGATCGCAGTTTCTCCGTTCCGACCTCCGCAACGCGACGCATCATAGAACATTCACCACTTCAACTACTCTACATTCACGATAATCCTCGAGAACGCGTCTTACAATATCGTCTTCATGGCAGATCAGATGGTACTTCCGTGATATCTGGGGCCTGCCCATGTTTCCACTTCCACAAAGTCAAGGCAATGAGTTACCCACCACCATACAACAACGACAACGGGCAATATCAATATCCCTCGCAGTACTTGCAGCAAATCCCCCAGAATGCCGCCCATTCTCGACCGCCTGCGCCGATTCCCCAATCGCAACCGCAGTATAATGTCGGCGTCAACGCCCAATACGTGAACTATACGAATTCCTTTGCCTATCCTCAACCCTTGGTGCCGTCTTATGCCCCCGCATACGGACAACACTCACCACCGCAGCCTCTGCGAGGACCGACGCCTACGCTTCCTCAGTCGCCTCAGCAGCAGCAACACCTATATCACCAGCAACGGCAGCAGCAATATGGCTCTCCGGTGATTCAGCAGCATCAGCATCAACACCGCCCCCTATCGAATCCTTCACCACAACCCATACCGCTGCAATCACCACTGCAAAACCAGCACCTACAACGGCAGCAACAGCAATATGGCTCTCCGGTCATACAAGCTCCGCATCGGTCTCTATCATATCCTTCACCACAGGCCGCCCCTCAGCCTTCGCCTCAGCAGAATCAACTACAACCACCAGTTCAGGCACGGCCGCAGCAATATAACTCCCCAGTGATTCAACAGCAACAGCCACCACAGGCGGCGCCTCAGCCTTCACCGCAGCAGCAATATAACTCCCCAGTGGTTCAGAAGCATCAACAACCGCAGATCGCGCCTCAGCCTTCACCGCAGCAGAATCAGACTCGACCCCAGCCTCAACCTCAAGTTCAAGCACGGCAGCAGCAATATAACTCCCCAGTGGTTCAACAGCACCAACCTCTACCACAGCCATCGCAGCCTACATCGCAGCCTCAACAAATTCAACGCCAGCCACAAGTTCAACAAGTCCAGCCAGTTCAGCCAGTTCGACAAGTGCAACAGCAACCGCAACAAGGCCCCCCGATACAATTCGTGAACCCGAGTGATACATTCACAGAGCCAGTCCGCAAATTGCCCATACACGAGGTTGTGCCTAGTTCCGGTCCTTTTTTACCCTTTCAACATGGACCACCTCTAACAACGCCCGTCGCCCCGCAGCATGGCTCGTTGCCTGCTGTCGCGCCTCCCGCCTCGGTGGTAATAAACCCTCCATCATATCCAACTGCTTCCAATCACCTACCAAGTAGCCATGGACAGCAGGCACCCAAGCCACCGCCATCATCAATGTCTCCACCGAACGAGAAAACAATTACACCCTCTCGACCAGCCACTCAAAATCGAAAGTCGTCTTCACAATCGGCCTCGCCTTTCAGTAGAACCCCGCAAGTCGTCATCCCGTCTATGGCTAGTATTCAGAAGATGTCAGAATCCAAGGCGCCTTCCCAGTCTCCACTAGCCACCCCTCAGAAAGTCCAAAAAACCACACAGCCTGCTCCCGACAGAAATGTCGACTACCAGACGCTGTTATTAGCTCTTGCAGACGAATACTTGAATGCTGCGCATAGCAAGGGAACAGTTCTGGCGTTGTCGAAAAATGAGGTTGATCTCAGAGAATATTACAAGCTGGTAGCCACAGGGCTAGGTTGTTTGGAGGCTGCGCAATCTGTTCGTAACCCAACCAGTTGGCAAGAAATATGTCCATATATGCTAATTCGAGCAATAAATAGAACTTTCGATTGCCACCGCTTACAGAGGCCCTGACACGATTGCGATACGCACGCATACTCATTGAAGAAACCGACAATGACGTGGCAGCGGAGACCGCACTGAGTAAAGGGGTAAGTGAAGTTCTGCTCCGTTTCAAACCATCATTTACTAATTCTCTTACAGATTGAAATATGTGAACGAGTTAGTGATTAGACTGTATCTTTCCTGGCGAAAGCTAATGTCAGCAGAACAAACTTGTGGATCTCAAATATACGATGCAGCAACTTTTGGCTCGTATGCTTCACAAATCCAACCCCAAAGCCGCAGCGAAAGCTGTCGATGGCATGATCCAAGACGTTGAAACGTACGTGACCTACTGAATATTTGGGTTGGAAGCAATATAATAACGATGAGTTTAGATATCGACATACTCACTGGGAATACGCCTTTCGTCTGCTCAGAGTCAGCCTCGCGCTGTCGTCTGCATCTCATCAAGACTTTGTCGTTGCCATTAACAATCTGCAGAAATTGGCCAACCTGGCCAATCGCAACGGTGACAAGCTGGTATCCGTTATAGCTGCACTGATAGAAGCTCTAGCACACTTGCAGCAGTCCACCAGTCCTGATTCCGTCGAGCAAGCGCAACACGCAGTGGCTCTCGCACGGAGCCATCAATTGGACCATCGCGTGCAAGAGATTCCTCAAATCGGCTCCATGCTCCAGATGGTTGATATCTCATGCAGCCTGCTCGAGTATGACCTAACCCAAGCCTCTCAGAAGTTGCAAGTGATGCAAAGTATGATGGATCAGCGCATCAACGACTCGCGATGGCGAGACGATGGGTCGTTTTCAATTCCTTTGAATACCCAAGCATCCCCGAAACAAGGAATGGGCGATATCTTGAGCATTGAAGAGGGACGACTGTGTTTGACATTACATTGGCTCCCTCAGCACGACTTATATTCCCTTTGCTACTTGCTAAGCTCGGCGACATTGGGAGCCAAGAATTCTCATGATGGCCGCAAAGCTGAAAAGTACCTGCAGGAAGGTCTGCGTATGATTCGTGGTAAGCCCAGATCCCGTAACATGTGTGAATTGCATCTATCTGACATGTTTGTTTCAAGGTAACTTCAAGGAGCCTGAAGAAATCACCGAGTCCCTCGTGGCTGCCGGTAAACGACTGGAATGGCGACTGATTTTACACTGTAACATACTGCTACACCTCACATTCTTAGCTTGCGCAAGAACCGATTGGGAAGCCGCCAGTCAAACGTTAAAAGAGCTCAAAAGTGCTGCTAAAGAACTAGGCAATGCGATCCCAGAAACCATCCCCTGTCTCGCACAGTACGCCACCGGCGTTATCGCACAAGGTACAGGTGATCTCGCAGCAGCATTAGCGGCCTTTGACTCTCCGCTACTCTCACTCTCCTCGTCGACAAACAGAGCAATGCGCAACGACCCTCGTCGCGACACAGCAATCCTCGCAGGCCTGAACACAATCCTCATAATCCGCGAACCCACACACCCTTCCCACTCTCGTCTCGGCCAGGTGCTCGCTCTCGTCGAGCCGCAGTGCCTCAGCAGCGCGAACAAATACATACAAGCCGCCTACTACCTCATCTGCGCTACCGTGCACAACGAATCAACCATCCAAACAAAACAGTACCTCCAGCAAGCACTCCAGTCCGCCACAGCCATCAGCAACAGCCAAATCACATGCATGACGCTCACGTTCATGAGCTGGAAGTACTTCCGCGGCGTGGTCGGCGAGCAGTCGGAAAAGAGTGCGCGCGCCGGCCGCGCAATGGCCAAAAAGGCGAACGACCGGCTTTGGGTCAGCGTTACGGATCAGATGTTGGCCGAGACGTTGGAGCGGCAGGGCAAGGCTGATGAAGCGCGGGTTGTGCGTGAAGAAGCTGATAGACTGTTGATGGGGTTACCGGCAGCGTTGAAGCGGACTGAGTGTCGATGATTGCTTTTTTATTATTATTTCAATTTCAAATTACCATATTTAGGTCTCATTTCTGCATTTTTGGTAGATACCTCGCGGCATCCTTGAATTTAGCAAAGGAGTTTCTGACTTATCGAATTCATGGTTTCTTTACATTTCTTCCTACGTCCCATTCTACGTCTAATACGAAATAGATATAGCATAATTAACCATTAGTTTGTTTGCAACTAAGTCGAAGAATAGTAAACTGATCCTAGTTTACAAAATTTCTGAAATGATATCCCAACAGCACAAGACCACAGCCAAAACAAACCACATGCGAGAGGAAACGCCCGACAAAAAAGAGCTCTGAAGAGCACTGAACAACTCCTTCAAACACCTTCGCCTTGAATGTATGTATCGCAAAACACCAGCCAGAAACGGCCGAACAAAAAAAAAACGCCATTATGCTGCGAAATAATAATAATAATAAATATCCTCCCCCCCTTTTTTTCTAGCCCAATCCACCCCACATCCCCCTAATCCTCCTCGCTAGCTGAATATCCTTCTGCATAATCGTGACTCTCTTGGCATGAATCGCGCACAGATTCGTATCCTCGAACAGATGCACCATAAACGCCTCGGCGGCCTCTTGCAATGCCTGGATTGCGTGGGACTGCCACCGCAGCTCGGCGCCGACTTCTGCGGGCAGCAGGTCGAGCGCAACTTCGCGCACGAGACGCGCAAAGGGGAGTTTGGCGATGAGCAGGTCGAAGGAGCGTTGGTATTTGCGGATTTCTTTGAGCGCGACGGTGCCCGGTTTGTAGCGCCGGCGCCGGCCGGTGGGTGTTGGGTCGCCGGCTAGAGGCAGTTAGTCAGTATATTATAATAAATATCGAGAAATTAGGGAGAAAGACTCACGCTGAATATTCGACACGCGCGGCGCCTTCTTTCCTGCAGGCCGCTTTTCTATCCGACTCTTCCCTGGCGACGTGGTCTTCTTTTTGCCGGCCGGTGATTTCGATGCGGCTTGTGGTGAAGGGACGGTTTTGCTTGCGCTTGCGCTTGCTGGGCGAGTTTGTGTGGTAGAGGCCTTGGATTGGCGCCCTTGCGCAGCCTTGGGGGGCATGATTGTGTATTCAATTGACGAGCGTTGAGGTGTCGCAATCGCAATTCCGGGGGTTGGTAGAGCAGATAGTAAATAAATACGGAGTAGCTCGGGTCGCGGATGGATTGCTGCAGCTTAAGCTAAGCTATAGTCGCTCGATTTCTTGTGTATGAGAGTGAGGAGCTGAAGCAGACGAGAGGGGAATGAATACAGAGCAGAGGGGTATAAATTAAAGAGCAGAAGAAAAAAAGATGGCAGTCCAAAGCGTTCTTGAATGCAGACAGAATTCCCCAGCCTCCTTCTTTTTCGCGCCTGCCGTCCCGCCGTCGCGCGTCGCCGCTAGTCCCAATAGGGATATATTGCTATAGTGGCCACGTGACTGCGGCCGTTCTGCCAATCGCGTGTTTCGTCCAGATTATTAAACCCTAAGGCCACCTCTCTCCGTTGCGTGACGTTGTCGATAGCATTCCCCATCACCTTACGGCGTCTACCGGAGTGCGCGCATATTCATTGTTTTCCTGGGCCCTGTTGATGGAGCAGTATTGCATGGCATCTCGGTCTTTTCGGCTCATCCAGCAACGCAACGACGTGGTTCCAGTCACTCTCAACAGCTATTCGCGATAACCACCAAGCAATACGGTTCAGTCATGGCGGCGGTTTTTGGGAATGCCGGACAAGCAGGACAGTTCCCGCTAGAACAATGGTTTTATGAGATGCCTCCTTGCACGCGGTGGTGGACAGCTGCCACCGTGGTCACCTCCGTGCTGGTGCAATGCGAGGCCTTGTCGCCATATCAATTGTTCTACAGTTTGCCGGCAGTATATTTGCGCTCGCAGGTTAGTCTTCAACTCGGCTGCTCTCTGATTGATGCTGACGATATATTCTAGTATTGGCGTTTGATTACGACGTTTCTGTACTTCGGTCCGCTCAATCTCGACCTCATATTCCATGTCTTCTTCCTACAACGATACTCGCGGCTGCTCGAGGAATCATCCGGCCGGTCCCCCGCATACTTTTCCTGGCTCCTATTCTACGCCATGACTTCGCTCCTGATTCTGTCGCCATTCCTGTCGCTGCCGTTCCTCGGCCAGCCGCTTTCCTCTAGTCTGGTGTACATCTGGAGTCGGCGGAATCCTGACACGCAGTTGAGTTTCTTGGGGCTGTTGGTTTTCACTGCGCCATACCTGCCGTGGGTCTTGATGCTTTTTGCTCTCTTTGTGCATGGAACTATTCCCAAGGACGAGATCTGTGGAGTCATTGTAGGGCATATCTGGTACTTCTTTTCAGACGTGTACCCCTCGCTACACGATGGCCATCGGCCGCTGGATCCGCCGGCGTGGTGGAGGAGACTCTTTGAAGGCAGTGGCGCGGGCACACAGGCTGCGAATATCAATCAAGACATTGCGGCGGCAGCGGCGCCTGAGGTGCGGTTGAATGAATGAACTGCGCCGTTCTATTAGAGTACCCCGGGTTGGGTATATTTCAATAACCTTGGCATATATATTGGGTGTTCTATTCTGATTTGATACCCAAGCAGGAGTTTTGCTCATTTCCTTGCATTCTGATTTCCAGTTTCCAGTTCCAATTCCACTTTGGCGACGAAAAGCATGTCGGCGTTCATTTTCTTCCGAGTATGATATCAGCAGAGCGTTTTGCTAGTTACAATTGCAATATTTGTGTCAGTGATCAATGATGAAGAACATCTGTGTTGCGCATTGTTATACTTCTCTCCCATTATGACGTAACTATTACTTTCAATCTTGATGGCTTCTCTTTCCCAAAGGCTGCCTTTCTCCAACGTTCAACACATGCAACTTGCTTGATCACATGATCTCTTATGCCCTACACATTGAATTTGGACATAACCCAAG
The DNA here is from genome assembly GCA_011750695.1 of Penicillium sp. OUCMDZ-019. Lineage (NCBI taxonomy): Eukaryota > Fungi > Ascomycota > Eurotiomycetes > Eurotiales > Aspergillaceae > Penicillium > Penicillium sp. OUCMDZ-019. Next base: position 228,783 of record WTTZ01000033.1, on the reverse strand, counting down.
ATACTGATATACTTTCAACTGAAGATATTGCACCTCGTTTCACTCTTCGACTTCATCGTCATGATCGGGATTCAACTCATAATCCTCCTGGCGCTTTCGAAGCAAACCGGTCTTGCCAGCCATGGAGCCAGCCACATGTTTAAACGTATAGTATTTACCCGGGACAACTTGATACGCATAATCCGCGACGTTGACCGTGGTGCCAAACAAATCCTCCAGAGGCTCAGTACTGCAAACTGACATGTCTTGAGGATTGGCATGTAGGGCAGTGCAATACTCGCCAAAGGCACTGTGAGAAGTCAGATATCAAGAATCAACAAATCTGTGGTTGGATTTTTCTCACGAGGGTGGTGTAAATGTTATTCTGAAATAGTCCCCATAACCTACCTTGGCCTCTTGAAAAGCAGCTTGGACTGAGCGCTCTTGACCTGTTCAATGGTAAGTATGCTAACTTCGAACAACAGGTCAAGCATCAACTTACTACGCTGCTCGGCCACGGTTCCTGGAAACACATAGGCCTTGCTTCCTCCGTTTGTTGTGCTTGCCCAGGGGAAGTCTGCTGCACTGGTAGTGCCAGAATTGATTCGATTAGTGCCACGCTTCGCCATGCTCTTTGAAAACGGTTGATAACTGGCCCCGGAAAGTTTTCTATTGATACCAGATGCCCCCTTGGTAAGAGCTCTTTGGCTTGAGGTTCACACAGTCAGTAGCAAAGCATCAATGCGTTCCAAGACCGGTTCATACTCACTAGACTCGGTTCCCGTTCTCTAAGCGGAGCATTGCAAAGCAATTTTCCTCGGCTTGATTTGGCCAACCTGCAATATTAACGGTCATGTCGATTGGATTTCTTTCAGTCTGACATTCCAAATTCATTGTTATTTCAACTGGAGTCCCACGTATTACCGTGCACCAAAGGAGCGAGAAAAGGTAGATTCTTTTGAAAATCATGATGAGCTCGAGAATTGTTTGTTTCCAGTAAGTAATAGTGAGTATTCGATGCAGGTTAACAAGTTATTTATCATTTTGATCATTCTCGTTACAGTCCCTACTCGTTTTCACCCTCCTGCATGATGTTGTTTCAACATCTCGCGCTGATACTCGACATGCTGACCCGTGAAACGAGGATGATATAGATTTTAAGACATGATTACTACTACTACTGAAAGATATAACAAAAATTAGGCATACAATTTGTAATCGATATGTTCTGCTGGAAGCAAATCCTACTTGATGACTGACTAAACTGAGTGCTGCGGCTGACATTGCAGTGTCTCTCCCCATATTTAGAGAAACTTGGAACTGTCACTTAGCAACAAATGAACAATGAAGTAAACACAGATATTTAATTTCCGATAAGGACTGCGAATGACTTTTTCCAGATCAGCTTGACCAAGTACCTTTGCATTTTTACCCCTGGAACCAACCTTGTGATGAAGGTGAAATGACTTCTACATGACTTCTACATGACTGCATAGTGCAATTTCACCACATCTCATGTGTCAGCATGTAGCCTTGGCGATAGAAACAACTCATACCACAGATGCTGTGTCGTTTCAAGACATGAGGGTTTTTATCTGGCGAAGGATATGAGGTTATAAAAGCAAAGCTATGTACATCCATATCCAAGTCCATATACCAAGTTCTCAAACATCTATTCATCTATCCACAATACAATCAAATCTCACAACAAGAAAGCCAAAATGCAGTTCAAATCAATTGTTGCTATCCTTGCCTGCACCCTTATCAAAGGATTAATGGCCTCTCCTTTAGCTTTGCGTGACTCTGAGGAAGAAGGACTCGTTGACAACAGCTATATTGAGCTCTGGCGTGAATCAGCCAAACTCTATACCGGAAGTATGGTGTACTACGGTCCTTCAAATAGCACCCTCAAGGCACGAGGTGCCAACCCGGAACCAGCCAGGTTCGAAAAGCGCTCTTCATCTACCTGTTCAAGCTCCGGAACTCTCAGCTGCCACGAGAGCCACGAAGCCCGTAATGAGCCCTGTGACCAGCTTGTCACTGAGCTTCAGGGAGATGGCGATGTTGCTGTTCCAGAGTCACCTCGCCAAATATGTTACGAAGGTGATTCCGAAGACAATTCGTACTGTTGTGTCTCCTGGCACAATAAAATACCCGGTCTGACGAAGGCGGACCTGTTCTATCCTGCCTATGGAAGTAAGTCTAACCTATGCTGCTATCACCTCATTGCCATTTCTCTTGCAAGGTAGACATTATTGTTGTGCTAATATCCGCTAGTCATGACAAGCTGCACGACAAATGGCATCTCGGGCAGAACCTCCAACCTTCTTGTCGATGGGGTTTGCACTGCTGTCTGCTTGTCAAACCGTGGAAGTGGTTGCTAGACCTGACAAATAAATGGTCAATTCAAAGCAAGCACGAGACACTCGGGATATCGATGTATATTATATTGTCTCTTCACTTGATCAAAACCTGTTTATATTTTCATGTTCTCGTATATTGATGTTTTTTCCTTCGTTCTGAGGCACACACCTCTATCTGATTCGAAATATATGCCATTCTCGATTAGCAAGCTGCTATTTCTCAAATTGCGAAGCTATCCTGATAGTTAGATCAATGGGGTTAGACGGAGATTTGTCAGTGTCATTGTCATAGTATGAAGAAAAAACATAAATCTTCGGTAGATTGCACTCATTGTGGTATAGATCCTAGTAAAGAATCGGCTTAATATTGCCCTTCGCCTCAATAAACCTCTAAAAGGAAAAATATTGCAGCATCAAAGTCTAGGTGGGCCGACAGAGTATTCATCAGGATTATAGCTCACACAAAATTTCTCAGCCTCTGCGACATCGAAAACACCATGTTCATCTGTCAAGTCCTCTTTTTTCCCCAACAGAGCAGGATAGGTGACCCACGGGCCACAGAAATTCCAGAAGGAAACAATTGCAGGGCCATGAGTGTACTCGACTCTATAATCGGACCAGGTATTTGCGTCTTGCGGGCGTGGAAGGGTGCCGAAAGGTGGAAATATCATGCGAGGGGGTTCGCACATATCAGGGGAAATATAACATGACATAACAATTGTTTTGTCCTGAGCGCTGCGCGCATCCACAATGGCCAGGACGTCCGGTTCAATGAAGTTGACTTGGAATTGCTTCTCTCGCGTCCAAGCCTTGCATTCCTCGGGCGAGGCACCGATGAAATCACTCTCAAAGGTTTCACCATCTTGAAGCTTCGTCTTGAACCCAGATCGATTTTCAGGCAAGGTCTTTGATTCCACGAGGAAATATTGTGGGCAGATGTTGATTCCACCATCTCCCGATTCGTGGTTCAGCACTTCGCGAGCGACCTGTACTTCTAATCAGCTTGCTGTGCTAGCACATGTCTACTAGAGCGAATATAACCTGCATCCTTAGCCTCTTCGGCAATGCAGAATAGCAGTACTTTCGTCATGGCTGAAGACAGGACTTGAGGATCTGGACAGAAGTTGAAGTTGCAAAACAAGGTGTGTTGTGTTGTGTTAGGGCTAGGAAAACAAGGTGGGAGCCTGCCCTTCTTTATTCTTGGGCATCGAGTACGAACTAGGCCGATTGGGGAAGTCGGTTCATATTTATATTTAGATCCCTGTCATAAACCAACTCAACAAGGGTCTACCTCACTGTTGAGGCTCTGCTATAGGCTCCCGCATGCGCATCGCCACTATTCGCAACTCAGACAAAGATCCAGGCAGGGATACCATTGTCAGCAGCCCGAGCTCGGCGACTATCCATCAATATCCCCTAGTTTCCCAGGTCAGCTTGTTGTTTCGACCAGCTCTGTTTTTCTGATGCTTTTTATTCTTGTTTTGGAATTGGAGAATGGACAAGTGAGATAATGCAATGCGAATTTTGATGGGCATGAAATCGACGGCATATTTTACAGTACTATATAATAGGATTGTTTGTTCATCATAATACTTCTTGATAATAAGAAGCACTGTCATTTTAACTTTATCATTACGCCGATAGTTTCTCCTTATCAAATATACTAAACACTGTTCTTGTGTTGATTCCAGATTAATCAAGCTGGCACTCTTCCAAGGTTGGCGGCAACATTACGATATATATATCCATGGATACCTGAGGCACTCGCCTGCACATTTATTTGATATAGGACCTCTCCCTTGAACTACTGCTTTAGAAACCGGATATTGACAGATTCTATTAGCGACTTCAAAATATCTTAGACATAGTGAATGCTTGTCCTAAGAAAGTCTACCGGAATTTTTATGCGTCAAAGCTGACACTAGGTACATATAGTGCACAGTGTACGACGTAGTACATACCGTAACATACGTACATAATTTTGTATCTAACCCAAACTAGAAGCATGACTCGATACCGATAGTTAGAACTTAGCAGTGGTGAACAAAATGTCAATGACATGCTCATAAAGTGCCGGCTTTGGACGATCGCTCGTATTCGTATCAGGATGACAGTACGGAGTCCGGAGTAAGTAAGAAATTAGCGTCCCCGCCGGGGTAACAATTTAGAGACTACTAATTGCAGTAGTGCAAATTTCTGCAATTGCACCCCGCCTAATGGGGCGAAACGACGGCGTCACGCGCTAGTACGCAAAATTACGGCAAAATGGGCTCCATAATTGCCTGCCTGCCCCTGGTCCTTCCACGGTCCATTCAGGTCAGCTTCTTCTCTCCACCACGATGGCGCTCCTCCCTTTTGAGGCGATCTTCTTTCTCTTCTTCACACTCTCTTCCTCCCATCGCACCCCGTCTCCCTCGAACGTATCATTTATCTACTAATATTTGAATGCCACGCTTCTATCGACGACCGTCTACGCGACCGACGCTTATATAGTCTCTCCTCGCAGGCTAATCAGTGAATACGCCATCGCCGACAACGACGTACTCTCAGCTCCGCTTACCCTCCATGTTCACATACAGTCGATCCCCACTATCCTGATATCCTGATCGATCGCTGCGGACAATCAACGTCTTCTTCCCCTCCGGCGCCACAGCTTCCGACCGGAACGACACAATGCGGCGCGGAGTAGTCATCTTCATCGTCGTCAATGTCCTCGTCCTCAGTTTTCTCGTGCGGAGCGTCTTCACGCTGTTGACGCTTCTCGTGGAGGATGCCTCTGCAGACGCCATACACCGATCTGAAATCCCCGAACTCGAGTCTCGGCCTCAGATCATCCCCAAGATCATCCACCAAACTTATATAAACGAGTCGATTCCAGCCCATTGGCTAGAACCTCAGCAATCCTGCATCAATCTCCACCCCGACTACGAGTACATGGTTGGTTTATCGTTTCGTCTGTCGGAAAGAAACATCGCTAATTTGGAAATCAGTTGTGGACAGATGCGAAATCGAGAGAATTTATCGCAAAGGAATACCCTTGGTTTCTGGAGACGTTTGATGGCTACAAATACCCCATTCAGCGCGCCGATTCCATTCGCTACTTCGTGCTAGTCCACTACGGCGGCATTTATATCGACCTGGATGATGTGTGTATACCAGTATATTAAAACCAAGTTCCTTAACTGACTATTCTAGGGCTGCAATCGTCGTCTCGATCCCCTTCTTTCCCTCCCGGCATGGGTTCGCCGAACCAAGCCGACTGGAATTTCGAACGACGCCATGGGCGCTATCCCCCAACACCCTTTCTTCTTGCGAGTGCTTGGATCCCTGCAATCCTACGACAGACACTGGTTTTTGCCGTACATTACAGTAATGTACTCGACAGGCCCGTTGTTTTTGTCCGTGCTTTGGAAGGAGTACATGCGCGAATCGTTTGGCATGGACCGAGTGCGCGTTTTGATGCCGGAGGAGTACAACGGCTTTCCCTGGAGCTTCTTCACGCACCATGTGGGTAGCAGCTGGCACCGAGGCGACGCACAGCTGATATTCTGGGTATGTTACTTTCCCCATACTTATGTGTAATCCGTCTAACACTGATTAGATGTCCTCGCATTGGCTCATGTTAACCGTCGGCGGCTTTGCTGTCGCTGGATGCGTCGGATTCTGCATGTGGATAGTCTACGGGCGTTTACTTCGACTCGGCCAGTACCGCCACCGGTACGGCAGGATAGGGAACACCAGCCGACGACCATTCTCCATCATACCCAGTTTCCTGCGACGCATAAGTGCGTCGTCCTCCCCCTCAGATGAGGAAGTGGGTCACAAGGAAGAAATATACTCGGAATAACCCCCGCCTTCTTCTTTTCTTCTTGTTTATAAGTAATGATAGACGATTATTTCTTTGGTCAACACCTTCAACGACGGACCGTTTGCCTGCCTGCATCTGCATATCAATGACCCTTGGTTAATTCTTTTCTTGTTCAGCAAGCATTCTTCTCTTGCACGGGATCGATTATTATAATTATTCTCACCATATTACTTACTATTACATATTATTTTTATTATTTGGGTCATTGATCGGAGGCTTGTGAATCATGTTTTGCTACTATTGGGAACATTTGTCAAATCGGCGTCTACTTCTACTATCTTGAAATGTCTAGAGACATCTTCCATGTAATGAATCCTGTGATTGTCCATTCTTTGGCTATAAATAAAACGTATTAGATATACTATTTTTTAGGGCTAGTATCTACATCTGTACGTACACGATCAGATGAATGATCATTCTAAGACTCAACAGTTTGCCACGCAGCGGAATACATGCATAGATTACGACCTGATCGGAATGCCATGATATACATTCCTCGATCGTCGTATGCATGCCAGCTCAGTAGTCGATTAAACTCACTGAGAAAGCCTTGGGATAGGACTGGATGAATAAAGATGAGTGTTGACATTCGACGCATTGTTTGCTATTGCTATTGCTTTGTTAAAGAGATAGAAAATAATCTTGACAATGGGTATTGGGTAGAAAGGTGCCTTTATTGTGCAGATAATAGATCATTCCATGACTGTTGTCCTATTGATCCATTTGTCCAGACAAGGCCAGGAATTTAAAGAATCCACCACCTCTTTCTTCGATTCTCTCTTCGTCTCTCTTCCTCATCTTCCCACCATCTATCAACTTCACCTTCACTAAATCAACTTTCAAGCGACCAAAATCATGCATCCCCTTCTCGCCTTCAGTGTGCTGGCCACCACTGCCCTAAGCACCCCAATCCTCTCTACTCGCTCAGATGCCTACAACATAACAACCGACCAACTCCTCACCATCTCCCCCAACGCATCCACCTGCGACAACCCCCCTGCGGCCGGCGAATGCGCGACCGCCGAGCAGGCAGCGCCAGCCATCAGCGCCTCGTTCAGCACATACAGCATCGACTCGCGCGCCGAACAGGCCGCACTCGTGAGCCTAATGGCATTTGAGACGGCGGACTTCAAGTACAACCGTAACCATTTCCCGGGCGTTGCTGGGCAGGGAAGTGAGTTCCCCTTCCTCTCTATCATCTATATCCCTCTCTCCCCCTCCCTCTCGTGGTTGTAGACCAACAAGACCAGCACGAAACATGCAATCCCCCACCTACAACGACAAATACGCCGCCTCCATCCCGGCCCTAAGCGAGCAATACGCGTCTGCAACGGGCAACGTGAGCGCGATTCTGGACTTGTTGCTGACGGACGAGACGTACGATTTTGGGTCCGCGGCGTGGTTCCTGACGACGCAGTGCAGTGATAGTGTGCGTGCGGAGCTGCAGAAGGGCTCGGAGAGTGGGTGGGAGGGGTATATTAGTTCGTGTGTTGGGACGACGGTGACGGACGAGAGGAAGGAGTATTGGCAGAAGGCGGGGGAGGCTTTGGGGGTTAGCACTGATTAGATACTGGATGAATGTATGGATAGAGCTGGGATTTCTGGGAGGCTGTATTATCGGGTTTATTTGTGGTAGACATGTTAATTATCTACAGCGTATGTCCAGGTGTATGGTGGTCCCGTGCCGTGACAAGCCCTAACTGGCACAGCAAGAAGAGTGTGTCAATAGACCAAGTAGTATGTGGTTCTGCCAAAGCAAGGAAATACAAAATAACATGATCTAGGCAAGAGGATACTACACATGGAGACAGACATTGATATTCGCATCTGTCAGTGTCCAGAACTGCCCATGATGATTCAACTTTATTAGAACAGACTACCTACTCTCCTTCCACGCCTCTCTGCACTGCTCAAACTCCTCTCCCCGAAACTCTTTTCCGGCTCTTCTTCGCGCCAGCTCCAACACCTCCCAGACAGGCAGTCCACCCCCCTCTACTCTTTCTAGCATATCAATCCTCCATCCACACCGAACATAAACATCCCCCAACCCCCTCTCCTTCTCATAATCTTCAACACGACCCTGCCACTGCCGCACCTCTTCCTCATCTGCATTCTCACCAGGGTACCCCAACTCCTCAGGATTGCGAGGGATTAGGATGTCATCGTCTAGCGGGATGTGCTGCAACGTCAGGAACGCGCGCATCCACACATACAGCGGGTTCTGAGACGATGTCATCGGAAAGGCAGGCAGGGTCTGCCAGGCCTCTGGGCCTTCGAAGTGCTGCCATTCCGTGATTGTTTCTGTATATACATGTGAACATGTGCTCGCAAAGAGAGGGGAAGAATCACGCACGCTTGTCCAGGTCATAGATCAATTCCGTCCCATACAGTGCGCCGCGCGTCAAGACGAGAACATCATGGCCTGTCCACACATCGTTGCGCTCCTGATAGGTCGGGTCGCGCGCAAACTCCCATGCGTCTTCGCCTTCGCCTTCTTCTAGTTCTACTTCATCGTCCTCTTCGGGGCCCGCTTCAGGCACCCGCGCTAGATAACACAGCGGCTGCGTGTCGTAGTAGAGCCGGTAATCTGTGTCAGTCACGTACGGGATCTGGTATGCTAGCTCGATGGCCGCGTCGCTGAACCCGTTTTGTGCCGCTGCTGCGCGGTTGATGCTGTTGCGGGGAAGACGTTGGGTGTGCGGTGATGGGCGGATCAGTGTGGATGCGGGGATGTAGCGGAGGTCGACGAGGAGGGTGTAGAAGGTTGTTAGGGCTGAGATGAGAGGGGTGTGTGGAGATGTCATGTTCTTTTTCGTTCTTGTTTTATGGATAGGGTAGAGGTATCTTGTTGGTTGCGGATGTGTTGGTTTACTGTACATATATGTAGTGCCTCGGCTGCCTCTTAGGGCTACTTTTTATTAGACATCTACACGGACAAGCCAGATTAACCAGCTGGTTACTGGTATCCTAAAGCGGCCATACAAAAACATGGGTTTAATATGTAGATTAATTATGTATATTAAAGATATCTTATAGCACACCCTTGGTCGAAACAATATCTCCCGCTCCCACCTCGCCGGCCACCCTGCGCGCACACGCAGCACGAACCGCAACAGCCAGCGCCTTGAACGCACTCTCTGCACGATGGTGATCATTCGATCCATACGAGCAGCCCACATGCAGCGTCACGCCCGCCGCCTGCGCAAAGCTCTCGAGTCCATGCGTAATCATCTCCGTGCTCAAATCGCCAATCTTCTCGCGCTTGAATCCGAGATCAATCACCGCATACGCCCGGTTCGACAGGTCAATGACCGCCCAGGACAGCGCCTCGTCGAGCGGTGCGTCGCCGCGTCCGAAGCGGGCGAGCGAGGCGCGCGCACCTAGCGCTTTTGTGAATGCCGTGCCGAGGCCGAGGAATGCGTCTTCGGTGGTGTGGTGGTCGTCGACTAAAGTACGTTAGCATATTCTGCTTTTGTCGGAGCAAAGATAAGGAGAGACACATACTGTAAAGATCGCCCTTGGCGCGAACCGCCAAACTCCATCCAGAATGCTTCGCCAGCGCATGCAACATATGATCCAAGAAGCCAATGCCGGTGTTAATCGTTATCTGCTGGCTGGACGTGAACTGCGTCGCATGGGGGGCATCTTTGTCCGGGATAACTCCCTTTTTCGCCGCAGCTCTGTCCTCGGCGGACTCTGGCTCGGGGAAATGGTCGCTTTCTTCAAAGGGGAGCAGCGCGCCGCCGTCTAGAGAGAGGGAAACTTGGATTTTGGTTTCGTTCGTGATACGTGAGATTGACACCGTGCGGCGGGGGAGGGAGGAGGAGGAAGCCATTGTCGGGCTATTTGAGTGAACGAGCTGAGCCGAGCTGAAGCTGAGGCCAATGGGGAGATTGCCTGGTCCGATTGGCAATTGTTGATTATTGAAACAGGCAGCGCGGGGTATAATTCTTGGATAGAGATATGATGCTGTCGGACGAGAAAATTCGAGTCATTTCAAAAGAAGCTTCCTGATTGGCCATGCGGGGAAGTCGGTCGGGCACGTCTCCTATTGGTCGGCCGCAGCCATGATGAAATCGGGAATCACCTCGTCCATCTTATCTCAACATCTCTCTCTCTCTCTCTCGAACTACTCTGTACAACAGTACCTCGACATAGCTACTACCAACTGGCTGGTCCAGTCTCACATTTGCCGACGGCATATTGACAACGAGACCAGCACTCGGCATTGCCCAAACCAAGCGTTCGGATCTGTCGAAAAAGAAAAGAGATTCGTCATACAGATCATACGTTACACCGATTCGATCGATCCAAGCTTTCTTTCTCTCGGTGTCTGTAGACTGTCATAATCCAGCGGCCAAGACTTGCTATTGTTTTCTGCAGCTAGCCCGGCCATCCTCACATCATGCCGCCACCATCGAATCAGCGCGCCCAGGTCGAACCGCCCGAGCAGGTCACGACCGAGGCGGTCAAGGGATTTGCTGTGGGTGCGTTACGGGTAGGTGAATTCTGTTCCTATGCAAAGGCAAAGAAAGAAAAAAGACTAACGAGCTAGATGCGGTCTGTAGTTCGGCTCCATGTCTATCCTCGCACACATGATACTGATCATGCCTCATCCGTTTACGTTCAATAATGCTGCTCCTCCTACCTCCGAACCAGGCCGAGCAGCAGCATCGGCATCCTCGCGTTTTTCGTCTGCTGGCATTCGAAACACTCTGTTCTACCGACCGCTTTCGTCGCTCTCGGAGAGCATAGGACCGCTCTCGCGCGTTTACCGCGGATTGACACCGCAGTTCAAAACCTTCCTCCAGATCGCGGTCATGACTCTCGGCGGGAGCATCTGGGCTGAGAGGCGGGTGAATGAGTATCTCAAGGCGCTCCGGAGACTGCGACGCGCAGAACGAAGAGCCGATCAATAAGAACCAATAGAGTTGTTTAGAGTACGGAGTACTCTGTAATGAGTTATGAAATAGTAGCCCAACCAAGTGTCTGGTGGTATGCTTCACCGAACACATTCTGAACAGTGAACAGGAACAAACACTACTACGTCGTAGGTGGTGGCAGTTCCTGCGTGGATCATGCCTGCATCTATGGCTCACACGTGTAGGTGAGCTAGAGAACTGAAGATATTGTACAGGGTTGCGCATCGTATCATGTATGCACGGCGTCCCAACAATCCCAATCCCTGCACATAGTACATGTATAGTATAGAATACGGAGTAGTTTAAGTTTAATCGAGTGCGTCCTGCAGTGACACAGTGTTACGGTGGATTATTTCGTGCAGTTGACTCTGTCCCTGTCGAGGCATTGCGAGAGCCACGTAGGCTGATATAATTTCTTTTTCTGTGTTTGCTTTTTCTATCGATTGGCAATGTTTGCGTATCGCCGTATATTAATATATTAATATAAACGCGATATGGAAGGATGAAATAATACTCCGCACTGTGCTGATCATGGCGTAATCGATGGCATATTTCCGTGCTCGTCTGTCTGAATCAGATAGCATAGTCCTAATATGCATTTAGCATGCATACTACCATGGTACTCTGAGTCTACTCCGTGCAATCAAACAAAATAATTAATGTAGAGGTGTGTTGCTCCACCGCATGTGTCTCTGCCTCGTCATCTTACTCGTAAGTGAGCAGATGGTTGGGGTAACTAAAGCAATGCTAACAAAGGGATTCGCTAGTGCGAGCTACATGACTGGAATCTAATGAACTGGAAAGCGAAACTAGAAGGAGATGTCTCGTACTCGTCTGTGTCTTGAACCATTATTTGCGGTACATGAGTAGATGCTAGACAGAGTATGTCATCCGATAGATAAGATGCCTGAACTTCCAGGTTATCAGGTGTGAATGTCTCAAAACTTGCCTGGCTCGATTTCCGCCCGCCAATCAGCGCCCGCAGATCCCCTTCCGCCATCCATTGCTAGCCGCAGCGGGACTAGCGCGGCGCCACCAGCCAACCACAGTCAAGAAAAGCAGCCGGCGCGGCCCCACCGCCAGGCACGCCATGTCCCAAAGCGGCTTGGGCGGTTTGTGCTTCAAGCTTCTCGTCGTCTTCTTTTCTTCGCTTCTTTTTTCTCTCCTCCTGCGCTTTTGTCCTCTTTCTTTCTATTTATCGGCTTGCTGGTTTGTCGACTGGTTTCTATTTTCTATTTTCTATTTTCTATTCTATATTCCTTCACCCGCGAGGTCTGCCCTCCCCACACCCACCCACTCGACAATCTTCCCCTGCAGATCTCGCAGCATCGCTCCCGGATGCAGCCTGCTTTGACATCATTCCTCCCCCCGTAACAGAACAGCTACAACATATATACATACTACCATCGTACCTTAACCAACCCTATGTACCACTAGAAAAATCTCCATTTGCGGACATTGCTGCCACTCCTATCTTCCAATCCTCCAATCCATCCCCTTAAACCAGCCTCTGACTGTATAATATTGTGCCACCATCCCCAGTGCTTCTTGGCAGTTCCGCTTTCGGCACGGCCTCAACGTCGCTCTTTCCTCCCTCACGCTCTTTCCTCGCGCGCCCTCGAGGATCTCCTGCTTCCCTCTCCCCATTCGGAGACGCGAGGCTCTCTCTAGTACATACTTCATCCCCGAACCAGTCGACCTGGTTCCTTTTTCTTCTTCTCTGCTCTGCTGCAAATCTGTATCCGTCTGCAGTAATCTGACTGCCAGCACTTTCTTCCCTGGCAAGCAAAGCATATACAGCTCACAGCATCTGTGAATATCCTTGCCATCCATGGCACTCTAATCACCAGTAGGTTGCATACTCTTTCTTCTGCTGCATGATCTGTGAGGATCTGCTATGCACTGTCCAGTTTTATATCTGCATGTTGGTCAGCACTGTCATTTGTGGGCTTTCTTTGTATTCTATGACACTTCATTGTCCTTCATCCCATCCATGCCCTGGCTGGCAGAACTGCACTGTTAATCACTGTGTAACAGATCCGACGACATCATCGTCGCTGACTACACCACACCACCACCCTTCACGTCAATCCATATCCAGGCAGTGGCCTGCCGAGCATTCAGCCACCATGGCTGAAACACTGTTGGCAAAGAGTGGCCGGAGAAAGAGCTTCTCATTCTTTCACTCACATCAGCTGTCTTCCTCCTCCACCTCCACCTCTACCTCGGCCGCCGCCTCCTCGCTCACCCACGACCGATCGTCGTCCGACGGACTATCGTCATTGAAGCGAGCTCGTCGCAATTCCTCGTTTTTCGGCAGTCGAGACCCCAGCCCCAAAGGAACATCGCCTAATGTCCTGCGCCGCCCACAGACGTCAGAGTCCGAAGTCATGTTTGGCGCCCCGGATCCTTTGAAGCAGAAGCGCAAGTCGCTACAGCCTTCGAAACGCTCTTCCGTGTTCGGGTCCTTTCGTTCCCTGCAGTCTTTCGAAGACGATGAGAGACTCACCGGCCAGCGATCACGCGGTCCTTCGATCGACGACAGCTACAACACTGATATTACAAACCTGTCATCCAGTCATACAAGAAGGCTGCTGGGCCACGTGGTTTTGCATCATGGAGAAGTCCAAACCGCGGGCACCATGTGGCGGAAGAGGAACCACTATTTGGTGCTGACTGACACTCATTTGATCCGCTTTAAGAGTCAACACAAAGCAGCCGATCTGTTTCCAACCATCACTGTACCTTCTGCTCGACCGACCCCCGTCAACCGCCAGTCCGTCGTCTCAGTTGCCTCTGTGCAAGACCATTCTGTTTCTGCCCATGGCGGCGATGTTGCTGCCATTGCCCTGAATAGCATTGTATCAGTCAATGGGCTTGAGGAGGGACGAAATCAGACAACCATTGAATTGTCGTATTTGGATGACCGCACCAACAAAGCAGCGCTCATGGCAATCCAACTTACCGACCCCGAAGAACAGAACCTCTGGCTGATTGGCCTTCGCGCCGCCGCCCAGTCAGCCCGCACTGCGGAGCCGCTTTCTTTTGAGAATAAAGCTGTGGAATATGTTGTGCGAGTCTTGGAGCAGGATCGGGACTACGACCCAGATAATTTCAACATGTTTCGAGTTGTCCAGAGATCCGCCAAGCAAAATCTTCGAACGTCGACCGATGATTTGGGTAAGCTGTCGGCCACAATGTGCTATCTTGCAATTGGCTTGCACAAGATCCATTTGATTCCTCTGCAAAAAGGGTCCAGCCGGTCGTCCCTCATTTCTATGAGTGAACTTGATTTAGGGTCATCTCTTGGTTTGATGTCATTGACCTTTTTGATGGTGCATTCTGGAGATGATAGATTTCAGTTGACTTTTCGGTAATTTATTCCAATTAAACCCCCTTTCTATGCCATGCTGACTATCCCAGCGTCCCGTTGCAAAGCCCAACACAAGTGAACTTGGCTTCCGTTCATTCGGTTGATATCGCCTTGTGGATTCGCCAGCGCACCGAGTTTCTACGTCCACTCTGGTTGCAACAACCATATGAACTCATGGTTCCTTCCGAAGTCGCTGATGAGGATCTTTCTCCATCCGCAGAACTCGATGAAGATTTTGGTTGTTTTGATAGGACCCTTATTGCATACTCGGCGAGTTACGACATCGACACTTCCAACATCCGCTATACTATCGACCTCGAATGTGAAGATGCTCCTTGCTTCAAACTGCTTGCTCCTGCCTCGAAGAAACGTAGCCAGTACGGTGTTTTGGAATTGTTGGCTGTAATGCGTGCGCTGCGGTATAACGAATCGTTTGTCTCCATTTCATTCAGCGGCATCAGTCTCGACGCTCTGCAGAGCTGTCGTGACCGCTTTGGGTCAGATTACGGTGCCTTCTCAACCCGAGCTGGAGCCCAGGTTAGTATTGCTGGCCAGGATCGATTGTCGGTGTTGTCTCAGGAGATTCGGGCTCTGGCTTTGAAGAGCAAGCTACTAAGAAGACTCGACTTTTCGTTTTGTCTGTCTCGAACTCCGATTTCCGATAGAGGTGCTCGTGACCCTGGCTGTGGTATCCCTGAAGCAATCTTCCCTCTTTGCCGTCGACAGCTCACCAACGTGGATTGGATTGTTTTGAATGGAATCAAACTAGGTGATTCCGATTTGGATTATATCGTGGATGCAGCTTCACAACAGGCTAGTCACCTTCGAGCGCTGGAAGTAGGAGACTGTGGACTCTCTGTTCATGATCTGGACCTTGTTTTGTCGACGATGACTTCTCAGGAGACAACGCTGGAAGCCGTCAATATCTCTGGAATTCAGGGACGGCTCAGCCCGGAACTATTCCATCAGCAAATTGGCTATTTTGGACAGATACGCAAGATTAATCTGACCCGCGTCGCTAGGACCTCTGGGGTAGAGCCGCTTATTGCTCCCGAGACATTGCTGAATTGGCGCCTGGAGGAGCTTTCTCTCAGTCAAACTGTAGTCAACAAAGAGACCGTGGAGTCAATTGCGGCCTATTTAGTCAGTGACCGCTCTTCGTCCCTCCGGATTCTTCGTTTCGACCAGTGCGGACTGACAGGCGGGGATGTCGCTACTTTTCTGCGTTGCATGACTCGGCCGGCAGATCAGGTTCGCAACTTGCATCTTCATGTCAGCGAAAATCATCTGGACACGAATTATGACCTGCTATTCAAAGCTATTGCAGATAATAATACCCCAACACACATGTCTATGCGTATGATTGATTTCAAGAAGGAGGACCATTTCCGAGAGCTGGTGGAGGCGTTGAGGAAGAACACGACGTTGAAGTATTTGGACATTTCAAAGGCCTCTCTTCCATATGACGCCGGACCCGAGACATGCGAGGCATTGCAACTGATGTTTGAAGAGAACGAGACATTGGAAGAGTTGGATATTAGCGGCGAATACGCACACTTGGATGTCGCTCGGTACGGTATTGGACTTAACCAAGCATTGACAGGATTGAAGAAAAACAAGTCCTTGAAGGTACTTAGAATTGAGCATCAGAAGCTTGGATTACAGGGTGCCAACACTCTCGCTTCCGTTTTGGAGGAAAATACAAGTTTGCAAGAGGTTTACTGTGAGAATAACGACATGAATCTCCAGTCCTTCACCGTGCTTGTCAACGCCCTTCAGCGCAATGAATCGATAACTTTTCTCCCGGACATGAACGCAGATCGTTACCAGTCTCTGGAGAGAGTTCGCCGAGAATTTATCAATGTCAAGCGCGATACACCGTCACATCAACCGAATCTGGCTACCACGTCTATCCGCCGCTCGATTCACGCTGCGATGACTATTGGGCAGCCGTCTGGTGGTAATAAACTTGCCAAATCGAGCTTGAACTCCCGAACCCAGAAAGATGGTCACTACTCGTCCGGTGCGACACTATCGGAGTCTTCGAGCTCAGACTCCATGGGCCAGGAGGTTGAAAGTACGCTTCGCTCTTTGAATAGAAAATGGGACGCCGAAGTCGACCGCTTGCGTCAATATTTGTACAAGAATTACTGCTCGTTGCACGGCATTCCATTTGATGCTGCCGAATACAGGGACTCTTCTGGTGTTGCTATGGTGGACGATTCTCGCCCGGTCACATCAACAAGCCTCGCGATGACGCTGGGCGAGCTAGATATAAATGCGTCTCTCAGTGAGGCCATCCCACACAGCATGGAGCAGTCGAGTGCGATACCATTTGAGAGCGAAAAGGATATGGAAGATCATAATAGTTCAGGCAGCTCATCGCCAGTGGTGACCATGTCTAGCGTCCATTCTACGCCCACTGTGGAATCACTCAAATACATAGATGCAATGCAATCTCTTTCCCCGGCATCGAGCGCGTCAGACAAAGCATTCCTTACTACAAAGAGCTATTCCGCTTCACAGCACTCATCGTCCCCCCAACTATCCCTCCCAGTGCCATCAGTCTTCGCGCCACCTCCAAACAACAGAGCAGCCAGTATTCGCAGCAACGGCAGCTCAAGCAACATGTCCACGAGCACCGGGCCCCGCGCGCCGAGTTTCCGCAGCACAAGCGGTGGCAGCGGCTTGAATACGTCTTCGTTACGGAAATTGCTTACCACTCGACCTTCGTCTGCTATGCGAGGAATGCGCCAGATTGGCAGCAACAGTCACCTGAATAGTAGCAACGTTTCCTCCCGGGTCAAATCGACAGGCGGATCGGTTACCAGCGATGAACCGCCACGTATCATTTGGTCGCCTCCAGAGGTGAACCTATAACCTACCTGCTGCATCTTTTACGATACCATGACAACATGAAACCAGCAACGAAAGATACAAACAGACGAACTCGAACCTATTCACAATTTCATGAATCAACACCACCCGCTAGTCGGCAGCCCCTATCTATATCTCCATTGTCGATCGATCTTGGTTGAATTCATTTTTTGAACGAAATCAACACATCCGTCACTTTCAATTCCAACCTCACATACACAAACGTCATCCACCTCATACACATTTTGTCACGACAGTCGATCTTCTTTCTACGAAAATCGATATCCTCTCGCGACCTACTTTCACAACCAGGCAACTAGACGTTGCACCCTTAATCTTTTTGCACAAAATTTTCATTTTCATTCCCCTTTTCTTCATTTTCTTCTTCTAATGTCGAGTCGTGTCGTGTCGTTTCATTATCGTCATTTCCATTGCCATTGTCAATGTGTGAGTCAAATCAGTCGTCATTCTTCGGAGTTTTGTTTTATTTTTATTTTCCTAAAAAACATCGTGATACCATCTCGTTTTTCTCATTGTTTGGTCTACTCCCCCTACTTGATTGACCAAGTTTGAGGGAGATTTTATTCTGTCCTGTCCTGTCTTGTTCTCATTGTATGTGTATCATAAACTGTTTCATTTCACTTTTGCCACTGAAGTGTTGGATACCTAGATTAGGTATAATAGGTAGTCACTAAGCCAGCGGGTGCGTGCTACATATGTATCAAATATATCCATCATTCATCCATAACCTTTTAAAACAACCAACCAAACTGCATATAGAAAAAACAGAACGAATAATAAATTTAATATAAAGGGAAAGTTGATCAAGCATCCCATGTCTCCAACCCAGTCAACACACATCCCTCACCTTCTTCTCCTTCTTGCCTAACCCGCAACTCACCAATGCGATAAACCGTCTCACCCTCGCCTTCCAACACGCGCAACACATCCTCCACACTCCCCGAATCAACAACCAGAACCATACCAACGCCACAGTTGAACGCGCGCGACATTTCGTGCGCGGACACCTTACCGTTGGCCTTCAGCCAGCGGAAGACAGGCGGTAAGGCCCAGGTGGACACGTCAATGTGTGCTGATAGCGTGGAGGGGAGCATGCGCGGGACGTTTTCGAGGATGCCGCCGCCGGTGATGTGCGCCATGCCCTTGATGGCTGTTGAGGACGAGGAGGATGCAGATGATGGGACGGCGAGGGCTTTGAGGAGGGGTTTGACGTAGATTCGGGTCGGGGTGAGGAGGGCTGTGCCGAGGGTTTGTTTTTCCCGTTTCGTTAACGAGGATGATGCTGATGTCGAGGGGGAGAAGGGGAAGGGGACGTCGTCGTCGTAGCCAAGGCCGGAGCGCTCGACGATCTTGCGCACGAGCGAGAATCCATTGGAGTGGACACCAGCAGATGCGAGAGCTAGCAGCGTGTCGCCTGGTTTCATGGCGGAGGTGTTGGGCAGGAGGGCACGGGCGTGCTCGCCGGTGGTGTTGATGGCGCCGATAGCAGCGCCGACGGCGTCGTAGGCTTCGTCGAGGAAGAGACCGGGCATTTCGGCTGTTTCGCCTCCAATGAGCGCACAGCCGGCCTGGAAACAGCCCTCGGCGACGCCGGTGACGAATGATGCTGCGGTCTGGACGTCGAGCTTGCCGCACGAGTAGCAGTCCAGGAAGAACAGGGGCTCGGCGCCCTGAACGACCAGGTCGTTGACATTCATGGCCACCAGGTCGATGCCAACGGTGTCGTGGATGCCCACGGCGTGCGCGATCTTGAGCTTGGTGCCGACGCCGTCAATGGCTCCAATGATTGTGGGCGAGAGCGGGTGGTAGGCCGGGTTGGCAGCAGCCAAGGAGAAAGTGCCTCCGAATCCACCGATGATTGCATCAGTGCCTGGGCGGCGTGTGCGAGCAACGGATGCTTTGATTTTGTTGACGAGGTCGTTTCCGGCGTCGATTGAGACTCCGGCGCTGGCATATGTGAGGCCTTCGTCTTGGCTTTTCTGCTTCGCGGCGTCACGGAAAGCTCGGTGTGCGATATCCTTGCGGTAGTGCATTCCTTGGAAGTGGATGGTGGAGATGCCCACGTAGGCTTTACGGACGGCCTCTTCGAGGGACGATGCGACGGATGTGGCTGCGATCACGCGGCCTCCAGTGGCCTGGAGGACGTTGTCGACAAGTGAGGTTCCGGCGTGGAATATCAGGGTGTCCTCAGGTACGGGGTCTAGGGTGATAGGACGACCCTTTTCGTAGGAGCCGGGGTAGCCCTCTGAAACGCCAATGACGGTGGTGGAGAATTTGGGTTCGATGGAGATTGATACTCCGTCCAACCAGTGCTCTGTGCATGCAACCATGACCTCGGCCAAATCGGTGTCCTTGCTAAGGAGAGGAAGCAAAGTCTCTGTCTCGGGGTCACCGCCCCGGACATTGTACTCGAGGACTTTGGCGCCGTTCTTTGTCATCATCAATCCTGTGAAGAGTATTCCGACGAATGGGAAACCTTGTAGAAAGTACTGTTAGTTCATGCCTGACGAAGAAGGTAAAAACGAATACACACCTTCCCTTCTCATTCCGTTGATTGTTGGTTGGAGGATGTCTCGATCAACCTTGGCCATGACTTCTTTCGAAGCAATTAGTGTTGGCGCGTAGCAACCCATGCCTCCAGTGTTGGGACCTTGGTCACCGTCGAAAATACGCTTGTGATCTTGTGCCGGTGGGAGAGATTTGATGGTATAGCCGTCGCTGAATGTGAGGATACTGAGCTCGTCTCCATCGAGAAATTCCTCGATGACAACTTCATCACCGGCTGCTCCAAACTGATGGTCCAACATGATCTCACGGAGAGCTGCATGTGCCTCCTCCTTAGTAGTGGGTATGACCACGCCTTTTCCTGCTGCCAATCCACTAGCCTTGATAACAACATCGTGTGTAACGGAATCGAGGTATTTGCGCGCCGCCTCGTAATCGGTGAAGTTCTCGTATGCTGCTGTGGGGATGTTGTGTCGTTTCATGAAATCTTTGGAGAATGCCTTGGATCCTTCCATGCGGGCTGCGGATTTTGTTGGGCCGAAGCACCTGATGCCAACTGATCGCAAATATTAGAGTCATGGTATATAAAAAGTGGCCCAGATCTGCATAAACATACCGGCTTGAAAGTAACCCTGAATACCATCGACCAGAGGGGCCTCAGGTCCCGGAACAACCAAATTGACATTATTCTTCTGAGCGAAAGCAACGAGTCCGGGGTAATCGTCCGACTTGACGGCGACATTCGCGATCTTCGGCGATGCGCCTAGCCCGGTGCCGCCGTTTCCAGGAGCGACATAAACGATATCCACAGATGGCGACTCGGCCAGCTTCCAGGCAAAGGCATGTTCGCGCCCGCCGTTGCCGACAACGAGAACTCGCAACCTCTCTTGGAGCATTTTCAATTGTGTTGTGCTTGTGCCCGGATGACCTGGGATGAGTCAGTCAGTTT
The DNA here is from genome assembly GCA_011750695.1 of Penicillium sp. OUCMDZ-019. NCBI lineage: Eukaryota > Fungi > Ascomycota > Eurotiomycetes > Eurotiales > Aspergillaceae > Penicillium > Penicillium sp. OUCMDZ-019. The sequence goes on along the minus strand of WTTZ01000033.1, from coordinate 207,926 downwards.
CAACTTTCGAACATGAGACAATGTATGAAAGAAATTCCAGAAGAACACAATTCTAATCACAGCAATGAAAACAATCTCTGGACTACATGAAGAAAAAGGCCCAGCAATCAAGGCTGGTCGTCAATCAACCACTTCTGCTTGCCATACAACTGAAGGAGGGGTAGTGCAGCACCACCATCAAAAAGCAACCCAATTGCTGTGGTTATAAAGGACAGGAAAGCAAGCAAGCAAATCACAAAAAGACAACTCGTTCAACAAATCGACATACCTTTTCAAATTGCTGAGCAACAGAAAACAATGGGTTGAGAAGGTCCGGTCCTCCAGAGTTTGCCCGCATTTGGAGACTTTTTTTTTCTATGGGACGGCCAAAGGGTTTCTCCGACCCCGCAATCTATATCAACGTCCGCGATAGGACAGATCCAGTCCATACAAATAAAATCAATCGTATATAACTATAGTACACTATATGCATGCCGAGACAACGCTATCTAATCCCAATGATCGATGCATCAAATTATGTTCATCTTTCTTTTGAGACAAGGAGAAAAAATCACTCCGAGCCGACTTTCCTCTCCTCATACACAACAACACCATGCTCTTCATCCAGCCTATTCTGCCTCTCTCTGAACAGCTTGCCCCGTTGTGACAGTTTGGCCAGGTACTTTGCGTAGAAACTCCTATTCTCTTGCGTTTTGACTGCGAGTGCAACCCTGCGTCGTTTGCACATTTGTTCATATAGTTGCCGGACTGGTGGTCTACTGTCATTTGGTATTTCGGAGAGTTTGTATTCGACTTCCCAGACGGTATTCGGACGGATGAACTTCGGTCGTTGGACTCGGCGGCCGTTGATGATGTTTTGGATTGAGAGTTCCATGCAGAATAATTCTTCTGGGTCTTGCCGTTTCTTTTGCTTTGACTTCTCCTCTGGCTTCTCCTCTGGCTTCTCTTCTGGCTGCTCCTCTGGCTTCTCTTCTGACTGCTCCTCTGGTTTCTCCTCTGGCTTCTCCTCTGGCTGCTCCTCTTGCTTCTCCTCTTGCTTCCCTAGCTTCTCCTCTTCTTTTTCTTTGTTTTCTTCGTGAGTGGAGTTGGTGGAGTTGGTGGAGGCCGCGGCAGTGTCGCTTGAATCATCTATGACGAATTTGGATTTGGATATTGCTCTGTCTACTGCCGAATCAATTAAATCGTCTGTTGTAGAACCAGTGTTGACTTCGGTGTTGGTTTCATTGTTGATCTCAGCGTTGACTTCAGTATTGGCTCCCGTGTTGGCTTCATCTTTAGATTCTTCCACAGCGGTGGCCTCTGTAGCTTCAGTTGCTTCGGCAGCAACATCCTCCTGGACCACGGTTTCCGGATAAAGTAGCTGTTGCTCATATCTCTCTATTTCCTCTTTATTCTTCTCCTGTATAGCCTTTATCTGTTCGTCCGTGACTGGCTGCGCAAAAATCAACATATTTGGACTTATACTCTCCATAGTCTCGAAATGCAAACGCAATGACCTCCCGGGATACTTTGCCGTAGCCTTGTCGAGAATCTCGTTCCAGAGCTTGAGACTTATTTGAAACTCCTGGTCGCCCAGGCGCGGATCTGACGTGCCGTGTAATGCCAGGTCCATCTCGGATATAGGAATGTACTGGAATCCAAATATGCGCTCGGTATTGTGGAAGGCGACAAACACGCCGTCCATGCGACCTACACGCACCTGGAGCGAGTATTTGAGGAATGCCGCTCGGATCATATCGTAGTATTCACGTTCATAGGATTCGAAATTGCCGAAGCGACTGTGAATTTCATAGCCCAATCCACCCTCATACTTCCGCACGTTCATGCGAATCGATACCACAGCACGGGTTTTGAGATCAAACATGCCGGATCCAGGGAGTCTGGGATCGTGCGCATCCAATTGTGACCGCATAATAAAGTCGCCTTGCGTTGAATAGTGGTGTGATTCTGGTAAGCTACTCTCCTCTTCGGCTGTGATCTTGTTGGCGTGAGTTCGGCGATATCGCTCAAACTCCTCCTTGGGTAATGTGAGAAGCTTTTCCATTGATTTACCCAGGTTCATAAGAATGCTCGCACTATCAAATTCTTTATCCGCGTCGACCGCATACACCCCGTCTTTGTGGCGAAGGAACACTGCAGCTGGTCCTCTTGATAGTTTCGTGAAATTCACCAGAGTCTCCGGGAACCCCTGGGAGACTGTGCTTCGGTCTATCGGCCGCCATTGAGACAGCAGATAGTGAAAATGAGACAAAACGCTCGTCATGCTCGACGATGAGCCAACATATTTCTTCTCTTGTTCTCGCGCAAGCTGGATGAGGGTCTCGTCTCTCGACGACGTTTTGTATTCCTTGAGAGCTTTAAAGTCAAATTCAGTCACAGGCATGATGCTTGCTACATAAGGATCGAAGTTGTAGACTCGTGACCTCGGGTCTCGAAGGTGATATACACCGGGACTACAGCAATGGTCAGCACGGATCATTCCCTTTTCTTCTTCACCTCATGAAATCCTTACTTAAACAAAACTCTGTCCAGCCCGAATGACAGGTTTGGTACTGGTGGCGTATCGATATCGAGTGCTATGAGAAGAGATAGAAATGTCAGCTTTGCATAACAGCACGGCTAGCCTCTCGAATCGCCTTACCTTTAAATCCTAGATCTTTCGCCTTGAAAGCCCCAGATTGCAAACGTATACCTTTAGAGCGAACTATATGTGGTTTTTTTTGCCCTGATACCTCATTTTGCACCACCTTTTGTTGTAGTTCCGCCACACTCTTGAGATTTGACTCCACAGCTGTGTCCGCTGCTTTCCCCTCCGATTCTATCTCAGAATGCGGCAGGTCACTTGACAGTTCTAATACTCTCATGTCGAATGGCCGCTTTCTCCCCTTCAATCCTACTTCTGAATTCGGCGAGTCGCTTGGCAGTTCTAATGTTTTCATCTCGACTGGGTTGAAAGATCCAATTACTCGAATGGGCACATCGCGAGTCTCCGGCCTTGCAGTTCTTCGCTTTTTGCCGTAAACTTTCTTGTGCTTATTCCTGACTGGGCGTTGCTTAATGGGAACTGATCCATTGGAAGCCTCTTCTGTTGCGGTAGACTGCGTCTTCTCGACGGGTTCGCCACTTTGCTCATTATGCGGAGGTCCATCACGAGAGTCGCGAAACGAATTGGCATTATCAGTAGAGAGGGTCTCGGTGACCGGTGTGGAGTTCGTCTAGTAACCAGGAGAAAATTCAATGTCAGCACTTGAATGCAAGTCACAGAAGCAAAAGGAGAAGTGCCAGATCAACAAGAGAAGATAGATGGATGTAAAGGAATGCATACGATTGAACCCACATCCGTCCCTGTTATTTTTATAGCATCTATATTATCCTTCACAGAATCACCCTGTGACAAATTTGCTCTGTCATTTTCGTTGATCGGCGTTGTATAGCATCGACTGATGACAAGTCTCTGCGGAACGAGTATGCGACGGCGAATAGGTCCCGAAACAGACCGTAACGATGTGTGCAACATCCAGTTAGAAAAGGGCGAATGCCGAATTCTCTATATCATTAGAGAAGTCGAAAGTAGAGAATGACAAAAATAGGGACTGTAAAAAACAACCGTCAATTGACAAAACTTGGATTTTTTTGCGGACTTGAGCGCTTTTTTCTGCCGCGAACGCGCTTTCCTTTACTCCTGACTACATACACCGCCTGCCGTATTTGTAAGGAGGATACATCAGAATCAGATAACGGTACTCAGTAGACGTTTTTATAGATCATCAATTACATGAAACAATTCAGCTCAAAGAAGCTCTTCTCACTTTTGAAGAAATAGTACAAAGAGAGAATGATGTAAAAAACAGAAAAAGAAGGATAGAATGAAGAATTTGAAGATATCAATTAAGTTTGATCAGGTCAAGGTTAGTATAGAACAAAAGCAGGCTTTACAATCAGGTCAAGTAGAAAGAGAGCTAGGGGCGACAAAAAAAAGAACAAAAAGGAGATTTTTCATCCTTTTCAGAAACTTTCTTGTCTCTCTCACACACTCTCTCTATTTCCAATATTGTGTCTCTGCTCACAATTTCACAACTCCCCTTAATCCCCCCTTTTTTCAAGTGTCAAGGGTTCATACTGTAGAGAAATCAAATCCACCACCGCAATCCGTATCATATTTTCGTACACCAAGCTAGGAAGAACAAACATGACAGCACCCGAGTAAGAATTTGACAAATTTGCTAATGGCTAACTAAGAACAGTGTTAGACAAGTGATATGATAACCAGGAGAATAGAGACATCGGTTGCATACCTTAGAAACACTTGCGGTGGACAATGGAAGGACCGCTCTCGTCGTACTCCTGCTTGGAGACCCACATTTGTTGGAAGGTGGAGAGGGAAGCAAGAATAGAACCACCGATCCAGACAGAGTATTTACGCTCAGGGGGAGCGATGATCTTAATCTTCATGGAGGATGGGGCAAGGGCGGTGATTTCCTTCTGCATACGGTCGGAGATACCTGGGTACATAGTAGTACCACCAGACTAAAAATAAAACAAAGAGATTTAGCCCGAGAACTTGTACAAGAATGAAGAAATTTGTTATGAAAACTCACCATGACAATGTTTCCGTACAGATCCTTACGAACGTCGACATCGCACTTGATGATGGAGTTGTAGGTGGTGACGTGGATACCACCGCTCTCAAGACCGATAACGCTAGGCTGGAAGAGGGCCTCAGGAGCACGGAATCGCTCGTTGCCAATGGTGATAACCTGACCGTCGGGCAATTCGTAAGACTTCTCCAAGCTGGAGCTCTGGGAGGCGGTCTGGATTTCTTGCTCAAAGTCAAGGGCGACGTAGCAAAGCTTCTCCTTGATGTCACGGACAATTTCACGCTCAGCAGTGGTGGAGAAAGAGTAACCGCGCTCAGCAAGGATCTTCATGAGGTAGTCGGTCAAGTCACGTCCAGCCATGTCAACACGGGAAATGGCGTGGGGGAGGGCGAAACCCTCGTAGATGGGGACAACGTGGGTGACACCATCACCAGAGTCCAGAACGATACCAGTGGTACGACCGGAAGCGTACAGGGAGAGAACGGCCTGGATGGAGACGTAGAAGGCAGGAGCATTGAAAGTCTCGAAGACGATCTGGGTCATCTTCTCTCGGTTGGACTTGGGGTTGATAGGAGCTTCGGTCAAAAGAACGGGGTGCTCCTCAGGAGCGACACGCAGTTCGTTGTAGAAGGTGTGGTGCCAGATCTTCTCCATGTCATCCCAGTTGGTAACAACACCGTGCTCGATGGGGTATCTCAAGGTGAGGATACCACGCTTGGACTGTGCTTCATCACCGACATACGAGTCCTTCTGACCCATACCAATCATGATACTACATTTCACCCGTTAGACCTCATTTTATCCATACGCAGCCTGCGATTGCGGTTGTGCAGTCAGACAGGCATGGATTCAAGGGACGAAACCTACCCATGGTGACGGGGGCGACCAACGATGGAAGCTAGGATGATCATCAGCATGCCACGTTTTCATTAAAGTTGGCACGGGTCTACTGGATGCAAGGAGAATGCGGCGCCATCACAATAGTTACCCGGCCAGATCGTGGAGGGTTAGAACTTACGGAACACAGCTCGGGGTGCGTCATCACCGGCGAAACCGGCCTTGCACATACCCGAACTAAACACAGCAAATCAGTCATCGATTCCATCAATTGCTTTGTTCAGAAACCAAGGTTTCATCGAGCTACATGGCCTCTGGCGACGAAATACTGGGGGAACGGCGGTCGAATGACAGGCAACCGAATTTCGACGACCAGGCCAGCGCTCGAAGCTCCTCGGATTCAGGAGAAGCCCAAAGGGCATTGCAGAAGAACATACCCATTGTCAATAACGAGAGCAGCGACTTCCTCTGTGTGCGAGAAGACGAATTAGCATCGACGTAGACTGAGACACAGCGAAGCGCGCGAGGAGGTGGCGCTGGGAAAGGAGGGGGGAAGGGTTGTGCGGGCAGAAGCCGCTGAGGTGTCAATAAACGGTGTGGGCGCTCGCAAGCCGACTTACCTTCCATGGTGAGGGATGTGTGTGTATGTTAATGAGAAAAAGCGCGAAGAGAAGAAGCGAAAGAGAGAGCAAGGAAGAACTGGGAGATGGTGGAAGGGTGGATATAGGGATGTCAGGCAAGGAAAGAGTCTTGGGTAGGGGTGGATGATAAGGAAGGCGAGTGGGAAGCGAGAAGAAGCAGCGGCCAGTGGAGATTGGGTTGAGTGTGTTTTGGTGGTACTAGTCTGGGCTAGTAAATTACGGGGCAGCTGCGCTTCTCGTCTCCATGGGCCATAATACGGATACGCCAATACACTGCCACACAGCTTGGAAATGTCGGCGCCTACAGGTACTACCACGGTATTTACTTCTGAGTACTCAGTGCACTCAGTAAGTACAGCTTCATCAGCGCGAGCTCGATGCTGCTTACTGCTGTTCGGTCGGTACCGACGCTCGACGACTGCCTGTGGGACTGCTGGCTGGATTGCCCACTCTGGCGAGGTCGGACACACTAGAGACTAGAGTCTAGGGCAGACTAGTCCTACAGGCTATATCCAACAGGCCATGGCCGTGGCCATTGCAACTGAATGGACTGCTATTCCTGTCTCTACGCGGCTGAACGATTATCGTCGACCTGGATCTCTCGCCGCGTCATACGGCTAGGCATAAGCATACACGTTAATACGGGAACGTTATTAATAGGAAGAAGGGCATTGCCGCATCGATGTCATTTGCCTGGTGGTCGCCAATCACAGCGCGGCATGTCTGGTGGTTGGGGACAAGTCTCGCGGGGCGGTGGTTGGTACAGGCCTGAAGACCGGCTGGATTTGTCTGGTTCGTTTCGTCAGTGGCCGAGCACGCATACTAAGCACTGCAGAGCGTACCGCCATCCATCAAGTATGGAGCTGCCTGCTGCTGTTTTGCCTTCGTGGTGACCGTTGACTTGAGACACATGGTACTGTACACCATGTCAGCAGGCATCAGAATAAGGGGGAGGGAGAGCTGCATCGTCTCGCTGGCGCTGACAGTGCATCGCGTTGCTACCACCGTATCGCGACACCAGACACCTTGATTAATATTAATTAAAAGTTTGCTACTGGCAGTGCCGCTCTTTGCCGAAGCTGGCATGAAATGAGGTGGCTGGGAAGAGTTCGAAGGATAACGCTTACCGCCATTCCGCCAGGTTGCTAAGGCACCAACTGTGCCCTGAGCCGCGGGGTCGCCCGGACTATTTTAAATCCGGCGGTCAGCCACAACTGGAGGGGCATTCTGCCATTCATGCAGCTCCATTTCAGCCAGTATTCATGTCTGTAAATACTAGATAGTACGTACTGTAAACACTAAACACGATGTACCTATACTAAATAATAGCCCAGCATATACTCAATTCGTACGAGCGCGGAGTATACGTCTATATTGTCAATCCGCCACATTTCTTAGTAAGCACCGCCGCCCAATCGGCGTCGCCCGATTGGCAGAATTTCATGGAAGGAAGCCGCAGCCGCCAGAACTTACCAGGTCTGCTCGATACAAAAATAAAACAGCTCCAGCGTTACTCACTTTGCACTCACATTTTGAACATATTCTCCTGTTCCTCTTTCAGCCAGCATAAACTCTACTACCAAGCAAATCCTCCATCATGGACCGCGGATTGAGTGAACTCCTCAAATGGAGCGTCGAAAACTCGGAGGCCTCGAGGCAAGCAGTGGCCAATCCCGATGACCCGTCTGCGGCGCGCGTTATATCGCCCAATGGCTTGAACGAAGATGCTTTAAGGGCGCTGATGGGTGGCCCATCGGATGCTGACCTCATGAAGGAGTCTATCGCGGCTCTGCTCTCTGACGAGGTCGACTTGGAGAACAAGATGATCGCATTCGACAATTTCGAGCAACTGATAGAAACAATCGATAATGCCAACAACATGGAACCTCTTGGCCTGTGGACGCCACTCGTGGGATTTCTTCAGCACACAGAAGCAGATATGAGGCGTATGGCTGCATGGTGTATAGGAACTGCAGTGCAGAACAATGAGAAAGGTCAAGATAAAGTAAGTATAAACATCTTTCATACTCATACCGCATGCGTGTGAACTAACGCCTGTCTCACCTAGTTACTCGTCCTTAATGTCCTCCCTACCTTAGTATCGCTTGCCACCACAGACCCAGACGTGAAAGTGCGCCGAAAATCCGTCTACGCTATTTCCTCTGCGGTTCGCAATTACCAACCTAACCTAGACGAAGTCGTGTCACATTTGCCCTCGGAATACAAACCAGCGGAACACGTGGATTCCGGGGATATGGAAGCCATCGACAAGATTTTGGAAAAGTTGCGAGGAGGCCCAGTCTGAGCATATCATGTGATGGATGATATGAAGACTGAATTAAGGGTCTATCTATATATGCCCGGGGCAACTGTACTTGCGCGACCCGCCGGTCTAGGCGGAAATAGGCGTGTCTCTACAGACAACGCAGTTCTCACTCAGCAAAAATGCTTAGTAGCAGCTGCTGGAAGAATCGGTTCTCGAGTACGGATGTATCTAGGCAGTAAAATTTATGCCTTGTACGAGATATGACGGCGACGAGCACAAGTCAGCTCTGTCAAGCAACGAATGAAATGTCAACTTATAAAATAGAAATATTTCATGAAATTGACTGATATCCCATCTGTACGAATTTAATTGTATATCATTGTTAAAATATAGAAATGAAGATGGTCATGAACGTGACCGCGCTAGTCCATTTAAGGTTACACCAGCCAGTCTCCGATAACGACGTAGACGTACAGCTCCGCAGGGTCGCAACTCAACAACAGCTTAAAGAACCCACGACAACGCAACGAAACGTGTCTCTGCCACATCTGATCGAGGCAAAAGAACACATACAACCATGGAATCAGAAAACCGTCTTTTCCGATTCACAAAGCCTGAATGGCTCAATAACTCAACCGTCCGAACAGCCGGCGTCTACACATCTGGCGCATTGGTATGTTTGCCTACCTCTTAGCCACCACAAACTTATTCTTTCTCGCAATACCTAATAGTGTGACAAAAAATATAGTTCTCCCTCGGCCTCTTCTTCCTCATCGACGCCTCCGCCTTTTCCGCCAGCGCCAAAAACGGGTCCAACGTGCATGTGAAATTCGTCGACTGGATTCCCGGCATCTGCTCCGCGTTGGGCATGCTGGTGATCAATTCAATCGAAAAGTCGCGTTTGAGTGCCGACAGTTTTAGTTATAGTGGGAGCGGGGTGGCGTGGAAGGCGCGATTTGTGCTCTTCCTAGGCTTTGCGTTGTTGGCTGGCGGGTTGGCTGGGAGTGTGGTGAGTTTTTCCCCTAGGAATAAGGAATATGGATTGGCTGATTTGTTTGTATAGACGGTTATGGTTCTCAAATATGTCATGAAGAACTACCCGCTGCAGACACTGTATTTCGGTATTGCGAATGTCATTGCCAACAGTCTGGTTATGCTCAGGTATTTCTCTCTCTCTTTCATTCCTGGACTCATCTTGATAGAATGCTGACATCCCCAAGCTCCGTCGTTCTCTGGATCTCCCAAAACATCGAGGACGATTATACATACAACCTCGCTCTATAAGCTTTAGAGAAGAGAGAGAGAAGTGCGACTATACTATTATATTGTCTTTTTGTTGGGCTAGGCTAGGCTGCTATATCATTCTCAGGTCTGATGCAGCATATAGCCGACAGACATTTTGATCCCTTTTTTGCTCCCCCTTTTATTACTCGCTGCAACTTTTCGACTTTGGCGTCTCTGTTGGGCTTATAACTTGTACGAAATGAACACATGGGTTTTTATTGTTTTCTATGCATTTAATGTATCAAAATGTAGCTTGCTAAGTATGCTTTTCGAGTCGGGTATCAATCAATTTCATGATGAAAATGAATACCACCTTTCTATCTATTTGTGGGTTAATGATATAGTTTTGACACGTGAAAAAGGGTATACAGGATTTTTGTTATTCATAATTCGTTACTTATCAGTTCAGACCCTTAAACGCCTTACATGCAAGGCCGCCAACCCGATTTATATACATCGAGTACATATATACACACGGCTGTAGCCTATCAGGCTCATATTATATCAAGTCAAGCCCGGCTTCAACTGGTCGTCGCAAAATAACTTCAGTATCCCGTCTATTATATTAGTTGCCGTATCCTTGGACAAAATCGGGGGCATACAGCGGCGATTATCATCATGGTGGCTCGTCTCAGAAGAATTGGCTGCGACTATTTTCAGGTAGTGACGAAGAGCGAACGTGGCGGCTCTGTATGTCGCGTGATACATCGATTTGAATTCTTCTTCTTCTGTTGTGATGGTGTATTCCGCTGAGAAGCTGTCTGGTTCCTGGCTCGGTTCAGTGACGAGGGTAGCGGGTTTCGTGGCGGTGGACCGGCTTGCTTTTCGATTATACCCGTATAGACGCATGCATGTCAGGATTGTGCGGGTGATTAGGTCTTTATTCCTTGTCAAAAGCGCTTCTGCAGTCGCCGGTGGCGATGATGATAATAGTTGTGACTCTGGTTTTGAAGGTGCATCGTTTGGCGATGTTGGCTTCATACCGCCAATACTCGGAGACGGCACAACTGACTGACTGCGAGCAAGCTCGTCATTAGATGTATGCGGTGTCGCATTCTGGTTTGGCCTGAACTCTCTACGTCCAAGCATGCTTTTGGATGACCCAGGTCTGCCCTTCTCGCCCATGCCAGTGCTTTCACCGATTCTGCTCAAATGACTGCCACCGAGAGAGAGCGAGCGAGCTCGGCGCAACTCCAATCTCTCAAGTGCCGGGCTGTTGTGTTCGTCTACTTCTCGCTTGATTTTCATTGAAGACAGCTGAGATGGTGTCTGAGACTTTGTATTGGCCATCATCCGAGAAACTGCTTCACCACCTCGTTGTCGAACACGACGATGATGTTGTGCCGCACCTTCGAAGAGAGACAATATGCGCTTTCGCTTGGGACTCGGGGAGCGCAAATCCGGCAGGAAATGCGCAAATGCGTCTTTGCCTGATTCCGCATCATCTTCTGCCGCACTCGAGGGTGGTGAGGGTAGCTCTTGTACTTTTTGCACATAAGACGTCGCCAACGGCACAGCGTATATTCGTAGATCTCTTCTAATCCTCAAGTCCTGTTCATAAGTATTGACATCCCCCACGAGAGAAGAGGAGTCGGGAGGCGAAGGCGGCCGGGTTTTGGCGTCAAAACTAGGTGATAATATCCCGTAGATGAGAATATCCGACACATTGTTATTATTGTTGTTGTCCGAATAGGTTCGGGTTGTTTGCACGTCTACGCCGACCAGGAGGCCAACTGGGCATTGGATCGTGTTGAAGCGCTCGAAAGCTTCCCCATCCTCCTCCTCATCCAGCCAAATACCCGCGACTAGCCGAGCTTTGAGCCATTCCGACGTTTCTTCGGTATTAGCATGAAGTTCAACGCTGGGCCCGGCGCGTGCATAAAGAGGGATCAGCGCCGGGTTTACCAAGCTGTGCAGTGAGAGCCTGGCTCCTTTTGGTAGGACGGTTTCTTGTCGTTGAGATGAGTTCACAAGCTTGATTTCTAGGACATATTAGCAAAGCTGGGTAATTAATGACGTCTGGCAACTTACGGAGTTCAGAGCTGGTGTTGATGCTGATACTGCCCGACCAGACTTCCATTCCGTCTATATTAAAGCAAGGACAATCGCATCACATATTATATCGTATCCATGAATTTAGTTTGCGCATACACCTCAACCTAACAGATTGACAGCGTGATGCGATGCAGAGCAGTTCAAAGTTGTTCCCGCATCGCGGCACGCGTCGCGACGTACGCCAGGTCACGTGGGGTGTATGTCAATTAAATCCATCAGCAATCTCACGCAGAAGCCAAAAGTAATACAGCACTCCGTACTATAAGTTAATGGCAAAGATCAAGGATGAATTTGACTGATTTGATTTAAATTATTTCCCAGAATTGCATCTATATCCCTCAAACGAACAAATCATGTTGTACATCGTAGGAAATCATCATATTGCTTTACGAGAGCAAGCAAGCATATTCAATCAAAAAGACAAACCCGTGCTCAAAATACAAAATACAAAATACAACCTAAGCCAATGCCGATGCATCAGGTTTCAATGCTAATTCCGTAGTTGACTATAAAACGGCCGGTCTTGCACGTTTCGGTAGCAAGCCCAGTGCAGCAGAGACCTCCACGCCTCTTGCCTTGCTTTCCATTAAAATTCCTCCTGTTCTTGGAAAAATGCAGTGAAGCTAATGATCGTTCCATAGATCAAAAGACCACCAAGGATCGACATTGCCATGGCAGGGTATCCGATCGCACCGCAGTGAGCCAAGACGGTTGGGAGGGCTGTTGATGCAATCAAGTTAGCATATCGCATATCAAACCGTTATAGATATTCAATATTCAACAACTGTCCAACACAGAGGGGCGTCTGCAAATTGCCTACCTATACCCATGAGCACTAAAAACCCCGTCAAGAAGCGACCAAAGTCCACGATTGCGTTTCCCGAGCTCTCAATGAAATCGTCCGGGTTACCGCAGTGGCTGCAAATCCAATTTGGCAACGGCGCAATGACATATGTTGCGACGACGAGGAGCGGCAGGTACTGCTGCCATAATGCCGCAGATAGGATGACTAGTAAGAAGCCAATAGCCAAGATCTGTAAGATTGCAGGTTAGTGCCTTTTCTTCTTTCTCCGCTCGATAGAAAGGGCGCCCGAACTCACAAATGATAGAACTATTATTGTTTGCAAGCCCGGAGTAGCCATCTTGAGCGCCGGATCTGGTATACGTTCAGTGTTCGCTGTTGTTTATGGAAATGCCGACGAGCGAGCGCAGCGCCGAAGCCGGCTCCGAGATTGAGGATCGATCAGGTCGCAAGGAAGACGCCCGTATGGTGCCTCCTGTATAGAAGGTGTTTTGGCTGAGACTGTCGTAGGGCTGAGCTATAGTATCTGTGCTTGGTTGGAAGCTGGAGCCTGGAGTCGATAAGAGTGAACGTCGTTGCGGATGCGATGCCGAAGCTTGGCACTGGTCATTGCTGCAAACAAAGCAAACCGCAGATGGATGCTCTTTCCAACAAACAATTTCCAAGGTTGAAGCTGCTTCTTCTTACATACTTTGGGTTGCTCATAGCTCGCATTATTCACCTACGTAACGGTTTCATTCATTCGACGGCATGGACCATTCACAAGATGTCCACCTCGAAGAAGTCTTCTGGCGATCGCCTCAGCACGTGCAAATGATGGGGGGATATCTTCATTCAAATAACAGTGAGAGAAACCGTGTCTGCTTACATTGACTGAGATCTAACGTTTTTTTCGCAAAGTTCTTTTCTATTTTGCCGAGTCACCGTTCTTTGACGCAACCTCCAACAATGCATCGCTAGCCATCCAGGCAAATTATAACGAGGCTTTTCGCCATTTTGTAGAGACGCGCGAGGTTTTTGAAGGCAGACTCAAGACAATGCAGGGATTGGAGTTTATGGTGGCATACGATCCGTTACAAGCAGCTGCGCAGTCGGAGACTCAGTTCGCCCGCGAACCCTCGAATATCTGGGTGATTCGCAAACAAATGAGACAGAAGCGTCCAGGGATGGAGGACGATGTTGTTGTGCTCTCAACATTCTATGTAGTTGGCGATGCTGTCTACATGGCGCCTGCTGTCTCGAGCGTCATTGGCAATCGAATAGTGAGTTTTCATTCTTTGCGAGGGCCTTTTTTTCAGAGCTTACCATGACCCGATTTAGCTTTCCGCTGTAACATCACTTACGAGACTCATGAATGTTGCCTCTCCTCTTCCTATATTTACGCCGTCATATGGTCACACATATATGCCACCCGGTCCTAGAGCGGCAGATGCTCCTCAGGCAACATCTCAATCTCAGCAAAGTAAGGAGTCGACGCCAATGCCCGAGACTCAGAGCACTGTCAAAACATCGTTGACGACTGGCACCACGAATGTCAAAGATACGTCGTATCAGGACACGCGTGGTTTGATGGAGGCATTAAATCTTCTCTCTAAGTACGGGGATGAGTATATGGACGAAACTCCTTTAACAGGCGAACCGGGTTCATTCATATTATCCAAATCCACCGAGGCTGCTAGCAGTAGTTCTGCTCGACGAGGTCCCAAGACAAATATGCATGCGCCTGCAGTTCCCAGAAAACCTGGAACTCCAGCAGTCGGTGAAACCTCAACCCCTTCGAGAGGCATGGAGTAGACAAAGGGGCTTCTCTTTATTTTTGTCCCCTTTTATTCACGAGAGCAATAGTTGAAAGGTTTTGATTGATACCCGGGAAATTCATTGCTTTCCCATGTTTTGGTTTGTTATATTCTTTATGTTCTATTCCTTGTTGGTATATTCAATCAAAAAATAGGTTTGATTCCACTCCCGGGCAGCCTGTTGAAATGGAATCGTTTCTTCACGGTCCATGCAGTAGATTAAAACAGAATTGATGTCTTTGATATGGTGAAACAATTGAACTGGCATTGATTAAATATCTTGAATGGTTTCAACTTCTTCTAAGCTCCACTTATGCGCTTTTGTTGGAAAAAATGCGGGATGGAGTTGGCTGTGAGTCACGCCGGTCTTACTTTTAATATATTTTGTCAAATTTTCTCCAGTCCCTTTTTCTTGTCTGAACCTGCCCTGAAAACGATATAACTTGGCATTCTTTTACTCGTTTTTCTGTTTAAACTATAAATATTTGCCTTTTGAAGGCTGTGGACCTTGGAACTGATATATATATCTCCATCGCACCCACCAACGCACCCCGCATTGAGTCATCCAGGGTTATATACCTAGGTACCTAGTACTTGCGCGCAAACATATAAACCACGTATAAAAGTTCAACCAGGAAAGAAACGTCAAAATGAGCGCAACAGAGTCACAAAAGGACAAGCCAGCTGTCGTCTGTGTTTTGTAAGTGATCCGATTCCTCCAAAAAATTACCTATCTAGCTGGAAAACTAACAACTCTTCTTTCCCCTATTCAGCTGTGGATCAGTCGCAGGAAACAATCCCAGACATATGCAAGCAGCCAAGGAGCTTGCACAGGCTTTCCACGAGCAAAACGTCCACCTTGTCTATGGCGGTGGCACCAAGGGTCTCATGGGCCAAGTTGCGCGCGAATTAGTAGCTCTATCAGGCCCCGAAGCTGTGCACGGAATCATCCCACAGGCCCTGGTCAAAATTGAACCTGGATACAGCCAGCAAGGGGACGAGACAACCCAAGAAGGCACCGGCAAGACTCACGAGCGCGTAATCCCTCAGAACGACAAACGCACTGAAATCATAGAGGCCGAGTTCGGCATCACCACCATTGTCCCAGATATGCACACCCGCAAACGCCTCATGGCTACCAAGGTGCTAGAAGGCGGTCCGGGTTCGGGCTTTGTGACCCTGGCAGGTGGATTCGGCACGATTGAAGAAGTCATGGAAATGACGACCTGGAACCAACTCGGTATTCACAAGGTGGGCGTCGTGCTCCTGAATCTGAATGGGTATTGGGATGGAGTGTTGCAGTGGATCAAGAATGCGGTAGAAGAGGGCTTTATCAGCCGCGCGAATAGTGATATTCTCGTTGCTGTGTCTGATGTGAAGGATGTCTTGCCTAAGTTGAGGGATTATAAGGCTAGTGTTGATCGATTTCAGTTGACATGGGGACAGGAGTAACTTCTTTTCTCTTCACGTGCCTCTGTTCAAGTCAATCACCTGGGCAGTGTTACTGTCATTGCTAGATGCTACATAGGTAGTTTGATACGTATACAAAAGATCGGATATAGATAGGACACGAGGAATATGATTACATGAGTACATACATTTAAGCAGCCCTAGTAGGCTAGTACTGATCTGATACTTTAAGTTTAATCACGTATACCTTTTATTCTCTCCACATCGTAATATAGATTAAGGCCTGATCTATCTGAAAAGAACGAGAACAAACATATCGAAAGTTTCATTCACACTGATCACTGCGTATCAACCTCCATTTCACCACCCTCCGCAGCTGCACCGTCCAACGCCTCGAGCAAAGCGGCAATATCCTGGCCATCATAAAGCTTAAAATTCTCAAGTTTAGTGTTCTTCACAGCCGAAGAAGAAGCCGATGTCGTTTCCTTGGGCACCAATCCCACAACTCCAACCGTAGTGTTATCAACCGTAAGCTCCTTATCCTGAGAAAGAGTCTCCCTCAAAGCCTTGAGTCCATGATTAATCAAGTCCTCGCGAGAAGAATCCGCAAACTCGGCGAGGTTTCTCTCCAGATAGGTACGAGCCATCTGTGACCGGGCGCCAATCGCACATGCCACCATCTCCTGCGTAAGGCCTGAGGGCTGGAACTCGAACAGGTGCGGGCCTGCGTCATCAACACCTGCAACGAGAAGGCCGACACCGTAGGGCCGTTTGCCGTAATGTTGTGTGTTGGTTTGTGCGCGGTCCCCGATTTGGCCTACAATTCGGTCTAGCGGGATTGCGCGGCCGTATGTCATTCGCGAGCCGAGGGATTGCTGTTTCATGAAGTTGGAGAGGACACGGGCGTCGGACGAGAGACCGGCGATGGCGATGCCCAGGTGTGAGTCGATTTCGATGACTTTCTTCTGGTAGGAGGATAATTCTTCTGCGTTTCGCTATAAATCCAAAGAAGGGTGTTAGTTAGAAAATAACTTTCTTGTTTGAAGCAGAAGGGAGACAGTGTTGATAAAGAATAAGATGTAGATACCTTCAATCCCACGAGAACAGCATGTGTCTTGCTAACTAATCCGACCACAACAGAACCCTGCTTGACAGCTTCCTGAGCATATTCCACCTGGAAAATACGACCTTGCGGCGAGCTGTAACCATAGTCAGCCACTCCATTTCTTCTCGGTAGATCTTATTTCCAAAGCTTGGTGATGAAGCTTTGGAGCATTGTCCCTTACAAGGTCACCGAATCGTTATCGTAATTGTTCCTGAACATTGTTGTGTAGAGATGACGGCAGGAAGAAACGATATAATAGAATGAGATTATCCTCTCTTTTTTGCAGCTCTTCTCGTGATCAATGAAGAAAGGGTCGGTGGTATTAGCGTTGGATGATAGAAAGGTGACTGTCTTTCTGCGATGTTCCAGGCAGTAACAGCGACGCGGAGGTAGCTGAAGCCTCAGGCCGTAGCTCTAAGCCGGACTAGTCCGGTTTGAGCCAAGCTTGTAAATAAGCAGCCTCGCTGCCTCAGGCCGCGATTCCGTTGGATCTATAAAATTAAAAGTAAACTATTCTGCAATTCTCTTGCATTCTTCCTCTAGGTTCGAGTATACTGGTGTCTATATCCTATGTAACTAGGATTATTTTAATGGGGCATAGATAAACTAAAATCATAATCATAATCATAATCATAATCATAATTCGTTAGATGCATCGCCGTGCTGAATCTCTTTAGAAAGTTATACATGTTCGCGTCTTATATCGCCTTTTTTATCCTCTGTCTCTGCCATCCATGGGTATATCCGTCTATTCCAAAACCAGTTCTTATAACAGCCATAAAGCCCATAAAACTATACCTAGACAACAGGTTAGACACAACCCTTATGAATAGGCTGGACAGAACAAAATCTACACTTACAGAAAACCAGAAAGTGTGGAGAATTCGATGTATACAAGCTATGCGAGCCACTTGACATGGTGTCTTGTATACCGCTTTTCTCAAAGTCGCTTGGGATAGTTGTTAGTTTGGTTCACATACTAGAAAATCCGGCTACTTACCTGGATACAACGGATGGCCAGCCATCTTCGTAGGTGAGATAGTTATATCCTAGAAATGCGTCCTATGTAGATAAATGTGTGAGAAAGTTATCCAACTGATAACCAGGGTATGTAACTAACCCCATCTGAAACGCCTATACTCATATTCACTGAAGCTAGTTAGTGCGACGTATATGCAGCAAGAAGAAAAGGATCATGCTTACTGTAATGGTAAAACAAAACATCCTGGTCAGAATCAATACTGAGCACGCCACAGCTTCCAGGAGCATAAACTTCGCCATAGTGATTTGATGCATAAACCGTAGTGCCGCCGCCGTCCAGCAGCGACACATTATCCCTGTCAACATATGGACCGGATATATCTAGAGACCGGCCTATTTGGATTGAATACCTGAGATAAAAGAATTAGAAACGCACACACATACAGAGGGAGAAGTGGATAGATGAATTTGCTCACTCGGTCCCTGGGGTAGGAAGATCATTACGTTCCAGCCCACAACAGTAACCCCGACTATACCACAGATAGTAATAAGGAGATTTGTAGCTGATCCACGACCCCTCTTCCGCAGTAAAGTTGGTATTCAAAGACAAATGCGAGGCATCGGGCTTCTTTGCATTTTCCACTGACAGCAAATCGCCTGACAAGGGAACCTGCCATATATCTGTCCAGTAGCTACCAAATGCCAGATACGCCTGGCTACCATCAACAATAACACTGGGATCGAGAGCATTGGAGCCGTTATATGGATAAACATTCGCATACTTCCCCGAGACAGTGTTGACCAGAGCCCCGTGATCCGTCCAGGATCCTACTTCGAGGGAGTCTGAAGTTGCAACGCCAATAGAGCTGTTGCGTGTATTGATTGTGGATACACAGTAAAAGCAGTAGAAGGTGTTGTTATACTGAATTACTGTCGGGGCCCAAGGTTGAAAGGGATCCCCTTTGTCAATCACACTGGGTCTTCGGTTCAGAACTTCACCGACTGGTTTCCATGGCCCACTGAGATTGGAGGCCCTGTAATACTCGATTCCGCCACTGGTTTGGAAAAGGTAGTATTCGTTGTTGTATAAAATGATACTTGGATCTCGGGCTCGGTGGTTTGTTGTATGTGCAAGAGGGAAGTTGGATGAATTCGATAATGTCTGAGCTGTCGTTGTCGAAGTCAGGATTACTAATATCAATAATAATGCATAAGGGGCCGCTCCCAAGGCCCCATGGGCCGACAGCAACATTGAAAAGATATATTTGCAATATTTGCACTGGTAGTTTATCTTTTTTGCCCTATTTCATGGTGAAAATTTGACAATTTTTCTTTTTCTCAATATCTCACGCCGTCGGAGAATATTATTTCAATAGAATTCAAAGCTGAGGAAGATACGAAGAATAAGTACATCTACAGCAAGCACGTCGCAAGAAAAGAAGTGGATAACATTTGTAAGTGCTTACTACTACGTATTACTTAGTACTCCGTAGACAATACATACACCGATACCGAGACTACGGTAGATCAGACAGAAAGAACAAAGTGGGTACGAAAGAGAAAAAAACAAGGACGAATGACACAAGGAGAACAAATCGATAGTGACGGTCTAGGCAAGGGCACATAGCCCTAGTCCAAGATTTTTTTCTCCCCCAAACTTTTCAAGTCTCGTCAATTGGCTCGCGAGACGTTTCCAATCAGTCTCAGGAGCGTTGTCGGTTGATTAAAAGGCGCCCCTCATTTTTCTTCTGAATGACGTCTGGCCAGTCGGAGTCTATGGTAGCCCAAATGCATGCACGAGGGAGGGCTAGAAAGGAAGCTGATAGCCAGCCTCAGGCAGAAAAGGGAAAGCGGACGTTGTAATAGGGCTTATCCAAACCTAATCTACCCGCCAGGCTAAGCCGTATCGGGCAAAGGAATTTCCCTCGAGTTGCTTGATCCGGATTAGCCCGGCTCCTTGTAACCGGTCGCGATGAGTAATTGACTCGTCACTACGCATCTCTCCAGCGACTCTATACAATGTAGTATATACGATAGTAAATGCAAAGATCATCGTCTATTGACTATGCTGCTCATTCGATATCGGGCCGAATTATGCCAGGTTAAATCGTCACTCCGGCAAGACCGGCGCTGATTCTCACCGATCTCTTCCCTCTTCCATCTCTTATTGCTCAGTCCAACGTTCTAGATCCGACGGCCTACTTGTATCT
Organism: Penicillium sp. OUCMDZ-019; assembly: GCA_011750695.1. NCBI lineage: Eukaryota > Fungi > Ascomycota > Eurotiomycetes > Eurotiales > Aspergillaceae > Penicillium > Penicillium sp. OUCMDZ-019. The sequence continues at coordinate 187,941 of WTTZ01000033.1, read as the reverse complement.
CGCACTAAATTTGTGGGTAGTTAGATAACAAAAAAATATTGCGTGATAGTGACAATAACTGCCCGTAAGGCATCAATCAATATACATGCCATACAATATGTCTATGAACCTCCTATAGTAGTACCTATAAAACATGCACTGCCACGGTCAACACTGCCACGTCTCGCACAAGTCACGAGTCATGACTGAAATTCTGACAGCACTGCCACTGTCACTGCCACGTCAGCCGCAAGTATCTAACTGCTAGTTGTATCACACCGGATTCATATTAGGGTTATGCAACATGTAATGAGTGAGAATAACCCCGAAATTATGGGAATTGTCAACTATCCCGATAAACTCGAGCAATTTTTAATGAAAATGCCGCAAAGTCAAATGGGGTACTACCGATAAATTATATGAATGAAGAGAGAGAAGAAAGACACCACTATTGATTGCCTAGTGCTCACTACCTTGCATTTTCGCTATCTGACACGTCATAAATCTTGGATAATAAGCTGAATCCAATATATGCAAGTATTCCGGACGATCCAATGTCCATGACCCACTAACTAGTGCGTTTCGATTTTCTTATCCAATTGATTCAATATGGTCTGTTACAATGCAGGTGTATGTACTAGTGCCATAATAGATGGTGTTGCCATCATCCGGCGATTCTCCAGTGCTCAGGGTGTCTCCGTATTGCCAAAACATGTCACCTGACATGCCTGTCGTGTCGAGGGAAGTGGCTTGCCATGGTGCCTCAACCTCGCATTGGTCATCCGTCACTCCGAATTCTTCGAGAAGGCATGGCTTGCCTATGGCTGCACAGGCTGCTCCGTGCGTTGACACCCAGCTGCTACCCCAAGTTTCGGCTTCGCCCCCTGATAATTATATGTTAGTTAATTCGTCAGAAAGTTCAAATTTTCCCCCCTAACATGAGAATAATAGTCTACCAGGAACGTCTAGGATATACTTACAGCTGTCTGGATACAAATGGATAGTGCCAAAATCGATATCAGGGACGGAAAGGAGAGCGGTAAAGTTCGTTCCTTCGTCGAATAAGTACGGATATGAGCCATCCGATCCGGCAGTCAGACCAAATCCCTCTAAGAAAAGTGTGAGCTTATATCCTTGCATCCAAACCAATAAACTGTAAGTTCAACTCACCGTCACCGATAGTCACCATGTGGTTTGGATCCAAAGATTTGATGTAAGCACTCGTGGTCGTCACCCAATCAGTGATAACCGATGTGTCGCATCCAGTGCAGCGTGGTTCATTGGCAAGTTCCCATGCAAAGATTGCTGAGGATGTGCTATACCGACTTACCACAGCTTTGATGTATGCTTGGTATACTTCTTGAATCTCTGTGGTATTATACCAAGTTGTCTGCGAGCCTCCGTAAGCAGCCACATACGCATCCATGCCGCCATAGTCGTCCCAGTTATTGACAAAAGGAATGATCAACTTGACATCATAGGTTTCGGCAGCGCTGACAACGGAATCCAATCTCTCAAGGCCATCAGCTCCCGTGTTTATTGTCGCTGTGCCATTTTCAAGGAGCTGGAACCAGACCGTCCCCGATGATGGAACAGTGTTGACATCGTTGAATCCCCAGACTCGAAGAATCTTCAAACCTGAAGATGAAATGTCTTTGAGGACAAGTTCGACATCACTGTCGTCAGTCAAAAAGGGGAGCCAGTAGGCGTTTGTCCCAGCGTAATAGTTTGTTTCTCCATCAATTGTGAAGTTGAGTCCAGTCACACTGGGAAAGCCAGTTGATGTTGGGGCTGATGAGATAGTGCTTGATTTAGAAGTAGTTGTTGATGAGGATGATGATACCGTAGACGACGAAGATGTCGTAGTCGTGGCCAAGGTTGTAGTACCTTGATCAATGAGTATACAAATACACAAATACAACAACACAACAAACAGGAAGCTTGCGTACCTGGAACACATTGACTGTAAAAAGCATTTTGATATGTGCATACATATCCTGAAACACAAACCGTGGCGCCTGAATAGCCACTACCTCCACATTGACCGTAGGCACCTACAGTCTGAGCTGACACAGCAGAGCAACCCAGAAGGGCAGAAACCAGAAGGGTTATCGCCTTCATTGCCGCAAAATTATTATTCTGATTTCATCTCGCGAAATAAAAAGCGATTGAAACTTTTTTTCCCATCCATTGTTGGGGGATAAGTGCCTGAATTTATGGTTCCCTGACTAGTACAGGTCTCTTAGGGCTAATTTGCGGGGAGGAAGTTGGCAACGTCAAACAAAACACTCTTTCCCCCGTCTCTCCTATTCAATTATGGTAAATAACCATGTCTATATGTTTATCTAAAAGCGAGTGTTTCTCCCATGGCGATATGTAATTGGCGTGTTTCCTGTAGTACCTAAGTTGGCCTCAGGTTGTCGCGGAATCACGGCAAGGAGCGTTGCAGTGCAGTGCGGAGCGACGGGACGCTTAGGTATGTTTGTTCTTGTAAGGTCCTTAATTTAACTCTCCAGCAGGAGATTAGAGGTTCTCTCTCGTGCTTGCTTTGCATTTACCAACCACCCATCTAGCAACCAGTTCCACGGTTTGACAAGCAGACAGCAGTGTAAGCATACTCATAATTAGAGCTATTCGATATATTGTTGTAATTGACCGATTTCCTATGACTGGTGTAGGGTTGGACTATAGCGCTATTGTTCGGAGCGTGCAGCGTGACTATCCAACGGAGTTTGTACTCAAAATGAGTAAGACTGAACGCCAGGTGGCAAGGATTTGGTCAGATATTTTGGGCTTAAAGCCAACAGAAATCGGAGCAGATGCAAACTTTAAAGCGATAGGTGGAAACTCCTTGTTACAGCTAGATTAGCCAGTCGCCTGTGAAAGGCATTCGCATGCTCTGTCCCGCTGGCTGTCATTATTGGCACTCAAAATTTATGAGATTTATCTGCGAAGATAGATGAAGTGCGAGCATGTCAGCCTCAGCACGAAATAAATATCCTTTACAAATGCAAGGAGGTCGCCTTTCTCAGATTTAGGTATTAATTATAACAGCTTGACAGACCTTAGAATGAAATGATGAAGGAGTCCCATCTATGTAACAAGCTCGCTGTCGTAGCCGGACTACTACCTGCGTATCATGACACATTAACGTTCTTTGCTCGAATCGAATGACTCCTTCACAGGCTCACCTGGTGATGCATTGAGATGCGACAGAAATGAGGGAAATACTGCAGCACAAGAAGAATACCTAGTGAAAACAATTAATGTTTATTCTCTAGTATTAGACGTTTGCCATGTACAAGCTACAAATAAACATAGGGCGTACAGTCATTGTCGTCTAGCGTACATTTCTCGCATGTGATCGATCAAATTCTAGGTTCTAGAAGCTATCGCTCATATTGGTCGATTTGTATGAATGAATTATCCGAATTCTTTAAATGTATAGCAAATGCATCAGCGCAGATATAACGCTCCAATCTCGAGTAATTCCCGTCTTGATCACTAAATATGAAAGGAGAAAATTGAATGCTCATTTAAGATTCACGTACGGAAAACGAGGGACGTTGGAAACAATTTCAGGGTCCCCCTAAAAGTTGACAATTGGTATCATGACTGATATGAAATCAATGACACGACTTACTGCGACAGCGTACGTCATGGCGAAGAACGAACTCTATATATGAACGACCCACGCCTAGGTCAAAAGGCTTGCCTTACTCTCCCAACACAAGATTTAGGTCCAGGGGCGCCTTTCCACGCAACTGCGGTCCTCTAGGATGTCTAGTTATTCAACGATTCTGAGTAATGCGCATGCAGCATCGAAGTCTCACTTCGCTTTCATTGTCTTGGTTCTCATATTTTGCCCCAACTATGACACAGCACCTCAAAGACTTTGCTTGCAACCAACACTAGGATCAAAAGTAAGTTCGGATGCTCGCGATGTCTGCCCGGGAAACCGACTCATAGACGATGTCAATATCTAGCGGCGTATTCAACCAGGGACACACAACTGGCGAGCATTGGGGATCATGTCTCCGGATTTTCCTCAAACCCTCAATGTCTCCAAGCCTAGTTAATCTTGACAGAGCAACGTCATCTCATAAAAAAACCACCAACTACCCGGCCGCGTAACCGCGCCTGTGAGAAGATGGATCCACAACATTGATCAGCTGAACACCAATTTAGTCGCAACATTGTTCCATCGTAGAACTGAAATTATGGAAACATTTGGCCCCTTTCACAAAAAATGGCCCATATCTCGACAGAATTGGCAATCGTCGGCCAAACTCCATAATCCCAAAGTGCAAATTAGCATCGAATCCGCGATGCCGGTCTATGGTATGCTATCACCTCCAGGGGTCCCGTCGTGGTCAGCGTGTGCAGCAATGGTATGGTCTCGACAATGGCACAATTCCTTAATAGGGCCGTCCTGGACAGAAGAAATAGCAAAGTCATAATCATATACATAGATCTTTTATGCTCTGATTGGTAGATTAACCACAGGGACCTTGCCTAATTAAGCACTAGCCTGTGGGTCATTGTTATCCATTTGATTAGATGTGCCAAGGACATCGGCTAGTCCCAATATGGTGTTAGTGTGGATATTTAGCGTTGTCCACACACGTAATAATCGTTCGTGTGGGCCCCAGCCCACAAGCCCTAACTTCGCTTGCCTTTCTGGCTGCTCTAGCTTCTGAGCCAATTTTCCGTTCGACGCTGGAAACAAAAGAGGTGTGTTCGTTTGCTTTGTCTACACATTATCATACTATGTTGATTACATGTAATTTCCCGGCCAAGGAGTAGACGAGATGTCAAATGTTAATTATTTCCCATGTACTCCGTACTCCGTACTAAGTATCTAGGTGCAAATGCTAGTATATGTCCACCACATGTCACTCAGCTATTGAAAATGACACTGACAAATGAGAAAAATCCCGAATGTGGCAGGTTCGTAATTTAGCAATTCCATCGTTGTACCCCGTACGGAGTAGAGATAAAGAATTTCAACAGTGGAGAAAGTGCGTGGCAATTGCGCGCGATCTGACTATCTGATACATAACAAACAAAGAAAAGAATCCAAACAAGCCAAAGTCCGATAGAGCCGGTCGAATGACGTCGAGTATACTTAGTACGTACGTATTACGGAGTACATAGTAACCTGAAAACTTGGTTAGGAAACATTATTATGGCAGCCTACGCCAGTTAACACTGAGAGGATCAGCCAACATCCTGAAAAGATCATATCTTCCAAGGTTACCCCCTATTCTCACAAGCTTTTCTTCGTATAATACGTATATAGATTATTCCTGTACTCCGTTCCGTACCTAGGCAACAAAAATAACAAGGATCATGGCCATCCAGTGACATCCATCGTGATCCATGTATCCGAGGTGCACTAGATGCCACTAGACATGGCTAGCACGGAGTAGCGCAGCATGCCATGTCGATCGGGCTGGGAAAATTGAGGACGAGTTCATGCCCCACTTTGGGCTGGACTACAGTAGGAGTCTTTTCTCTCTCTCTCTCTTTTCTCTTCTATTTTTGTACTCTGTACGCACAGTAAAACCTGTTTATAAAGAATCAATCTAGGCCACAGTTTGTTCGTTATGATAAAATTCGTCTAGTAAGATTCCCCTACTAGATATAACACCCCACTTCTACCTTTATAAATAGACTTTACTTCTATTTTTAAAGAAATATCTTATATTTTTTGCCAAGCCACTAAATTCTACATAAAAGTTATCCTCGATATAATGAAATTTGTGTGGGGGAAGATTTATAAAGTAATAAACTTCGTACTAGCAAGGAATAACGAATTTTGTATGGGGTTCTGAACTAGGCTGCAGGTTTTGTTCATCATAGACTGGAGTTCTTTATAATCGGCTGCCGAGCCGGATGTTCGCGGCAACCGAGCCCGCCGTGCCAAGGTTGAGTATCGCATGACAGGCGCATGGTGTTGTGCGTACATGCTATATTATAAAAGAATATGAGTATGCAGCAATATACTATAGGATGTTCTGGATGCTATTAAGTATATATATCTCCATAGACACTACATGTACTCTGTGTGTGTACATATTTGAAGAAACGCCAAGACGCCGAACCGCCGAGTCTCCCGCCCTGCCCCACAGCGTGACTCGTGCAGAACCCTGATCGTCGATGTGCCTTGAATCATGACTGACCTATTACCTAGGTATTGATTATTCTAACATCATACGTCCAATCCCGGATGCCGAGTCGTGGCTACCAATCACTTTGGGGGCGGCACCACTAGAGGAAGCGTTTGCCTTATTTGTATTAGTACTAGGCAGTAGTATTACCGTAAGAATTTCAGTCCAAGAGGATACTAACGGGTTAATTAGAGGCCGGCTTTTGATTAGGAGAGAATGGTTATTTCATCTCATGGCAACGGAGAAAGGGTTCGGGTGTAGAGTACGTGAGATGAAACATAGGACGAGATGCAATGAAGCAAATATATGACAGAATGCATAACTGCAAGTAATGTATGTAACCCAATACATCCATGGATATAAGACCGAAGTATAAGCTCGACCAGTGACAGTCCGCATCCGGATCTGCATGCACGGGCTTACTTCCACGGCCCTACGAGCTATGTAATCATAGTTAGAGTCAGCATAATCATTGTGCATTGTGCAGTGTGTATAGAAATGCCAGCAATATTAGTTCCTGCCAACCCATGCAGCCTGGTTGGACGTGGGGCTTCTAAGGATTCTTCCCTGTCTGCCCTTTGATTGAAAAAGGCCCTCTTCCTCTCTTCCTCTACTTCTCTCTCTCTGTACATTCTCGCCTGTACATTCTATACCTCGCATCGTACATAACAGAGCTTGCCACAGCTGTATCTAGCCAGTAGCTGCTCCTGCATGGAACTGCCCTTCTAGGCACACATCTACAATCCCAGCGAGTAAAGCAAGTAGCCCTTAAAACGCCATGCGACAGTCGGATTCCTTCAGCGTCCTCGGCGCGGCCTCCCTGCTCGTCGCCCTAGCCACCGCACTCCCCGATGGAAATTCAGACATGAATATGGACGAGGACGCGCCGCAGAGCTACTTTGCCCTGGGCGAGCACTCCGGCTCCATCCTGGCTCACATCGTCCTCGAAGTTATCTCCTGGTGCTTCATTCTTCCTGTTGGTAAGTTTCGTGTTCCATGACTTTACCTTTTCTAAAGCTGACCGAGCAGCTGTCATGCTGAGTGTCGCTCATTCGCGGTACACTATTCCCCTGCAGCTTGTGTTTTTGATTGTCAATGCCATTGCACTGCTCTTTGGCATCATCTACAACACTTCCACCCCGGACCTGTACGAGAACAACGCCCACCACAAGATCGGTTGGATCGCAACCTGGGTCATGTGCGCGCAAGTCGTCATTGGCCTCATTTATGCCTATTCCGGCCGCGGCCGATCCAACTCCGGACCTGACTATGAGCGCGCCACCTTCATGCCTGTCTCGACCCAACAGCTGTACTCACCCGTCGGCGAATACCGCTGGTCCGGCGACAGCGGCCAGGGCACCAGCGGCCCCGCGACTCCGGCCGAAGAGCACTTCCCCAAACCAGAAGACGACGAGGAGGAAGAAGATGTCGAGGTGCCGACTCCTCTCGCGCTCGGCTGGTTGCGCAACGCCGCCTTGGATAAATTCTTTGCCAGTCGTGTTCCCAGTCTGGTGTCGAACCGCGCTCTCCGGGTACTACGTGTTGTTTATAACGTGATTGACCGTATCATCCTGCAATTTGGCTTCATTGCTGTGGCCACGGGTGGGGTCACTTATGGCGGTATCTTTGTATGTATTAACACTAACTTTTCAAGATATATTGGCTAATATGCTCTTTAACAGAAAGGAGACGAAATCTTCAGCGGATTGGCGCATTTCATTAAGGGCGGCATTTTCTTTTGGTATGGTCTCGTTGTCCTGGGCCGGTTTATGGGCTGCTGGGCGAACCTCGGATGGTCTTGGAACCTGAAGCCCGCGGGCTCGCGCGCTGTGACGGGAGAGTTAGTTGAATCTGCTCTCATCTTCACCTATGGCTCTACCAATGTCTTCCTGGAGCACCTCGCAGGATGGGGCAAGGCGTGGACTGCTCAGGATCTGGAGCATGTGTCGATCTCTGTCATGTTCCTTGGCGCTGGACTGGTAAGTTTTCTCTCGATTCCTTTACATTTTATCGTATCTAACAAGAAACAGTGCGGTCTGCTCCTCGAGTCGAACCGGGTCCGAAATTGGCTGAAACAGAGCATCATGGGCCAGACAGCGGCGTCCGAGCAGCAAGAGGACGAAGAAACCAGCGGAGTCTCATTCAACCCGATGCCGCTCCTGATTATTTTCTTGCTGGGAGTAATGATGGGCGGCCACCAGCAGGAGCATATGGTATCGACCATGGTGCATAAGCAATGGGGCGACCTGCTATCTGGCGCAGCAATGGCTCGCGCTGTGACCTACACAATCACCTATGTCAAGCCGCCGACGTCGCATCTGCCGGCGCGTCCGCCGTCGGAGCTCGTCGGGGCGTTCTGTCTGATCTCTGGCGGGCTCATCTTTATGCTGAGTGTGAGTTTTTCTTCCTCGTTTCTGTTCTGAATCATACTGACTAACTGGGCAGGCCTCTGATATCATGGACGTCATGTTCTTGTACGATCTCGACGCCATGTTCACTTTCAACATAGCCGTAGGCCTGTCCTGCTTCATCATGGCGTACGAAATCTTTGTCATCGCCATCAAAGCCTGGGCTGTTAAGGGGACAGTCCAGAACCACGCGCGCTCGTGGTCTGCAGCGTGAGAAATTCGCAAAATCAACTCTCAACGAAAAAAAAAAGTAAAAGAAAAAGAAAGCGTTCTTTACTTCTTGGCGTCCTTTATGGATTGATTTATTCGGGCTTCATCTTGATGATCTGTTTTTTGTTTTTTTGTTTTTAATGTGTCTTTGCGGCATGATTCCCCACGAAGTTAACCTTGGAAGCTGATACTACGAACTATTACGTAGTAATATATACTAGATATGGCTGTTATTGATTTATGAGATAGTTGTGAATGAACAGATGGCTCTAATCTATGTTTTCCCCCTTTCTCCCTTTTTTTTTAGTCTTGCATATACTGCATGTAATCTTTAAGTAAGATGGAACCACTATTCCACATGAATTCTGCGTGTGGCTGACGTAGTGACAAGGAGTAGTAGTACTCCAGTTTTGCCTTAATAATCCATTGACGATGATGCTAGTGGATTGTTATCACTATTATTATATTCAGGTTTATAGTGCATACCCAGCCTATAGACTATGACACCCTAATCCCCAGCATTAGGGGCCGGTGGTGCCTATAAGAGCCTCACACTTTGTAACCAATCTGGCACATTCCTCGCCCCAAGTCGCCTAAATGTGCAGGGCCTTTAGGGCTGCTAAAAGGGCCCATCACCTGCAATAGCTCCTCCTCGTCTTCATTTGTTGGTGGTTGGGTTGTGGGTGAATACGTGGACAGGCTCTGAAAGCACGTGACCACCTTAACCCTGATCGGCAGCACCGATTGCTGCTATTATTAGGGAGTACTATTTATTATAATAATAATTCCCCGTGCTTCTTCTTTGTGTTTGTAAAAACCTATCCGAAGTGAATAAATTATCCAGATATACAATGTAATGTTTGCCATTAAGTAAAGTAGGTAGGGCTGCAATTGTAGCTTGAGTGTGATTTTCCCCAAACTCCTTTGGCACTATTAACCTGTGCCTTTGCCCTTCCAATGCTAGAACTAGAGAAAGATGAATTCTTTTTGAGCCATCACCCAGGCCTTGAATCCACAAGGTATTGGTTTATTTTTAACAGTTGTAGTAGGTGAGCAGTGGAAAATATCGGAGAAAAAAGACGAGGATAAAGATATTGAAGGCTGTATTCGACAATCTCAATAATTACAACATGAATAAGTACAAATATAATAATATAAACCATACAATAATACTAAAATTCAAATCAATCTCTGAAATTCTCCGTCAGCATCACCTCCGCATTTCCAGCTTAGCCTCCTTCTCTATGCTGGCTTCATGGGACATCATGCAATACTCAAACCCGGCCCTCTTGATGACACCAGTCCACTTCAGCAACGGGACGCGTGTAAGATCGTCTCGCTCGCCCATTTCTCCTTCGAGGCGCGACATCAGTTCGTCCACCGAGACGGTAACTCGTCCCGGATAGTGGGTGAAATTGATGCCGTTAGTGTTGGCAACAGTCGACTCACAGAGCCAGCTCGCGACATCCGCGGCAGGAATCATGTCCATACGCCCAGCCCAGCCGGTTGCATCAGGCATTGCTTTGGTCATGTCCACGAAGTGTGCGAACACATCTAGGAGCTCTTTGGACGCAGGCTCGTGTGTCGTCGCGGGACAGAATCGGTATATGGAGGAAGGAACTCCCAGCGTGGCACCAGCGCGCTCGAGAATCCGCTCACTGGCCCATTTAGATGCCGTGTATCCGTCCGTCCCGTCAAGAGGCGGCGTGCTGTCAGCGGCTGAGACGGTATCAATGATGCCATTACCGCCGAACACGGCTCCAGTCGACATGAAATGAATTGGTACCTTTCCTGGAGCAGCCAACTTGACTAGCTCTTTGGTCGGATGCACGTTGCTGGGCCGCAGAACGTTGTAGTTGTCCCAGAAGGAGCGTGCGGCGCCCATGTGTAGTATGACATCTACCTGGCTCGCCAGATCGACAAAGTCCTCTGTGCTGAGCCCGAGCAGTGGCGCCGAAAGGTTGCCGGCGTGGCATCTGATCTTGGGAGATGACAAGTTTAGCTTAGCGGGATCTCGAACAGCGACGCAGTGGATTGTCTCGACGTCGGGTATGGCTGCAAGTTGTGGGATGACATATTTAGCTAGGAAACCTGTTCCTCCTGTGACGACGACCGCCTTGCCGGTCTTTTTCTCTTGAGCTGCGGCGCGGGTCTTGGAAACCTTGTCGAGGAACGAAGGGACGGTGGGCGGCGCAGTCTCGGCCTCCCAGTCGAGGGGAGCTACGCTCGCCGACTCGTCAATCTTGTGCGCCATTTCGCTGAGCGTACTGGCGCCGAGGAGATCGACTAGGGACAACGCAGTGTTGAACGTACTACGGATTTGCGACTGAAGGCGGATGATCAGGAGCGAGTTGCCGCCAACAAGGAAGAAGCTGGTCGAGGGACCGATCTCCAGTCCGAGGTCCTTGATGCTTTTGCCCAGGACCTCGCGCCAGACGCTGCGCAACTGTAGCATCGTCTCCGTGAGCTCTGCATCATCTTCTTGCACTGCCTGCACTCTCTTGGGCAACGGCAACGCCTTGATCGCTTTCCGGTCAACTTTCGAGTGGTTGGAAAGCGGGAACTTGTCTAATGCAATCGCCGCCACGGGGACCATATACTGCGGCACATCCAGATTAACTAGCAGTCGCTCCAAGAAGGCCGCCGGATCCGCGACGCCGTGATTCGGCGCGAATACCACATGCGCGACCAGGAATTCGGGGTCGCCATCCCGCAGCGTGACTACGGCCTCGTTGATCGCTCCGCCGGCCGCTGCCACGATGTTATTCTCAATGTCGCTGAGCTCGATTCGCAGCCCCCGGATCTTGACTTGCGAGTCGCCTGCGATGCGGCTGTGGAACACCATGGCGCCGTCTTCGCGCAGGTGCGCGATATCCCCCGTCCGGTACATGCGTGTCCAGCCATTGGCGATGTCTTCGGGCGTTGCGAAGGGGTTGGGTACGAAATGCTTTTCTGTCAGCTCTGGGTTTTTGAAGTAACCAAGTGACACTCCGGCTCCACCTAGATAGATTTCCCCGGGGCTTCCAATGGGCACCGGCCTCAGCTCCTCGTCGACGATATAGGTGTCGTAGTTGGGCAGAGAATACCCGCACGGAATACGGCCCATGTTCTCCAGCTCTTGGGTCTCACGGTACGCAATCTCCATCTTCGTGGACGAGATCGAAATCTCCGTCGGGCCGTATGAATTGTAGAAACGCAAGTTTGGCAGATCAAGTCTGGCAAATTCTTGAGTAACGACGGTGGTCAAGCTCTCGCCGCCACCAAAGGCCGAACGCCACTTTGATGCAAGGCGGAGATTATCGCCCCCGTACTGCATCCAGAGCATATACTCGGATGGCGTTGCCTTGGTGTACGTGATGGACTGTTCGTGCATAATCTTGGTGATTTCAAGGGGGTTACCGCGTGCGCTCCATGGGACGATGTATACGCTGCCGCCGTTGGTGAGACCGGTGTATATCCTAGACGGTCGAAGATCATCAGCATTTGCATCTTTTAATTGTTCAAATGACAGTGCAAATCTAAGCGAATGACAAATTGAGAATTGAAGAGAAAGGTATGGCACTTACTGATCCGAGGAATGATTGAAGGTGAATGCACTCTGCTGCAGAGTGCGCTCGGCACCTAATTTCCACATTTTTGTATAGCCCTCGATTTCGTTCCGTAGACCTGAGTGTGTGACCACGATACCTTTGGGTGTACCAGTGGAACCGCTAGTGTAAAGAATCGCAGCTGGCGAGTCTACCTGTGCAGAGTTTGTAATGGGAGTGGAAGCCTTGGAACCGACAGTAGTTACATCGATGATATGGGCGCCATCGACGCCCAGCTGCGGCACATCGTGCAATGTAGTAGCGTCCGCGAGGATTGCTGTCGGTTCACAGTTCTGAGCAACTGATGCTAGACGGGGAAGAGGATTGCGAAGGTCCAGCGGTACATAGATAGCACCCACCCGCATGATAGCGAGCATGGAACATACCCAGTCTGATGCTGCTTGTTGGAAGACGGGCACTCGAGAGCCACTACCAGCTCCCTTGGTTTTTAACGCCTCGGCAATTGCTTCGATACGGTTTGTCATGTCGCTGTACGTGAGTTCATTGCCAAACCCATCCAAGAGGGCGATTTTGTCTCCATTATCTCGGGCAACCTGATCGATTCGATGGGGGAGTGTTGCTGGCCATTCGGAGGTCAGGCGGGGGCCACGGCCAACCTGGATGGCCTGAGTGCGCTGTTTTTCGCCATAGAGAGGAGTGTCCTTCAGAGACAGTGACGGATTGCTGGTCAAAGTTTCGAGGAAATGGGTAAAGGTCTCAGAAAACAGGACCGTCGCCGTCATATCATAGAGACTCTTCTGGGCCCGGATCATAACAACTGTGTCCACGGCACTGTCAGTCACATCTAATGTGATGTCGTATGCGCTTTGCCCGTGGTTAACTGTCTTGATTTCGAATTCAGTGTTGCCAAATGCATGCTTGGTTGGAAAGCCCTGACGATAATCAAGGAATGCCTGAAAGAATGGACTATACGATGAGGAACGATCCACGTTCAGCTCGGCCAACAGAACATCAAAAGGTACCCGAGAATTCTCAAGCGCTCCATAGTGGATGTTTCGTGCCTCGAGCATGGCATCGGTAAATTGTTGATGGCTTTGACGTCTAAATCTCAGGGGAAGTAGATTGAGGAAGAATCCAACACTTCCTTGGAGATTGGGCTCGGAGCGGCCGGCATCAGCGACACCAATTGTCAAATCTGGTGCGTCCATGAAGCTGAAAAGCATGGCCTTGAAGGCAGCTAGATAAAGATGGAATGGCGAAGCTCCGTTGGTCTTCGCAAAAGACTTGACTCGCGCTAACAAGGCAGGCTCCAGTCGGAACTCTACTTGATGGGTATCGTATATCTTCATCGACTTTCTGGCGCTGACGCGAGCCATTGGTAGGAGTGGCAAGACAGTTGGCGGGTCACTGTCAGGGAACATCTGCCGCCAGTAATTGAGCTGCCCATCCAGTGCTCCGCTGTCCAAGGCCTTACGTTGAGCCACAGAGAACTCTGGGTATTGCCGTGGAGGTGCTCCGAGATGTTGGCCGTCGTAAGCCTTTTCCAGGTCGGCAAGGAAGATTTGCCAGCTAATGCCGTCCATGATAATATGATGATAGTTCATGAGGAGAAAATGGCATGACGGAGAGAGCGTCAGGAGAGCCAGTTTCAGCAAATCGCCGCTCTCCAAATCAAGATGGTATGATCTTATTTTGGCGTACTCGGTTGCAACGTCTTCTTCGGATTCGATTTTCTTACACTCAAGGCGCAGTGGAGAACTGGGCATGACTTTCTGGCTAGCCTCGCCTTCCGCGGTCTCATCTGCTACGAAACAGGTGCGCAACGACTCGTGTCTGGAGCAAACGAGACGTATGGCCCGTGTTAAATCGTTGACACGAAGATCTCCCGTGATGCGGTAGTACGTGGCGACGTTATGTGTACTTTGGTCGGCGAGCAGATGCTGAAGAAACCAGTATCGAGACTGTGCTAGGGAAATAGGCACACTCTTCAAGAACTTTTGTGGTCGTCGGACAGGAGGAGGGAATGCGTCTGTTTTCGCATTAGCCTTCTGAGATTCTGCGACGGTAACGTCCTCATCGCCCACTTCAGAACCTACAGATGACTGCGCTGTCGACGGCGTTTTAATAGTAGGAGACATAGATCCCGGTGTCGAATTGGCCTTGGATGTATCGGCACTTGATCTTGAATCCTCTAGCTGCTGGAGAGGTACTTTCAGCTCTAACTTCGCAACGGGTTTCGGAGCTTCGGCCTTTGGCGCGTCAATGCCAGCTAGGACTGCTTGCGGCAGGAGTTCCAGCGCTCTCTGGCATAATTCTGTGGGTGAAGCTCCTCCGATAATCTTGAGCACCGGTATGTCGACCTTCAGTTCTTTCAAGAACCACGCTCGCACTTCAACCGCAACCAAGGAGTCAATTCCAAGTTCGTTGAGGGGCGCATCACGGTCGATTGCCTGATCACCAAGCTGCAATATCACACCTAATTTCTCCGAGAAACAATCTGGATGGTTGTTAGTATAATGACTGGGATTTTCAATAAAAGCATCTTACCGATTATGACGTCCAAGGCTTCCTTCTTAGAAGCCACCTGGGCGAGCTGTTGGCTCAGGGGAAGAGAAGTCTTTTTGCGTTGATCCCCGGAGCTAGATTGAGTGCTAGGTTTCTCGATGATGCAGTGTGAAAAGAGGGGATTGGTGAACCACGGCCCTTTAACGTCCTCGTCTTCGCGGAAGTGACGCACGCCCATCGTTACGACTGCCTCGGGCAGTGTCTCGTTGTCCTGAGGTTGTGGGAGACCGGCTCGGATGGTTTCTGCGAACGCATTGCGTAGATCCGCCTCAGAGATGGGCTTGAGTCCAAGTCCGATCAACTGATCGCGAACAACTTGGGCTGCTGACTCGACATAACCAATACCAACGACACGGCCAATATCGAAAGTAGAGCCCGCAAGGCCGCGCTTTCTTCTCTGCCTGGCCAAGCCATTCAAATATCCACATCCGGCAGCGTACAAGGACTGGCCTGCGTTGCCGCAAACCATGGATACCGAGGAGAACATAACGAAAAAGTCAAGGTCATCTTCGCTAAATGCATCTTCGAGGTTGATCGCCCCCTCGACTTTGGGTCCAATGATCTGTTGCATCTTGTCTGCCGACATTCTTGCGAAGAGCGAGTCGTGGAGGACCATGGCTCCGTGAGCCACACCAGCGATTGGGGGACAAGTGTCTCTAATGACCTTTACCGTACTCTCTACACTCTCGATGTCAGTAACATCCATGGGGAGTACCTTGACGGTTGCGCCTGAGGCCTGGAAAGAGTCGATCCATCTTGGATCGATATCAGGGCGTCTACTCGTCAAAACAACGCAGCCTGCGCCATTTGATACCATGTATTCACAAAGCGATTGCCCAATCGCACCACTCAGGCCAACGAGGACATAGGTCTTGTCTTTTGAGAAGAAGCCCGAGACATCCAGAGGACGCACTGTTGTCTTCACCAGCCCGTCCGAAGGCCAGCGAATGGCACTCGTCGCATAGTACTGAGTGGATGGCTCCGTAACCTGGCCAAGTTGAATGACCAAATTTTGGAATTCCTCCTGAACAGTCGAAGCCGCAATCGCTCTCGTAACTGCTTTCTCAAGACGATCCACCAAAATTCCTTCGTCGTATGAAAGAGGCAGCGAAGACTCGGACTGGAATAAAGTGGATGCATCAATTCGCTTGCAACCAACAGGCAAGTCCTGAGCAAGGCGAACTCCAAGATGTCCCCCTGTCAAGTCCAGATAGTGTGAAGGTTTTGCGAGGCGAAGTGTTTTGCGTAAAAAGTGTCGAGGTGTACGATTGCTTATCTTGATCCACGCTGAGTCGCTCACGCTTTCCGCTGAGTCATATGTGACGCTGAGACGAATATTTTGGTCCGAAATACGCTGAGACAAGGCTTCAACCAGGAGTCGATCTTCTTTCGAGCAATGCACCAGTAAGTGATCGCTGGAAGATAAGTTCTCAACCAAAGTCGCTGCTAGTAACTCGCTGGCAACAAGAACTAAAAGCTTTTCTGATGCGATGTTGCTAGAGTTAGGGACAGTCAGTTTCGCAACTGGAGACTGCTTATTAGTATTCGCGGTCGACAGTAGCACAGTTGTAGAGTCATCTTCGCTGCCAACAGCAACGAATAGGGAAGTGCCTAGAGCGAGCTGAAGTGCCATTGCGCTCGAGGACTCAACTTTGATAGAGCTTGCCCGGTCATCAACCGATGCTACGTTGACTAGAGAGACCGGGGAGTTGTCGCTCGGTGGTGAGAACGAGACTTTGTCGCTGTCTTCGATCGTTTGTTTCGTGACCGCTCGTCTGACAGAGTTCAGTCTAGCATTCAGGTCGGTATTGGCGACAATTCGAGGAATCTTGATCTTTCCATCTTCGATGAAAGCCTCGCGTTCCTTGGACCACAAAAGCGGCTGGGGTTCTTGCTCCCATTCATCAAGGGCATAGAGCTGTAGCAAATGCTCCGCGATAAGTTTCGAGATGTTGTCCTGCTCTATGTCCGTGATGTCGAGGTTGTTCAAGCTGACATGCGGCGCCTCTGTGCGCAAAGCGCGGCAGAAAGCAATACTTGCCATGTGGTATGGCTCATCTGCCAAGGCTCCTTGCGTGACCCATAAGATATTTTTCGCCAGTTCAGACATCCTTTTCACGCCCTCCATGTTATCCTCTGTGATATCCTTGAAAATTGGCGAGTCAAGATCCACCAGGTTGATAAACGTGCTCATCGGATTCAAATTGGACGCCTCTTCCTCGGTTGGTAGGCTATCAAGAATGATAGCTTCGCCGCAATAGCGTTGTAGGTGCTCTAGCAACTCCTCGGCCACCCGCGCAGTCTCCAGTGTACCGTTCCCAAGGATGACAAGGCTCTCTATGTGAATAGGGGCCGACTTGGACGGCGCGGACAACGGCCGGCGCAAAAATTGTACTCGTTCATCGACCGCTTGAGACACGACAACCGAAGCTGGCCAGGTAATAGGACTGACATCAGTATTGATTGTGTCAATTCCCGAGAAACCTGTTTTGCGCAGTACTGAATGCCAAGCGCCACGAGTTATGGTCGGTGACAATTTCCGACCATCATCCACGCCGAGCCACCAACCGGGGAGTACTCCAAAGATCATGTTGGTGCGAATGACCTCAATGGGCATGGTAAGTTCTAAAATTAATAGATATCCTCCAGGCTTCAAAAGCTCTCGCGTGTGCGCCAATGTCGTTTCAAGTGAACGAGTCGCATGTAAACAATTGGAAGCGATGACGATATCGTAGGAGTTGGGTTCGTACCCTTGGGATTTTGGCAATTTCTCAACATCGAAAGTTTTGAATTCCATCTTATCACTGTAAGCCTCGAAAAGCTTTTCTGCTTGGGCAAAGAAACCGACACTCAAGTCGGTGTACGTATAAGACGACATGGCGCCTTCGATGGTATCGAGGACCGCCTTTGTGGCTCCACCAGTGCCAGCACCTGTGAGTAGAGTAGTGTTAGAGCTTGCTACATATCCGAAATTGTATGGCGTAGCACCACCGACTGTGATGTCTGGATCTTACCTATTTCGAGTATTTTCGCGTGCGGATAGCGGTGGATGATTTGCTTCATCATTTTAGCCAAGAATTCATTTGCGACTTCCGCTCCTAAACTCTTCTTGTAATGCTGTTCGAGCATGTCGTCTTTGATCATGTGCTCCAAGATGGTTGTTTCGCCGCGCACAGAGGCGGGCAAGTTGTCGCCCACAGCACAAATGATCTTGACATTGCCATCCTCTCGGTATGGTGTGATCAATTTCTCGATGAATTCGGGAGTATCTTTTGACCATTCCCTCTTTATATGTGGATTTTTACCCTTAGAAACATTGAGTCGAACTGCGTTCAAGGTTAATATCAGCACCATCGAGGAGAAAATTGAAAGAAAGCAGCTAAATGGTATAAAAAAAGGTGCGGAGAGGCTTACCATGCTTTACCCAGTTCCGAAGGTGCAGGAAGTGCGGCGGGCCGTTATTCCAGTCTTCGTCAGTGAGTTCTGAGGCCCATTTTGAAATATAGAAATAGCAGAGCCTTTCGCAGACCATGCTCAAATCAAGTTCGTAGGAGGAAGGTTGTTGACCATCCGAGGCGAGAGCCCCATCTGCCACGGCTGAAGCAAATTTCGTATGAGTGAACATGACACGGTCGTCTGACTCTGCGGCCGGAGCCAAAGGCTTGATCACCAAATCTTCGACCTGAACCATACTATGTTGGCCATCTTCACTCAACAGTTCGATGAAACCAGAGAAAGCCTCGGAGTCTTCGAGGACAGAATACACTGGTACGCGAGATCCAGCAGGGAGCGGCGAACCACACGTTGCTGCATTAACCCTGATAGTTCCAATTACTGTTGGGACGTGCAGGGACCAGAGACGTTCATCCTGTCAAATATCAGAATTAGCGGTGGTTAAAACAAATGAAGATAAGTCTTATGAGATGTGTGGAGAGAGGCTGAAGGGGTGTGACCTACCGTTGGCGATGTGTACGCAAGTATCGAGGCTTGGAATGCAACATCGAGAGTACTGGGGTGAATGAGGTATCTGGAAGGCTCCGAATCCGCATAATTGTAAGCGTCGATCAGACCACTAGAGTGACCAAGTCGACGTTTTGTTGATGACAATGTTCTGAATGGACCTGTGTAGCCGTACCCAAGTCCGGCAAGGAACTCATAGAATTCGTCGCTGTCAACTGCGCGCAAGTTGTAGTCTTCCAGAGGTGTAGAAGATAGTGCGTCAACCTCTGGCTCCCCAAATACTATCTTCACAGTGCCTGTAGCATTGATCGCCATTTCCTGCTTCGAGCCGGTGCTGGTGACGGCTAGCGCGTAACAGGAGAAGTCGGCAGTTGCTGTATTATCCTGATGATATTGAATCTTCGTCAACGTGACAAGAGTTTCAACACTAGCATTGTCTGCATCATCAATGACAGTTGCTCGAGGAATGGACAAGTCATAGAGCTCATATGTCTTGACACTCTTCTCAGCCGCAAGAATCTTGGACGACTCAATTGCCATGGCGACATATCCAGCGGCAGGGAAAATCATCTGGCCTTGGATTTGATGCCCGCTTAGCCACGGCATCTCTGACACTTTGAGTATGTTCGACCAACGCATGTCTTGTGGCGTAGACTCAGGTGATAGACTACCCAGGATTTCGTGGTTTGGCTCTGCTCGCGAACGAATTTTCCTGGATCGACGTGACTCGCTCCAATATGATTTTCCATGATTCCATTGATAAAGTGGTAGCCCTGTCACCAATCGTGGCTGCGGTGATTTTGAACCTGCTGTGGCTTTTTCATAAGACTGGAAATCGACACCACTTGCCCCCAGTTGCGTCCATACAAAGCCAAGACCGTCTGCAAATGCCTCGATGTCGTTCTGACCACGGCTCAAAACACCACTGTAAGAGAATGGGGTGGATCGGTCATCGTTAACATTCTGTGCCACGGGACCCTTGAGTGCCGGGTGTGGACCAACTTCGAGACCGATGTTCATTTGGTCATCCGAAGCGAATGCATTCTGCACAGCCTCTGAGAACAAGACAGAGTTTGTCATGTTGTCCCTCCAGTACTCATCCTGGAGCTCGTCGACTGCAGTCATCGGCTTGTCACTGCCACTCACGCTGGAGAACCAAGCGCAAGAGCTGCTTCGATCCTTCTTGACTCGGACTCCACATGCTTTCAAAGCCGCGACATATCGGTCACCACATGGTAGCATATGATGGGAGTGATAGGCTGTGTCTACTTGGAGCAGCCTGGCGAACTTCTTTTCCTCATCAAAGACCCTTTTAGCATGGGCGATTGCATCGGCGTCCCCAGACAAAGTAACACTTGCTGGAGAGTTGTGGGCGGCGGCGGCAAGTCGGCCTTTGAACGTCCGTAGGTTGATGAGCTCATGTGCGTCCTCCCAAGAAGTGCCCACCGCCATCATGGCACCCTTCTGACCGTGGCCACTATCTGCCATGTATGCGTATAATCCTCTGTAGTAGGCCACGCGAATAGCATCTTCAGCTGAAAGGAAACCTGCCGCATACTGCAAAAACACGACGTCAGCATTGTTGCATCAAAATTGCTAAATAGAATAGAATAAGAGGTATACATACAGCTGCCGCAATTTCACCCGATGAGTGGCCTACAACAGTGGTGAAATTAATTCCAGCGGTACGTAGAAGATCTACCAGAACAACCTGAATTGCGGTACAAAGAGGCTGTGATAACGCGGCCTCGGAAAGGCGTGAAGTCTCTTTCCCAGCAAGGATTTGTTCGGTGAGGTTCCATTTTGGTTGGTCGGCAGGAGGCAAAGACGCCAAAGATTTCTCGAGGTCCTGAATTCTCTTGCGCACGAACTCAGAAGAGCGAATTAAATGCGCTCCCATAGACGCCCACTGCGCTCCCTGACCAGTAAAAACACCTAGGATACGAGGGGCAGCGGTAGTCTGTCTGGAGCTTGCACGGACTCCCAGAGTGGTGCCTGGTTTCGCCTTGAGCGTTTCCAGCTTGGCATCAATTTTTGATGCTAGCTGCTCAATCGTAAGCGCAGAGAAGGCTGTCTTGAGTGGAAAGTGACTCCTTCGCGCTTGCAATGTCCAAGCTAGATCATAGGGGCTGATATCACTGTGGGTCTTCAGATAATCCGAGTAGGCTTGCAATTGTGCAACCAGAGAATTCTCAGACATAGCTGAGAATACGAATGGTGTGAACGTTGTGACATCGGAAGATGTGGGCGTTTCTGCGCCACTAGGTCCGCTGTACTGTTCTAAGATTGCGTGTGCATTGCTGCCGCCAAATCCTATTCAAAGTTGAAAAAAGAAAGTCAACAACAGATTGGAGTATGGAAGGGGGACCAGGAAAAACTTACCAAAGCTGTTGACACTAACACGTCGGGGCACTCCTGCAGGGACCTTTGGCCAAGGCATCAATTCTGTCGGCACCTGTAGACTCTTGTAGTAGGGCTCGAGCTTTGGGTTCAGGTTCTTGAAGAGGAGATTCGGTGCGATGGATGCATTCTGGATGCTAGCCGAGGCCTTGAGAAGGCCAGCAAGACCAGCAGCGCCCTCGAGATGACCTAAGTTGAATGCAGTGGTTAGAGATATAAGCTTGCCCCAAGAATGAATGTCTTGTGTGGTGTTGAATCACGGGACCTGGGATATCAGGAACAGGAAGGAGCCACTCACCAATCACGGTCTTGATGGACCCCACATACAAGGGGGTTTCGGATGCGGGGATATGCCGACCGAACGACTCGTAAATAGCCCCAGCTTCTCTTGGGTCACCTGCCTGAGTTCCGGTACCATGGGCCTCAAAGTATTGAGGTCGATCCTCAGGATTGTTGACCGGGTCGAGGCCAGCTCGTTTATAAGTTGTATGTATCAATGCAGCTTGCGCTTCTGAACTTGGCATCGTGAGGCCCGGGGTTCGGCCGTCTTGGTTGGTGCCTGTCTCGCGAATGATACTCTCGATGTGATCCCCGTCTGCGATTGCGTCGCTGAGCCTCTTCAATATAACAGCAGCCGTGCCCTCACCACTGCGAGAAACCAGAGTCAGTGAGCGACACTTCCGGTACTGATGAAAGCTTTGAAATGCACATACCGAGCGTAGCCATCGGCATCCTTGTCCCACATGCGTGACCGACCTGTTGGAGAGAGCATTTGCAGCTTACTTTCCGCAATAAACTGCTCTGGGTTAAGAATGACTTGAGTACCGCATGCCACGGCAACACGCGATTCTCCTGAACGGAGAGCCGTCACTCCCTGGTGCACGGCAATCAAACTAGAGGAACATGCTGTATCAATAGTCATGCTGGGTCCCCTCCAGTCAAACACATAGGAGACGCGGTTGGAGATGATGGCCCGATTAGATCCCGTGGCGAAATATTGTGGCATGGTGTCAAAGTCCCTCACACCTTGATCCATCCAATCAACACTCATGGTGCCAGTATAAACGGCTGTATCAGAGCCCCTAAGCCCTTCGATAGTATGACCGCCACTCTCCAAGGCTTGAAAAAAAATCAGCTGAATTTCGTGTGTCCGGTCACAAATTCAACTTACCTTCATACACCGTTTCTAGGAGTAGCCGCTGTTGCGGATCGATCGAGTCTGCTTCCTTAGAGTGAATGTTGAAAAAGGCAGCATCAAACGCGCGAATGTCTTCTGCCAACAGGTATGCATGTTGTACGTTGGTGGTTCCATGATGAGCACCGTTAGGGTGAAAGAACCCTTTTCCGAATCGATCGGCGGGGATCTCGAAGCCAAGATCACGAGGCTCTGAAAGTAGTGACCATAATTTGGAAGGAGAGCTTGCAGATCCAGGAAAGCGACAAGCGCTTCCTACGATTGCGATAGGCTCGTTGGGGTGAGCCATTTCGAAGCGATTATTGTTGAAAGTGAAGTGAGGTGGTAAGGGCAGCTAAAATGTCAAGGAAGGGCAGCTGAGAGCTTTCAATTTCCACGTGTCGTGCTTCTAGAAGGTTTATATTGAGCCGTCAAACGATTTTAATCGTTATATATTGAGCTTAATGGTTACATGGCTTTAATCCGTAATCTATTACGGTTTCCAGAGTTCTTAGGGTTAGATACGAGCGAGATGTTAGAGCCGCCGATCGGCCCGTTGAGCCAACGTCGCCGGTACGTCGGCGACCAGAAAAACAAATGCATTTTCTCTAATAGAATAGCAATATAGTTTTCGGAGGTATTAAGATAAGGTAATTCTGTTCTCGGGCACCGGAATGTCGATCAGGTGTTCAAACCTTAGTATGTTGTATTCAAAACCCTTTTAATCATAGTACTGCCCCTAGTTTTCAGCGCATTGTCGATAGTGTTGTGTGTTTCTCATTCGGTTTTGGTGTCTTGCAAAAGCTTATTGCAAACACTCGCCAATATGTCTGAAAAGGCTGCCCAATTCCCCCTCGTTGACATCAGTGGATATATCAATCCGACTTCACCTGAAGACAAGGCCCAAGTCGTTGCACAGATCCGAGATGCATTCAAGACATATGGCTTCTTCCAGTGCACGGGTCATGGCGTCCCCCTGAACCTGCAACGTGAAATGTTCAAAAGCCTCGAGCGATTCTATAGCCTGCCCAAAGAAGAGAAAATGGAGATTTCTGTTCTCAAAAGTCCTTGCCGTCGAGGATACGAAGCTTCCGGTAACCACAGCCGGGACGGTAAAGCTATGCCGGACGCAAAAGAGGTAAACTCAAGGCGACCTACTGATGGCCGTGTAACCCCTAGCTAATTAACAGATAAGTCCTACTATTTCTGCGAGGATGACCCCAAGGTCGAAATGGGTGGGATTTACGGCCCAAACCAGTGGCCTTCTCTCCCCGAAGACGAGTTCCGCAAGCCAATCTGGGAGTATTACAGAAAGACATCTGCTATGGGGAAGTTGCTTTGGGAGATTTTGATTGAAGGCCTTGGTCGCGATTCGAGCACAATGGAACGTTTTTCGAAACGGCCCTTGATAGGCATGAACCTGCTCCGCTATCCTTCCCCCGCAGACACTGCGGAGGGACAGTTCGGACTCGGCGCTCACAACGACTGGGGCGGTATCACGGTCTTGCTCCAAGAACCTGGCAAAGAGGCCCTCGAGATCTGGCTGGACGATGAGAAGGAGTGGGTCAGCGTTCCTGCGGTGGAAGACAGGTTTGTTATCAACTGCGGCGACATGCTTTCGGGATGGTCTGGAAACGTATACAAGGCTGTGCATCACCGGGTTGTCAACAAAGCTCTAGTGGAGAGGTACTCGGCCGTTACAGCCTGGCATGGCGACATTTTTGCGACCAATCCGTTTGAGGAACCTGGCAAGAGCAAAGAAACTGTTGGCCATCTCTTTGTCAAGCGTTTCCAAAAGCAAATGAAGCCCAGCAAGCAACTCTTGGCGGCTATTGGAGTAGAGGCCTAGAGAATCATTAGAAGACTTTCTTTACTTTGAGCAGAAGCTAAAGCTGTATGAAGATACATTCGTTTCTGGGGATCTTGATTGGCTCACTGTTTGTATTACTTGTTAAAAAAATGGAAATGCTTTTGGATTCATAAAACTTGTTGTACTTCTAGACTAGCATGTACGTATGTACAAGTAAAGAACTTCCTAGAATTAGAAGCTTCTCAAATCCCACGATAGACGATTTCGTACAATATTCATCCAGCCGTTATAGCACGTGGTCGCAGATCGAATGTAAATAAAGCTGCATTAAGCTATGCCATGCGTTACACCTCTCGTACCGCGTATTTTAAACTACCAATGAGGAAACAATCTGACTATGGGATAACTTCGGATTTTAGATGCTTATTTGCCAAATAAAGGTCTCCTGTTATCACGCTCCCCGTCGGCATGGCGATCATTGATGAATGTAAATATATTTCATATATATATAGATGATTTCACCTGAGTACTTCATTTGCATTGATTTTGAATCTAGCAAAAGTAAGACAAATACGCAACACATCTTGATTATGGAAGACATAAGATTTAGATTCAAATGCCAAGGGTCCCGAAGGCAACTTTACTTAAAGACCGACAACTCCACTCCAATGTTCCTTACCATAGCGACGAAGACAGATCGGGGATAAGTCGGGCTCGAGAGATCGATCATCCTAATTTCAGCCCCAAGAGCTGTGATCATGAGATTCCAATTCGATACCGCGAGCCGAAGCGGATAACATGCCCTTAGTTCATTTCTACAATACCGCGCCGACGATATTGTCTGCCCAATCAAACTTGCCGCCGTTTCTGCTCAAAAGCATTGGCAATACAAACAGCTCTCGTTCCGAAACTCATCGGGTCCCATCACGGGCACCGAATTACTAAAAGCTTCATGGAACAAGTATGAAACTCCGGGTTTCTCGGTAGTATTCGGCGCTCAGGAGCATTATGAGCAAGATCATAACGTTTAAAGTATTAAACTTCAATGAGAGATCTCGCTTGAGATCTGCTGGTCAATAACACATTACGTACTACCTTGATTTCAACATTTCTCATTAAACTAGGAA
This sequence comes from Penicillium sp. OUCMDZ-019, assembly GCA_011750695.1. Classification (NCBI taxonomy): domain Eukaryota; kingdom Fungi; phylum Ascomycota; class Eurotiomycetes; order Eurotiales; family Aspergillaceae; genus Penicillium; species Penicillium sp. OUCMDZ-019. The sequence continues at coordinate 162,587 of WTTZ01000033.1, read as the reverse complement.
AAGAGAAAACGACATCAACATGGGCATACGATTAGCAGAGCGTTCCCTCCCCGAGAGCCGCAAGGCCATCATCTGCGAAGATGTTGGAAAATTGACCATACAAAATGACCGCCCAATGCCTGTACTAGAACCTGAAACCGCAATTGTGAAAGTCCATGCCGTCGGTCTCAATCCTCACGACATCAAGGGGCTGGATTACAGCGCAGCTCCAGGAGCCGTACATGGAGGAGATTTTTGCGGCACCATCGTCGCATTGGGGACGACAGCAGCTGCGGAAGGGCGGTTTGCAGTGGGTGACCGTGTCGCAGGACTTGTTCAGGGCGAGAACAAGCTGGCGCCAGAGAAGGGTTCTTTTGGAGACTACATCGAGACAACACCTCACACCATGGTGAAGGTCTCAGACAGCATGAGCGACGAAGATGCAGCTACCCTAGGCGTCGGAATCGCAACCGCAACCTTTGGCCTCTATAAGGAGCTGCAAATCCCAGGAGGTTTTGAGCGACTTCTCAAGGGCGGCGGCGACCTAGACGAGAAAGATCGGGAATTCGTTCTAGTCGGCGGTGGCAGCACAGCTACAGGGACTCGGACTTTACAACTGCTTAAAATGTGAGCTTTCTTGCGTGCCCATCTTGCACTTGCCACTTGCTAATGATTATTTCACACTTTCTAGTGCTGGTTTCCGCCCAATTGCAACAAGTTCTCCTGCTAATTTCGACCTATGTCTTCGATATGGCGCCGAAAAGGTCTTCGATTATCGCAGCCCGACGTGCGCAGCAGATATTCGCGCGTACACAGGCAATGAGCTGGAGTATGCTTTTGACTGCATTGCAGAAGCAGAAACTACACAGCTATGCTACGGTGCTATGGGCCGCGCTGGAGGCCGCTACGTGACTCTGGAGCCCTTCCGTGACTCTGTGGTCAAGGGCCGCAGCTTGACTATTCAGCCTTCTTGGTTCATGGCAACCCAGATCTTCGGAGAAGACATTGCTATGGATGGTGTGTATGGTCGCAAGGCCAATCTCGAAGATCGGGCGTTTGGTACCAAAGCGTTTCTAGCATTCCAGTCTCTTTTGGATCGTGGCCTTGTTAGTGCCCATCCCGTAAAGTCAATGCCAGGGGGTTGGGACGGTGTTATTCGGGGTGTTGTGAGCATGCGTAGTGCGCCACCCTCTGGCTATAAGTTGGCTTACAAGGTATGAGAGGAGTATGATTAATGGACATAACAACTTGTAAATACATTTCGCAGGTCATGCACACAGAAACTTCATGTCGATATGACAAAGGTGCGAAATATTATCAAGCACCTTCAATAGACTTTTTTTCTTAATATAAATCTATTCGCATATGCCAAGTACTGTAAAAAAACGCTTGTAATAATGACGTATTATATTGAATAGAACAGCAGGCCGCACCAAGCGTTCTCATATCCATGTGGTTCTAATATCCATGTGGTTCTAATATCCATGTGGTTCTCATATCCATGTGGCTCTCATATCCATGTGGTTCTCATATCCAAGTGATTTCCATGTTTCCACAAGGCCAGTAGAACTACGCTACGGAGTAGATCTGCACCGCTACGGTGTTTATCTTGCGCCCCACTCTTTTGCATATCTGATCTGCGGCTGAAACCCCCACGACTTCGGCTCCCGGACACGGGCCGAGTCCGGGGCCCGAATAAGCGCCAAGCCACCAACCTTACTTAATTAACAGCAAACCCTGTCTATAACAAATAAAGTTAGATAGTGAGACGCCACCTTGCGTTCGTTATAGAGTAAAATTAGTTCTAGTCGGATTACTCTTTCAGATATAGTACTCCGCTTTTATCTTTATAAATAGGTTTTGTTTATACCTGAAAATATTTCATATTTTAATAAGCAACTAAATTCTATATGGAAATTATCCTTGTTGTAATGAATTCTGTATGGGGGAAATGTGTAAATTAATGAACATTATAATAGTCCGGGATAATGATTTCCTATAGGGGTTTAATTTCAATATAGTCTTCTGTTCGTTACAGGGTGAATTCGCTAGAATAGGCAGATTTTACTCTACCTTGCCATCTGAACGACGAGCCAGTCATGTATAGCCTCACTTAGTAAGAAACGAAGAAACGACATACTAGTCTCGTCGCTCCCCTCCACCCTTCCAAAGCATTTACCTAAGTAATATTCCGAGCATGAGACTAGTGAGAGGGGAAGCGACGATACACATCATTCATAGGAAGACAACAACGTATATGTCTATTTGTTTAATATGTAACCGTGTCACCACGTCTGTTGTGACTCATAAACCCCCCATCCGTTTATTCACTTTCTCCACAAGAGCCTTCAAACGGCTTTCAATGTCTTGATAGCAACTGTCCCTGTCCAATCCCGCATTCGTCGTAATGAAGAGCACTTTCTGCATTATTTTAATTACCGGCCGCACCACTTCTAGTATGATCTGCGACCGAAAGCGTTCCTGGTCCTTGTATCCGATACCAAGCCCGCCGAAATCAAGTTCGTGGAAGCCAGCTTCCAGAAGTTCCGAAGAAAGAGGTCTTTGGGTGTCGGAGGTATCGGCGAGGAAGTCGGCGCAGCCGGCCTCTAGAATCTCCACAATTTGGTACATTATAATGTTAAAAAGAGCTAGACATTTAGTGTTGGGACACCCAAACTGTCCGTTGACAAGAGGATCAAGTCTCTCGGTCACCCGTTTAACAATACCAAGTATAAGATCCAGAACTTTCAGCTTGTCGACTTGGTACTTCTCTAAGCTGAAGATAATTTGGGAGCAGGCAATAACACATTGGTTATTACGCTCGCTGTCCGTAGCCATCATCTGTGGTGGTGGTGTGGTGGTGGCCGACTGTTGAAGTGAAAATTGCCTGCTATGCGGAAGGGAAGAAGGCGACATTGATCTTTCGTGATAGCTAGCCTCGATACCAGGGGCGTTCAAGCTACTCGTAGTATGTGAGAAAGAAGGATGCGAAGTTACCTTGGGAATCGGATAACCTTGACTGATTGGTGAAACCTGCTGCTGCTGAGATAGCTCCGGCTGCGTTTCCTGTAGAGCGCCGAATATGTCCTCCGCATGTCTTTCGTCAAAGCTATAGGTGTCATCCAACCCCCCATTCAATACGGTGGACCAGCCAAGAAGGGCATCATCAAATAGTCCTGTGTTTTCTGTGCCAGGTGCATGAGAACCCGGGGTGCTTGAAAAGGGATATTCGAGTTCGATGGTTTCTCCGGTACTTGACGTTCGGGGAGAAAGTGGTGCTCTTGGATTGGCGGTCTCTCCCATGACTGAATCTCCCGTGATGCCCATCGCTCGTGCATCTGCAGTGTTCCCCATAACTCTCGTATCTGCGGGGCTTCCAATCATTCTTGGATCTGCGTTCTCTCCCAACACTCTTGCATTTGCGTTTTCGTTTTCTAGTTTTCTCTTCCTTCGCATGCCTGGAACTCGACCGACTCTCGACTCGGCATAAACGCACTCGATACCTAGGTTGTCGCAGCGACTACAACCAGTCTTTTCACCGCTGCATTTGACCTGATTGGATTTTAGTGGCTAAATTCTCGTGTGGTGAGGCAATTTGAACAAACAACCTTCGTTGTGTGGCATTGGTTACACGCCGCTCTTAATTTCACTGGTTTTGCTTTGATCATTGTTGTGTCGACGGAGATGGACGCCCTACCGACACAAGTAAAAAAAGATAAGATGAGAAGATAAGATGCGGAAGATGTTGATTATCAGGGTAATGAGCTACTGTTGACTATAGTCTCACTACATTACCCCCGCGTTGCCGTGCCATAGGATTGCACGCGGTTTCAAATATCCATTGATTCGCAAAGATAAGCAAGTTGATCTTGATAACGTTCGTCATTTAGGGGGTGGGGAGGGGGCCGAGGAAGGATCGCTGGCCCCAGCCCCCAATTAACTTTCGACACCAAATGTATGTGTAGTCAGCCCTGTCGACCCATGCCGCCGCGCGCATGTTGCGAATCCAATGGGGCGCACTAGGAAATACCTGGATTTGACGAGGAAATATGTTGGTCAGGATATTGTGATTCCGTGCCGAGACCCGTATTGCAAGACGGGGTTAGCGCGCGATTCCATAACGCAACAATAGAGCTATGGCGTCGGCCCCCAGCAGTAGCGTTCCGCCACAGCGTTCTGGCCGAATGATCTTATCATGCTATACGAGTTCTCTCCAGGAATGCTTCAGAGAAGTGGAACTCTGCCGACGAGACTGTACCAATTACGTAGGGACTTTTAGCAACCAGCCCCCAAATGCAGAGTACATATGAGGTGGAAAGTTCTTTCCCGCAAATGTCTATAAAAGTAGAGATCCACCACCTACCGGCTTAAACCTTTTGTCCCCTTGACTGGGGATTTGTTCACTTTAGGGCCTTGGCGGTCTTCAGTTAGTTCCTTGACTAGAAGTCTAGTCGCCGAGTCATGATATGCGTATGTATATGATATATACTACATCCACGGATCGAGCGTAGACTTACAACTAGGGCTAATGCAGTCAGCATGTATCCGATCCCGAGCGAACAGTCAGCACTTACTCAGTACAAAGAGATTAGCTTACCAAATGAAGCCAAACACAGTTAAGCGACTGGACTGGAGATGCCAAGGCACTAAAGTGAACAAGTTCCCAGATCAATAACCAATAACCACACTACTCAGAAACGATGTCACATGGATGATGGTAGTGATGGTACATGCATAATTACATAATAGGCGGCTCCACTCTAAGATCCATGCCTTGGCATCAACTTATTTAGCCCCCGCTCCCAACCACTATCGTCGCCGCTACATCCGTCGTCCGACGATCTATACTCCGCAGTTTAGCAATGAGCCAATCAAAATGGTGAGATCCACATATCCTAAATAATACTCCGCTCGGCGTATAAAGTCAAAGAGGGGTGCGCCAAGGCTAGGATAGTACTAATTATAACACGCCGCAAATACTCTGGGCACCTTGAGGCCACTCCGAGGAGCGAGGAATGGCTATGACCAATCAAAATGTTAGAATCTATCATAGACGTACTACGGAGTAGGAGTGTCAAGGAATAGAATATCTAGAATAAGTACTCCGTACGAAGGATTCCGTATCTAATATATATTAGAAAAGTGCGTCATAGCCTGAGGTATGCCCTCTGAATAATAATAAGAAGAAGAAGAAAAAGAAGAAAAGGAATCTATTCAATGCTTTCTATATTTAGTGTCGTCGACATAACAATTGTATCTTTGCATTTGAGGACCGGTTGCTAAAAGCTCTACGGAGTACTCCGTACGGAGTATTGCCAGCAAAATTGCTAACGCGGCAAGGCTGGCATGAGCCAATTCACGGCGAAAAATCTATCCGTGCCAAGCTTGCCACGCTATCATTTATTCCAGGGAGGGGATAGTAAAGGTATTTGCTGTACGAGACTCCTTGTCTGGAATCCTATCAATTGCAACTTGGAACGGGAACCCGACGAGGACGATAAAGGCGGATGTCTGAGCAATCAAGCCCAGCGAATTTAGGTACAGTTCATTGATTGCTCCTTGGGCAATGAGCGCAACCTGCAGTTGTAGATAAGACGGGTGCCAAAAGGAATTTAGGAGCTTAGTGTATCTGCATGCAGGAAAGAGCTATTCGAAGGTAGGGGGAAGCGACGAGACGAGTACGATGCTACATCACTGGTCTGCTCAATACTATAATAAAAACGATTAGGCCTTGGCGGAACAGCACACTCAAAACGGGTGAATGTTTCCGCTCAGGATGGCAGCCTCTTCGCAATCCCACTAATTAGGATGGAGGATTTCCCGCCAAGAACATATCGAAAACTTGACTGTTCTTGGCTTTACAGTACAGTAGTATGTTTCGTTTAAACTTAGAAGTTATTCCTTGGCTGGGGACCTTGTTCATTTCAGAGCCTTGGCAGTTAGGGTTAGTTTAGCACTTTAGCTATATGTGATTGGATAAAAGTAATAAATTACCAAAACTACATAAGCATCCACCAATCACAGGAACTAAAATAACCAAGAATGCCAAGGCATTCCCAGCGGGTGTCATACTCTATTTAGCTAGCAGACGGTAAGTAACCTGTAATGATCGTATGCATTACACGTTCATAACATCGAGTATTCTAAAGCTTGTCCTTTTGCTTTGCTACTACGTACATACTCCGTACGGAGTACTCCGAATGATCTCCGCGTTGCTTCTAGATTTCTAATAATACCTTTTATTATCTCCTTGGCTAGGGCTTTTTTCACTTCTTAGCCTTGGCGCCATGCGGTTAGTTGATTAGATCGAAGATTACAGAAAGGTTGGCATATGCATCACTGCTAATCATGCTTAGCGACTGGCCTTGAGATTGTCAAAGCCCTAAAGTGAACAGGCCCCCAGCCAAAGGGATAACATCCGGCCACCGAGATAAAAACGCTCGGGAGCCGAGACAATCAGCCTCCGAAGATTGTTATTGCAAAAACTTACCTAGTGTTACAACGGAGCCACCGGAACACATGTTTTGGGGATGATGTAGCTTACAGTAGGAGCGACCGGCGAGTATACGCAAGGGAACGCAGCATATATAAATCATATATAAATATTATTTCCAAAGACAAGGGTACCACTGTATCGACAAGGATAAAACAAAAAGAAACATTTATCGGGATATCTCGAGCCATGGCTACTGAAACTACTCAAATTGCTACGGGAACAAAACCTGCAAAGCACGATGTTTCTTACGACATGATGTACTTTGCCCTTGATGGCAAACCAGAACCTTACTATATGGGGTAAGTTCTCCTCGGCCGTAGTAGAATCTGATTCTAAGAGCCCAAAGTCGCCCAGGCACTGTTCTCGGACCCTTGGTACCATTGCCCGTTGTTATCCACGATGTTTCCGGAGAGGAGGATAAATATACTCTTGACACTCATGGCTTTCAGTTTGTCAAGCACGAAAGCAAGGAGAAGGATTTCTTTGACGTCGAGAAAATCAAGGCAGAATACTACCCTGAAACTGAACAGCTAGTGAAGGACGTTACTGGGGCCTCGCGGACGTTCGTTTTCAACCACGCAATCCGCCGTCAACCGGTGGAGGCCGCTGATGGAAGTGTTCCTGGGCGCGGCCCAACATACAACGCTCACATCGATCAGTCTTACGCCGACGCACCGAACCGAGTCCGAAGATACTTTCCGGATGAGGCGGACGAGCTTCTCAAAAAGCGTTATCAGATCATCAACGTAAGTATAAAAATAAACCACCATCTTCAAATTTACTAAATGGAAATGATTGCTTACTGTTACTACTACAGGTATGGCGCCCTATTAAGACAGTCCTTAAGGATCCTTTTGCTGTTGTTGATGCACGTTCCGTCGCCGAGGAGGATCTTATTCCGGTAACAATGGTCTATCCTAACGCTGTCGACGAGAAAGTTGCCTGCAGGCCAAACCCAGACCACGTGTGGTACTACAAGTATGCCCAGCGCCCTGATGAGCCGATGTTGTTCAAGAACTTTGATTCGGTTACCGACGGCCGCGCAAGAAGGAACCCGCATTCTGCATTCGAAGACCCAGCTCATGAAAATGACTATATGAGGGAGAGTCTCGAGGTGCGAGTGTTGGCGTTTTTCGATGAATAGTTAGCTGCAAGGAAGACTACTTAGGTACTATAGTAGTAGTCGGACAACTACACTAAATCTAAAGCGGTTAGCTAAGCTAGTGCCTGGGTGGGGCCATATACGTATGTATCAATCAGATTAAAGGACCTACATACGACTTTGCTTTTTCTCCTGTCTAACCTCCCATACAAATTTCTAACAAATTTGGATTTCGTCAGTACTCTTCCTCGAAGTTCTTCAAAAAATCATAATCATATAATTTAAATACTGTATTACAAAGTCCGTAGGAAGATTATTACCATTATTTCCTGATTCGGTAAATGTACCTTACTCCGTACTAACTAGCGGTAAGGGGATTACCAGGATACAGAGGAGTCGGGAGTGGACCCAGGTGCGGGGATTACCTCAGGAACTAGCGCATTTAGTACGGAGTACGGAGTACTGTACGGAGTACTGTATGGAGTACGGAGTACATACGAAGTAAAATAAAATATGGGGTTATGTGATGTCATGTATGGGCTAGGATTATCAATTTGATTGGGTGTGGCAGCTAGCCCCCGCTCAGACACTAGCTGGGTTAACCTTAGCGTGGCTGTCCGCATAAAAATACACTCGTTCCCACATACAGTATACGAAGGGGACCGATTGGCAAAGCTCCCAGCTCGGAAACTTTTCCATGTTACTGTATTGTACTGATCCACTATTGATCAACATCCGAGTCAGCTTCCGCGTGTCGCGTACGGAGTTTGCTGTTGCCTGTTAGAATTGAGGTTGTGGGACTACCAGAACGGGTTTAGCTCCGGACGTTAGTTGTATTGTCCGAAATAGTAAATATGTGCGAACAAAGAACTTCGTATGAATAAAGAACTAGTAATTCCGAGATTCTTGCTTCTGTGGTACATGACTCAGTCATATAAGACCCTTTTTATAGCCACAAATTAATGGTATTAAAAAGTCCGATAATTATGCACTAATTCCAAATACAGGATGCCGATCGGAAATCGGCCCCCAAATACAGCCCTAGTAGGCTAGTACCGTAGAATCCTTGGCCTTCTAGGCTTCTACATACTGGCTCATACCAGATTCCACATTCTGTAAACTAACGTATGCTTCCTTTCCCCATTAATTCAGTGCGAACTTCGAAGGGTACTGGACACTTTGGCTTCTGTGCAGCACCGCACCGTGAAGGCCACTGCCTCAGGCGCAGATCCATGTCCACATTCAGAGAAAACCCAAGAAGCCGTGAACATTTTGCCAGTCGGCGAAACAAATTCGGAAATTATGTCAAGCTCTTCGATTTCTCTAGAGTCAGGGAGCGCCATCCAGGTAAGGGTCCAGGGCCCTGTACAGACAAGGAACGAATCTAATAAAATTGAATGCTGTAGCTCTCATCTGTTTCTCGTCGAAGCTCGGACTCTTCATCGGACATTCAACTACCCTTACTGCAGAATGAGGCTCAGCAAGGCTTACTGTTCTCTTACGTCCCAACCCTACCCAACAGCTCGAATCCGATTTCGGTCGTGAAAGACTTTTGGGGACAAGTCAAGATATCATCCTACTCAAGAGGGCAAGATCGCACTAAAGGTTTTAGACATGTTGAAATTAACGCCCTTCGAACGACGCCACTGGTCGATGAACGGACCGGCAGACCATTTGTAAAGAACTGGATACGATCTAATAGATATACTCCGTTGACGTTTCTGCCTAGACAACTCTTCGCCCAATTTTCCAAGCTTGCTAATTTCTACTTTCTGTGTTTTGCGCTCATGCAGCTCATCCCTGGACTCAGTACAATTGGAAACAAGACGAATATCGTACCCTTGATGATTTTCGTTAGCATCTCTATGGCAAAGGAGGGATTTGATGATTACAGAAGACATCGATTGGACAGTCAAGAGAACCGCCAGGTGGTTCTGTCACTCGACAAGAAGACGCCCGCAATATCTGGGAACTTGAATTGGCGGAAAACACGATGGCGTTCACTGGTAGTTGGGGATATCATCAGACTCCAGCGCGACGAGGCAGTGCCGGCAGACGTTGTGCTATTGAGTTCAACAAGTCGTGGAGGGAGCAATGTCGCTCACGTCGAGACTATAGCTTTGGATGGGGAAACTAACCTTAAGATAAAGAAGGTGGACAAGGCCGTTGCTGAAGCGTGCGATACACCTGCCAAACTTGTCAACTGTTCAGTCCAGTTCATCATCGAAGATCCACATCCGGATCTCTCCAGCTTTAAAGGCAGGGTCAATGTCAATAACCAAGATTCGCCCTTGAACAATGACAATATTGTATATCGGGGCAGCGTTCTGCGAAACATTTCAGAAGCAACCGCGATGGTTGTGTATTCCGGACAAGAGTGCAAGATTCGGTTGAATGCGAATGGCGATGGACAGGCTCACATAAAAGCTCCCCGCCTACAATACATGGTCAACAAGGTCGTTTTTGTTGTGGCATTGTTCGTGCTTGGATTGTCATTTTACAATACCCTTGCATATCAAATCTGGAAATCCGACTTCGAAAACAAGCTATTTTATCTTTCTGGCGCGACTGTCCCAACTCATGAGTTGATTTTTGGTTTCCTTATTATGTTTGCTACAATGGTACCCCTTTCGTTATACATCAGTATGGAAATGATCAAGCTTGCACAGATCTTCTTCCTCAGCTCGGACCTTGACATGTACGACGAAGCGTCAAACATCCCCTGCGAAGCCAGAACGTCAACAATCAATGAGGAGCTAGGACAGATTACGCATATATTTTCCGATAAGACCGGAACGCTGACCAACAACGAGATGAAATTCCGGAAGATGTACGTTACTGGAGGCATTTGGGTACACGAAGATGCGGGAGATCTCAAACAAGACCACACTCAAGCGGCGGAACGCTCAAAGCTGTTCAACACCCTTTCAGAACAGGGATCAGGGTCCCAGAGGAGCACAAAAGAAATGACGAGACACTTGTCAGAGAGGCCAGACTCTGCATTTGGACAAAAGACAATGTTGATGCTGCTTTGTATGGCACTTTGTCATAGCTGTGTTCCGGAGATCTCACAAGATGGCATGACTATAGAGTTTCAGTCATCATCCCCGGATGAGCTTGCATTGATCAGAGCCGCCCAGGCTATGGGGGTTTTTATGCGCAGCCGCGATCACGACTCCATTACTCTATCGCTCTCCACTTCAAAAGGTACATCCATTAGAACCGAGACTTTCAAGGTTCTGAACGTTATCGACTTTTCGAATGATAGGAAGCGTATGTCAGTTATCGTGAGATTCCCCGATGGCAGAATATGTATCATCTGCAAAGGTGCCGATTCTGTTGTTATGGAGCGACTGAAATTGTCGAAATCTACTACGGAGGCCAGTGTTCGATCTCAAATACTAGGGGAGAAAGTCGGCCTAGGTGGTAATATAGGGGCAGTACCGGATGAAGATGGCCAACTTGATCTTGAAAATTGCGTTTCCAGCGTCACCAGATTTGCGAACGAAAGCCTCCGGACTCTTGTATATGCGTATCGCTTTCTCGACGAGGCAGAATACGAAGAGTGGAGAGTGAAGTGGGATTCGGCTACTGCAAGTCTTGACGAGAACGAAGAGATGACGGAAAAGGTGGCAGAGCTCATTGAGTTCAACTTGGAGCTTGCTGGCGCGACTGCCGTTGAAGATAAGCTGCAGCGCGGTGTGCCGGATTCAATCGACAAGCTCCTCCGTGCCAATATCAAAGTTTGGATGCTGACTGGCGATAAACGAGAAACTGCCATCAACATCGGACATTCTTGTGGTCTCATAAAAGAGAATTCCACTATACTAGATCTCTCCGATGACAATCAATCTAGCAATATAACGGAAGCGATTGAGTGCCACATTTTGTCTCTCAAATCAGCTGAACACAGCGTAGTTGTCATTGACGGTCATACTTTGACAACCATCTTCAACGAATCCATTGGATCTCTCAAAGCAAGATTCTTTGACTTGGTGGTTTTGGCGGACTCTGTTATCTGCTGTCGCACTCAACCCAGCCAAAAAGCGCAGGTTGTGCGCGGGATCAAACTTCGAATGCCCAACGCAGTTACTTTGGCTGTAGGTGACGGCGCAAACGATATAGCAATGATCCAAGAAGCTCACGTAGGCATTGGCATCACGGGAAAAGAGGGTTTCCAGGCAGCCCGCAATTCCGATTACTCCATTGCGCAATTCAGATTTCTGCCCAAGCTTCTTTTGGTTCACGGGCGGTGGAATTATGTCCGGACATGCAAATACATTCTAGGCACGCTATGGAAAGAGGTCGTCTTCTATTTGGGTCAATCTCTCTTCCAACGGTGGGTTGGATATACTGGTACGAGTCTGTACGAGCCTTTGAGTGCGACGCAGTTTAACACCCTCTTCACATCGCTATCCGTCATGTGCATTGGGGTATTTGACAAAGATCTTGCAGCATCCACGCTTCTAGCTGTGCCCGAGCTATACATATCTATGGGGCAGAGAAACGGTGGTTTCAACATTTGGATCTACCTCGGATGGACTGCTATGGCGGTCTCTGAAGCGTGCATTGTGTTTTTCTCCATGCTCATGCTCTTTGGACGTGCGGAAACTACAAAAGATAACACCCTGTTCTCGATGGGTGATCTCAACTTCGTCGCGATCGTCATTATTGTCAGTCTGAAGCTTCTAGTCCTCGAGATGCACAACAAGTCGATTGTCGCGGCCATCACCATGTTTTTGACTGTCGGGGCGCCTTTTCTCTGGAACCTCATATTTGCTGCAGCCTATCCCCTCACGACAGCTTACCGTGTACGAGGAGGCTTTATTACAGGCTTCGGACAAAATCCGACGTGGTGGTTGACCTTGATTTTCATCATCATTTGTGTATACATGTTTGAGGTGAGCGTCAGCGCGTTGAGAAAAGCGTTTTTTCCAACAGATACGGATGTTTTTCAGGAGCTGGAGCAGGACAAAGCCTTCATGGCACGCTATAACGGGACTACCGCGTTGGAGTCGGAATGGATCTCGAATGGATATAGCGATGAATACTACCTAGAGTAATCAGCCAAGTTAGGGCATAAACTGAGATCGGCCCGCGGATGCCACCATAAATCTTCCGCCATAAATCCATAAATATGAGGCTCTACAGCCCTGTTGCAGCCCAGAGAACCACCTTGGGTTCCTCTCGGGCTCCCTAGATATCCAGGCCATATAACAGCTGGCTTCGAGTATATCCAAGCCGCAGCTTCGGGCCACGCTTGATCTTCTTGCAACGTACGAACCCCCAGGTCATCTTTCGTGCCACAAAGGTCAGCAGCGGACGGGAAAGTTCAAGGATAATACTTCCATGGTCATGCTCGGCATGATCACTCAGCGCCTCGAGGTGCTCACTGAGGATAAAGCGGTGGGACGCTGAGGGTTTTAGCGTCGCACGTATCATTTATGTACCTAGATAGGTAAGCTTCATGTTGTCGCGGAATCGCGGCATGGAGGAATGCGATGCTTAGGTATGTTCTGTTCCTGTAAGATCCTTAATTTAAATCTCTAGCAGGGAGTTCCGAAAGAAATTGCAACCATATGCTGCCCTGGTCCTCATTATCTAGGTAATCAAGTACAGTCATTTGCTGTGTATATAGATACTTAGAATGCGCCCACAAAAGTTATATATATATATCGGGTACTACCTAGGTACCTCCCACCAAGTTCACACTCGGCTTTGTTCAACAGGACCTTGAACGTATTCAGGCACGTCTACCGCGTACTTTATCGTTCTTGATCCTTTGAGTAAGATGTTAGTTGATGACTCGGGTGTCGAGAGCCCAGACTCCATCTTCCCTAATTAACTACAAGTACAAAAAAGACCAACGTTTCGCTTCCGGCCCCAGAATCTCTTATATTAAACTTGTTTATATGAAAACCGGTCTCTGTACGCTAAAAGTACTCTTTATTAGAGTGAGGGAAGTGATTATTTACAGAAGACTTTTTTCGTCGGTATGTTTGATTAGGGTTTATATGCGAGAGATATATATAGGAGGAATGAGAACAGATATATTCGTAGTACAAAAAGGAACCTTGGAACATTCAATCAATCCACACACAAGCACTATGTAGGCACTCATATATGGTTCAATACAAATGCATCTATACTATGTCAAAAAATAGTCTAATGGCTGTTTCTGTTCCTCCTCAAATGTGATAATAATTAGTCAAGAGAGTGAGACACAAAATAGAAATTATGATTTAACCAAAAATATTAAAAGCAAACACGCAAACTCTTTCTTTCTTTCCATCTAAATATTATATTGAACTTTCTTCTCCCACAAAATCCAGCTCTTGGGGATGTCCAGCATTCTGCAGATGTTCGGTCTATCCTATCTCGTAGGAGAATGTCCTGCCGGAACATCTTTCGGAAGTTTGCAAAACCTCTATTCCTCAAATTTAGGCACCGAAAGCCTTGGCGACAAGGCGGGGAAATGCGCCAGTTGGAGGAGTAGCAGACGCAGAGCCAGATGGAGCGGCAGGCTCACCAGGGAATCCAGGCTGAGGGGCGACTGGAGGAGTGGGAAATCCTGAGGGAAGACCGGAAGGCTCTGGGAATGGGAATTGGCGACGTTCAAATGGTGGGACCGGGAACGAGGAGCCAGATGGTTGTTCAGGGAATGGAGGAGCGGGGAAAGGCACAGCCGAACCAGAGGGCTCTGGGAACGGGAATTGACGGCGCTGGAATGGCGGCACAGGGAAAGACGAACCGGATGGCTGCTCAGGAGCAGGGAATGGAGGGGTCGGAACGCCAGAAGGCTCAGGGAACGGGAACTGACGACGTTCGAAGGGCGGCACGGGGAAAGACGAGCCGGATGGCTGCTCAGGGAATGGAGGAGCAGGGAACGGCACTGCTGATCCAGAAGGCTCAGGGAACGGGAACTGGCGACGTTCAAATGGCGGCACAGGGAACGAGGAGCCGGATGGCTGTTCCGGGAATGGCGGAGCAGGGAACGGCACTGCTGAACCAGAAGGTTCAGGGAACGGGAACTGGCGACGCTCGAAGGGCGGCACGGGGAAAGATGAGCCAGATGGTTGTTCTGGGAATGGGAACTGGCGACGCTCGAAGGGCGGCACGGGGAAAGATGAGCCAGATGGTTGTTCTGGGAATGGGAACTGGCGACGAGCGACTGGCACAGGGAAAGAAGAGCCAGATGGAACAGGTGGCTCAGGACCTGGCTGCTCAGGGAATGGAGCAGAGACAGAAGGCCTGGGTGGGAATTGAGGAGCAGCCATGGCCGCATTCATCACGGCAAAGGCCGCTGCTGCAGAGATAAACTTCATTTTGGTAATAAGACGTAACTTGTCCGTAAATTGTCTGTATTCAATTGAGTGTCAGCTTTTAATTCCATTAATTCCAAGCTTGAAAACAGCGAATGTCGAGGAAAGCCCTACCAATTGATATTCAAGGAAGAAGACCTCTGTCAGCTCTGTCTCTCTCTTTTTCTTTTTTTGGTTTTTGTTGATCTTTCAGATGGTAGATAAAAATCTCAATCAAGAGGCAGGTGGCCTAGGTCCTTATATATTCATGAGTTCCAGGCGAATTGGCGAGGCAGGTATCAATGTCCTACAGACTAAGGTAGTCATTTCGTGCATGGTTTGCGAAAACAAAAACAATACTCCGCATGTATGGTTTTTTCCCTTTTCATCAGCGATGGCATTCCAGATCTAGCTGGTTATGCAGTTAGCATTCATTGTCATTAACACTCAAAATCAATTGACAAATTGTATCGTGCTTAACTCCGTACTCCGTTTGGTCCGTTGATCCCATGGAGGAGAGAAGACTAGCGTCAATCTTTCCTCCTTTTTCTCCAGAGCAATAAATGGCATAATTCTTTCAATAGTTACTGAGAGGGGGGGCCCATCCGAAGAGGGTTGATTGACCTGAGCCTGTGATCCAATCACATAAGCTCGGGACTCAAGGCAGACTCATCCTTGGTGGTGTTGGAATGCATGATGACGAGACGATTCGCAATACCTAGAGCCCTCACCGAAGCCTTAGAGATTCTTGCAGGGTGGAGCAGAGTCAGAGCATGGAATTCCCTGCTGCTCTAGATTCTAGTTCTTACTGTTGAAAGGGGAAATGCCGTGTAACAGTTTCAAATTTAACTATACTCCGACCTCCGAATTGATTATTGGACACGGCCTTTTCGCCCACTCGCTCGATGTCGTTTTGAAGTAGGCAAACTATTTGATCGACATTAGAAGTGATTTTCTTTTCTTCTTTTTATAACAAAAATCAATGCGCGAGTAAATCACTAAAAGAAGGATGTACCCATTCAGGGGCTTCTTCCTGGTACATATTAAAACTTACCCCATTCTTTCACGATATCACATTCTCTGGCATATTGACAGAAATACGGAGTGCTGTATTTCGAAGATATTGCCCATAAAGCACGTCATCGTAGCATTTCTTCACTGTAGATTTGTAGAGCATCACTTTTCCCGGAGAGTCAGAGCCCAATGTTACTCCGTCAAAAGCAGGGGTAAATAATGTCGGCCAACTTTGATGGCTGAAGATCAAAGCTCAAAGACTGATCTACCTGTGAGAATCTCGGACGCAGTTGGCACTTGCTGTAAAGTGCCGGGAGTGTCAAGTTTTGACAGGGTGAATTGATCGTAGATCATCAACATAATCCGATGCAGCGATGGACGTGCGCTCTCATTGATGTGCATCTCCACTTGTTCTCGGAGCCCGAGCCGATAGTTCGTCAGTTCATCGATTTAGAATTCATATTGATTTGAGTAAGGGTGGAGTGTTTTCTCGCTGGAGACTGGAGTCCTTGAGAGCGGTACTTGCGTGGTTGTGATATTCAGATACTCCGTAGTTACTCCGTGGGAAGTGCGTGCATGCCCCGTCACGTGAAATGCTATGGGGAAATGAAGAAATAAAGCAGATAATGCTACGATTAGAGCTGTGGTTAGTCAGCTAGCAAAGGAACTTCTCCTATTATTAACAGCGCTTGCCCTTCTCCGATCGTTGGTATGAAGTATGAATACATTTTGATCTCGTTGCTGTTATTAACTAATATCAGTACAGTTGTAAATGCAAATAGAGCGTGCGGAAAGACCCTAGGAAAGAGCTCCAGGCCTTGAAAAGCATCCTTCAATATCATATAGTCAACCATGTCCGCGCTTCCCATTCGAACGCCGAATCCATTCATCACCAGGAAAACGCCAAATATGCATCGATAAATTCAACTAGCATACAGTCATTTGACAGAAGTGAAAAAAAGCCTCGAGAAAGCTCATCAAATCATCACATAAGACATATCAACTTTTGAAAAAAAAAAAAAAAAAGCGGAGTACCAACAGCTTCTCAACCCAGGTTAATAGTTCATGAGATGTGCACCGCTACTGGAACTGTCTTGGCCGTTGCGAGAATCATACGCGCCGTCTGAGCCCATCTGTTGGTCGTCCAGAGAGCGATAAAAACCAGTACTGCCACTTCCCGCAGCAGACCCCCCACGGCCACGACCGCGCCCTCCGCCGCGAGATGAATTTCCTCTTCCTCTTGCGGAGCCACGTCCCCCGCGGCCACGGCCTCGGTAGGTATCACTCTGGCCGCGAGCCCCATATGGATGAGAGCGTCCGTATGAAGGTTTTTCATGAAGTGGCTGATAAGGATTAGAGTCGTAGGTATCCCTAGCCGCGTTTGTTATGTCTTCATCTCGGCGGCCGTGTGGATGTCGTCTCTTGCTGTTCTTGTTATATTGACCTTCCCAGTCACCGTCATTCATATCATCTTCCTCGACCTTCAGAATGGCCCTTTCGCCGACAACAGTGTCAATGACTAAAGAGTTGTCGGGCCCTACAGGTTGCCAATTTTGAATGCGGCTTGAATCGATAGGACGGGCCCCTTTGCGGAGTCCAAGGACGATGACGGGCACCGAACTTTCTGTATAGAAGGGCTCATGCTCCGACACGGGTTGAACTCGTACTGCCCACAGTTTGCTGTCCCAATGGCCGATGTCAGTGACGCGCCAGCTAAGTTTTTTACCGAGACCGCCAACCCTTTCAAGAATAGATTTCGGAGCCGGGCGTGGAGAGATCAGTATAATGTTGGCCAACGGCTTCACTTCACTGTTGTCTGCGAGCCCGACAGGTAGTGTAGGCTGTAAAAACTTTGCTACTAATCGCGATGAATCGGTATTGCTGATGAGGTAACCTGTGTAGAAGACTGATCGGTGGATTTTCAATCTCCCGTATGGCGACTTTGTAATATTCCTGACTGGATCGCGATATCGCTTATTATGCTCATTGATCAATTTTTGCACTTCAGCAACCTCGGTAACTGGATCGAGATGACGTGTGCCTTCTGCAATATGAATGACTTCAGCAGCAATTGGTTTCCTGCCATCTCTCATCTGAGAATGCTTTCCATTCAACGTCGAGAAAAAATCGCGAAAGCCTTTGACGCTGTAGAAAGAATTAGCAATGTACGCAACGGCTTCATCTCTCTCACTTACTGCTTGACTCGATCCTCGTAAACTCGAATTTCCTCTGCCTGACCGTATGTAGCCACCAAAGCTTGGAGGAATGACTGCTTGAATGACATGGTTGATGGAAAGTGTTGGCCGTTGGGACCAACTTCTGGCTTCAAACAAATCAAGTCGAACTCAAGTTGGCGGCTGGCAACAATTCGCTTGATAATGTCACTAAAATTGGCCTCACCGCGACCAGTGAGCAGGACAGTCAGAGCATCTTTCTGTCTCATACTCAATTCGACCAATTGCACCACATTCTCATTCCACCAACCCTTCCAAGCTCGGGTTTCTTCGACGTCGGCACCTTCCCCAGTCGCGGATAGGATGTTTTCATCGTGCCACCAGCCTCCTCCAGCGAAGCCTTCCCAGGTCTGGAGATAGCCTATAGTCGGTCCGTTCCAAAGCTGAGGGTTTGGCAAAGGGCTGCTGAACACTACACCGAGTTAGATGACATCCAAGTAGAGAGGTGGAGGTTATCGCTTACATGTATTGTCGAAGTCGTAGACATGGATGGCCTTAATTTGCGAGATGTCTTCACGATCTTGGTTAGCGCAAGTTACAAAGCATAATGCTTGATAAAATAGTTTGTAATTCGTACCAGGGATATCTTTGCCAGCAATAGACCATCTTTTCAGATTCGTTATGGTATGGGCCGGAGCTGGCTGCATGCCGAGGTGACCGCCTTGTGAACGGATTGCGCCCACGACACTTTTGGCGGATTTCAGCATGACATTTGATTGAACAGGTGTTAAGGTGAGATGAAGAGAATGGTGGCCCTAGAGCCGGTGCGGAGCTCTTTGGATCAACGGGGACGAACAAGGTAGGAAGGAGGAGAGGACCGAAGCTTTGCCGCCGGGGGGAAAAACGTGACTTCCCGATGACCTCTTTCCTTCCCACATCTCTCTCTACCTTCCTTCCTTCTCACTTCGCACTTCCCAGCTCGGCTTTTGAGTCATGGACAAGCAGTGAGCGGGGACACACTCGGGTTCCAGCTGTTTCATGGCTGACGATGCTAATGTTCGACAAGAAATTCTCAACAAGACTCTTCAGGAGGTAGCGCTCGAAGATGAAGATGGCTCATCGAGCCCTTGCGTCATATGCTTAGACACCGTCACCGAGCCGGCTGTTGCCATACCCTGCAACCATGCCAATTTTGATTTCTTGTGCCTCGCGAGCTGGCTTCAACAGCGTCGCGTATGTCCGCTGTGTATGTATTTTCAGCTTGGCTTTCTACCCTCTCCTGGTTCCCACCTAACACTGTCTCGCAGGCAAAGCAGAGTTGACCGCAATCAAGTACGATCTCCAATCAGCAGGAGGCCCCAAGCTCTATGCCCTCCCATCAGACTCCGAAGATCGCACCGCTGCCTATTCAGCGCGAGTAGATCGCGGCCCCATTCTCCACAGATATCGCCCTCGTCGAAGACATTTTCAACATCCCGCTCCCTCTATTCGGAATACTGACGACGCTCTGGCGAGGCGCCGTCATGTTTATCGCAACCAACTTTTTTCGCTCCGTGTTGGCTCCAACCGTTTATCGCAATACCGGGAATTGACTCCACAATTGTTTAACCACGATGAGAATCTGGTTTCTCGCGCTCGCAAATGGATCAGGCGAGAGCTGCAAGTTTTCGAGTTCTTGAATCCAGATGGTACCGAGGAGCGCAATGAAGAGTCACACGGGAGGGGAAGGCCCGGTGAACAAAGACTTCAAAGCCGACGAGCCAACAATGCAGAATTCCTTTTGGAATATATAATTGCCATTCTTCGCACCGTAGACATCAAGGGCAGTGCAGGGCAGGCGGAAGAGCTTCTGCAAGAATTTATAGGCCGGGCAAACGCCCGGTTGTTTTTGCATGAGTTGCATTCGTGGTTGAGGAGTCCTTATAACTCACTTCAGGACTGGGATCGCCACGTGCAGTATAACGAGGCCAGCGCCACAAGCCGACCTTTTTCTGCTGCAGGTGAAGGGCGTGACTCAGGCTCTGATGGACGATCTGTATCTGGATCACCCCGTGTCGAGTTCGGAAGAGTCGTAAAACGCGACCGACTGCAGTCATCATCCAGAGAGAGGTTCCGACGTGATGATCCTGCAGCACGAACACGACGATTGCAGCATGCGCGGCAGAGATATCAACCTGACTGATATCTCACTTTGAACTTGACTGAACTTCAGATGGAGTAGGTTAGATGAAGATGGGTTCACATTATGAATACTAAAAATTGAACGTGATAATGCTTGCATTAATTGATTTCTATGTTACATTTGATCGTGCCTAACTAAACGGCGTAAATTAAGAATGATACAAGTGGATATTTGAGATACGTTTCAAACGGCTGCAAGTAAACAGCATGTCTGTCGACGTACGCAAATCCCACATAACAATTGTTTTTTCAAGAACAAAGAGTGGCGAAAATCCTAGATTGTGCGAACAGGTATATAATTAGACCTAGGCAGCGACGAAGTTCTTGACGGCTATTGAAAGAAAATCCGGGGTCAGCTCTGATCTCTATTTCTGTGTGATGGAAGAGGTTAGGGATGAGACTCACTTTCAAGCCAACGAGTATACTCTTTCTGTTCCTTAACAGTGATATATTCAGGAATGACATTGGCCAACTCAGCATTGAAGCCACGCTCCTCGAGGTAACGGTCAAAGAGAGCTTGGAGTTCTTCGTCAAGGTTTGCATAAGAAGGACCGCTGTAAAGGCTCTGGCGGAGCCAGTCTTTCTCAGCAGTCTCAGCCTCGGCGAGGTCAGCCTTGGCAAAGTGTGAGACTTCGTGGATCTCGAAAAGACCGTCCTGAGCGGTGGTCTGGATGAGGAGGGCGCCGTTGCCAGGCTTTTCGATGGAAATGTTAACACGGGCAGGGAAGCCAGGCACAGGCTCGTCATCGAATTCCCGATCGGAAGGCGCAACACGGTCTTCAGGGCGGGTAGCAACAGGCTCACCGGGCTGGCCGTGGTTTACAGATTGTTCGTACTCGCTCTCTGCAAGCTCATCAAATTCTTCCTCGGGGAGGTTTTGGAGATCGGAGACGGTGAAAGTGACACGAATGCTAGAAAAAGGATTGGAATCAATAAAGTTATCTTGACAGTTGGGTTATAATTATTGAACTTATGAGCATACTTTTCATTGCCGAACTTGCGAGACAGCACAATTTCTTGCTCTCCGGCGACATCCTTAACCTATAAACAACCGGTTAGGGCCAAACACGATTCGATCAGTCATCGTCAGATACGTACTTTCCAAGGGCTACTTTCAAGGAAGGCTTGGATAGCTGTATTAGATTCCTCCAATTCGTCGGAAGCTTTCTCATGGGTAAGTTCCTCCTCCAACTTTCCGTTCAGCTCGATGTCAACTAGTTAATCGGGTTGTCATTAGCCAGTGGTCCTGCACCATCACCAAAAGCAAAGAACGTACCTTCTCCAGCAGGCTCTCGCAAAATTCTGGCTGTTGA
The DNA here is from genome assembly GCA_011750695.1 of Penicillium sp. OUCMDZ-019. NCBI lineage: Eukaryota > Fungi > Ascomycota > Eurotiomycetes > Eurotiales > Aspergillaceae > Penicillium > Penicillium sp. OUCMDZ-019. The sequence continues at coordinate 141,027 of WTTZ01000033.1, read as the reverse complement.
GAAGGCAGGGTACTGGTATTTTGTGACTGGCTTTTGTAGCAAAGAGGGTCTCTGGAAAGATGTCGATAGTCGAGCAGTGGAAGGTCGCGCGGCGACGGAAAAAGAACGGGAGAAGGCACGGGGCGCCGAGCGAGTGAATGAACGGAGCGACAGCATTTTGTCGTTGAGTTTGACTTTGAGTATTGAAATTATTATCAACAATTATTGGGAAAGGATGCGATGATTCAGTTAGGTTCGTTGAGAAGATGAAACTGTTGTTGCCGCAAAGTTGATGATGATGATGTTAACTCAAAAAGTTAAGGAAAACTTCGGGTGGCGCTATTCCCTTTTAAGCTGCTTTGCATGGAAGCTCGCCGGGCTGCCGGCCAATCAGCGTCGGCAGACATTCGACATTGTGATGTCAAGCCATGCGCAGCCACCGACTTGGATACTGAGAGGAAATACGTAGTAGTATGGATGGCGGAGATATGAATGGAGACAGTAGGAAATAATTCTTCGTAAAGATAGACTAGGAGCCTGTAGATACGCAAGAAAAAGGCATAACATCAATTTTATAGATCTAGTTACAAGTACAGTGGCATAACGTCGTAAATGCATATATCGTGTGTAGTTGTTTGGATCATGATAGACCTTTTGGTGGAAATGTAGATGCTTGTTTAACGCCCCCCTCAGCGAAGCGGACGAATTTCAGCGAGCTGAGACTCGACCATTCACCGTTCCACTGTTTGAGCTGCCGACAGACCTCCTCTAGGGCGAGGTCTGGCATCCAAAAACCCGATCTATATTCCTTCTCCTCGGTGACAATGCGCTGCTGGAGATTCTCTTCCCTCTTGCTCGGCGGTCGGCCCTTCCTGCGTTCTTCTTGCAACTCTTTGATTTCGTCATCACCACGATGGATCCATCTTCATGGGAACGGAACAATCAGCTAAAAGTAAAACAAAAAGGCGATGACAGACAAATGAAGATTGACGGGAAATATCTTCCCTCGTTGTAGAACTTACTGGTGGATCAGGCCAGGGAGTGCTTCGTCTGTAATGGCAAGGGGCTCGGAGGATTCCTGCAAGCATTCTTGAAAGTGTGAAACCCGGTCCACTGTCGGCAGCAAGTCAGCAGGCCGTTATCGGTTATCCAGACTACCCCTTCGCACAGGAGTAATTACTTACAGAGGCTTTGCCGCGCTATCACCGCGGAAGTTGCAACTCGAGCAATGCGGTCCTCTCGTGTCGCAGCGCGGCGTAGTACTTTGGCATTGCGGCTGTCCTCGTGTAAAGCATTGAGTTTACCACGCTTTTTGGACAGCTTCTTCTGAATTTTGCTTAAATTCTTGATAGGCATCTTGCACGTATTCAATAACAACAAATGCTAGTGAATTGGCATGAACTTATATCGAGTATATTCGTTTACAGACCGCGTAAACTTTTCTCTCATTTTTTTTATTCAGCAGAATGGAAGGCGGTCAGGACTAGAAGCGGGGGGCCAATCAGATGACCCGGCGCCAGGGATCATTCTGATCGCCGCCAAGACTATTGGAGGCAAGCGGTAGGATGGCCCGCCATCGCGTCTGGACAGTGGAAGCGCGTCGTGCAGCAACGCCTGGACATTCCGATCATGATCTGACAATTCAGCCCTTGATAAATCCTCCTCTTCGGCGAACCTGTCTGATGAGCTTCCTATATTATCTCCCGCCAACATTACTTTCTTATAATTACACTGCATGCAGGGCTCCGGGCTACTGTGTTTTTTGGATGTGGATGTAAACAGCAACCGCCTATCGGTGACCTACGCCTGACATGGGAATCAAAGGTACGCTTCATACAGCATTTGAACGTCCGACTCGGCTAATATGTGCATGTTATTACTAGGGCTTCACGGTCTACTAAAATCTATCCAAAAACCATGCAACTTGAAGAAATTTGACGGGCAAACACTGGGTGTGGATGCCTATGGATGGCTCCACAGAGGCACCGCGGCTTGTGCCACGGAGCTGGCCCTGAACAAGCCTACAACAAGGTCAGTTTGTGTAAAGAGGAAGTGCCCAGGCTTCAATTCAATTGAACTAATGGAGTTAGGCATGTCGATTTTGTGCTCAACCGCGTCCGTATGCTGCTGTTTTTCGGAGTCACGCCCTACCTTGTCTTTGATGGCGGCGACCTGCCTAGTAAATCGGGAACGGAAGCGGATCGACTCAAGAGGCGAGAAGATGGTAAAAGGCTAGGATTGGAACTGCAGAGCAAGGGCCGCATGGCAGAGGCGTATCAAGAGTTTCAAAAAGCTGTGGATGTCACACCCGAAATGGCGCGACAGCTGATTGAAGAGCTGAAACGAATGAAAATTCAGTATATAGTTGCCCCATATGAGGCAGATGCGCAATTGGTTTACTTGGAACAAAAGGGCATCGTCAACGGCATCATTTCGGAAGATTCCGATTTACTGGTTTTCGGCGCAAGACGACTTCTATCCAAGCTGGACCAGCATGGTGACTGTATCGAGATCAACCGCGGTGATTTCGCGGCCTGCAGGGACATTAGTCTGATTGGATGGACTGATGCTGATTTTCGCCGAATGTGCATACTGAGCGGTTGCGACTATCTTTCCAACATTCCGAAGATGGGACTGAAAACTGCGTACCGAAGCATGCGAAAATACAAGAACGTGGAGAGGGTTTTGAAAATCCTTCAATTTGAAGGACATTACCAGATTCCTCCAAAATACCTTGATAATTTCCGACAAGCAGAAAACACCTTTCTTTATCAACGCGTTTTCTGTCCCACCGCCCAAAAGCTGGTTACCCTTACCCTTCCAGAACCTAGCATGAACCTGGATGAGATGCCTTATATTGGTGCTGATTTTGAACCAGAAATTGCCATTGGTGTGGCATGCGGTGATTTGCACCCTGTCACGAAAGAGGCCATTAAGCTGAAGCCGTCTTTCGCGGCGAGGGCTATGCCAGGCTTGATGAGAAGACAGACCCTGGCATCTTCTGCAGAGCTCAAGCCTAACAAACCCATAGATTCTTTCTTCACGCCTAGGCGGGTTCCTCTCGCTGAACTGGACCCTAACACCCTTACTCCATCACCAAGTCAGCAGCGCCTACTTGAACGGCATGCCAATAATTCTTGGCAACCTAGTCCTATATCCAACTCTTTCGGACTGACACGTTCTGCCTCTTCCGCCTCGATGAATGGACGGAGTGCAACTCCTAGGACTGTTGAGCGAGAATCATTTCTTGCGCGGGCTGCGAAAATGTCTACTGTGCCTGCGGTCAAACGCCAACGACTTTGTTCTGACGTAGATGATGGTGATGCACTTCCGACACCGCCTGAGCAAGCAAGGAGTCGCTTTTTCACCAACTCTTCCACTGTGCAGCCCAGTCCCAGTGGTCAGAAGCTTTCGCGCACAAAGAAGTCTCGAAGATCGACTTTTGGTGTTTTCTCAGACGAAGTAGCTGAAGATATAATGTGTCAGCTTTCTTCTCAAACGCCCGAGTCAGCTAGCTCGGCTGAAAGAGTAGAGAAGAACGGTTTCTTGGAACCAACATCAACACCTTCGAGAATTCAGATTTCCACTGTCGACAGCAGCGAAGAACAACCGACCTCAGTTGTAGTAGAGACCGACAATGATGCAGCGGGGCGAACTGAAATTATGGACAGAAGCGCCGACAGTAACAATCAGTCAGTGAGTGTTGATACAAATCCAGAGTTGTTCAATCAAGTGTTGGAGGCGCATGTGCAGAGACAGAATGCGTCTTTGCTCTCGAAATTTGTGTTCGAAGGGAGTCCTGGAACGCCTAGCGTTTCCTCGCCGACGATTACCGAGAAACTGCAATCCATTGCATCAAATAGTCGTCCGCCGACAAATGTCTCTGGCAAGACTATCATACAAGGCGGCTCACTTCGTCGCAGGCTCACGCCACTCCAAAGATTGGGACAAAGCGCATTATCAAAGTCGAGATCCATAGATAACTTCATGACCCAGCGAATGCTGACCAACACCGCCGGAGACTCCGGATACGAGTCTGACTTGGGCAGAGACAACACGCAGGAAAGTACGCTAAAGACAGACAATCACCAAGGGAGTGAGGACCAAATCATTCCTTGCAGCGACGAGGAGACAGAAGACTCGGTCAATGATAGCGAGCGACCGAATACGCTTAGCCTGAAGCGGTTTTCCTTTATACCGAAATAGACGTATATTGATATTATTCTTTGTTGACTTGGAAGCATTGTATAGGAGTTTTGTTTGGATTCAATTGGGTTATTTGTGTTTTGGTTGGCTGAGTTGGCACAGGCGTAAGGTATCGATGAATGGCGTAATGGATACCTAAACATGAAGATCATAACTACAAAATATGAACGTGTTCTTGATTATTTATCCCAGCTTATGCATACGCCGAACATACATAAAGTAAAGCAAACATGCAGCAGCAAAAGCGATGGACCGATCGGGCCATGCGGGAAATGCCAAGCTTCCAACCTAAAACACGGCAGTGGGTCCGAGTCGTCGCCCCAGGCCCCGCCCGGCACCCACCATCATACCTATTGCGGCCTAGCGCCGTGTTGGATGTGACGTTTTCTGCCAGGCGGCAGCGTTGGTGTTCCCTAGCAACGGACGATGTAAACAATGTCGTTGGCCCAGCCACCCTAACCCTCCCATCTCAACACCAGCCACCGGAACATTTCTGCTGGTTGTATAGCTGCATTTGCTTGCTTCTTTGCTTTCTTACTTGTCCGACCTCCTCAATTTCTTCTTTTTGTTCCGACATCCTCAGCCAGGCAGATCAGTTTAGTCGATTTGACGGAAGTGTAGGAAGTGGGAGTATTTTGTGTCAAAGCTACGGTCTTTTCTCATCCTACATACACTTACTTCTTCATCCTCTCTTCAATTACTCTACCCTCCTTACAAACACATACTCACACATACACACGTTGAACCCACGCTTAAAAGGATTTACTTACTGATCTCATTGAATCTCTTTCTTCCAGACATACCTTTGTCCGCACTTGATATCATATCGATACCTTATCGATCGCTTGTTGCATTCCTCACCGTCCGCATTCCTGAGGCAACGTTGCCGCTGTCAACTCTATCTATATTGGTGGTTATTACACGTGGGCGATCATCGATTTGACATTCTTGTTCATTCCGATCTCTATCCCTAGAGAGAGCAACGAGCCCCTCCAAGTGCTGGGCGGCAGTCTCGTTTCAAGAGAACCAGACTCCTTCTCGGAGGTCCGAGAAGCGAGGTCGATTTGGTGACGGGAAGGAAAGGGAGGGTATATTGATAATATATTAAGGTTGTGACCTTCATATAGTTCAGTCATGCCTACGTTTAATGTATCAGGGGGCTTTGCCAGTGAGTTTTTACCAGACATGCAGCATCTGGAATTTACAACGAGGCTAACGTTGGACACACAGGGATATGGCAGATGGTGGGATACCATCATGTGCTCATGGTTCTCATTGCCGTTGCTATTATATTACTTTGTAAGTACCACACTCTCTGGTTCGAGAGATGGGCATCTTGAGCATAAGCTGACGGTTTATTTTCCACTTCACTAGCCATGTTATTAGCTGGATGTTCCTCATCATCGCCGCAAATACCTACAATCTTTCTTATATCGATATACTATGAGAAATATACACCGAGCTTCGATCCTGCCCAGGTGGACCCAGGTGTGACGACAGCCATTGCGAACATTGTCGGAGGTGCAACCATGGAGGTCCGAGTGGGTTTCTTTGGTATCTGCATTATGCCCGTGGACGGATCTTTCATCTGCAATGCCAATGCCACGGCACTGGCTGAAGTTGTGAATGTTGACCAAGATCCGCTCAATGTGATCTGGCTCGCGGAGAGGTTTAAGGATGCTGTTGTCTTTCCATATTTAATGTGAGTACTAATCACACACCCACACACATAAACACCAATGATGGATACTAATAAATGAGTGCAGTATCGTCGCCATCGTGCTCGCCTTTTTCTGCTTCATTCTGCTAGCCACATTCCCCGGATGGCACGAAGAAATCGACGCCAGCGGCTCAGAACGCGAAGTGAGACCATTCCCATCACGACCAGTATCACAGGTCGCCTTGACTCTTATCGGCATTGCTTCGGTATTCGTCCTAGTTTCAGTACTATGGCAGCATACCGCTTCGGTTGCCGCGAGTTCGATGGTGCAAGATCTGGGCAATGGCAGTATCAAGAGCGGCGTCGGTACTTCGGCCATGGTTTTGGGCTGGTTTGGATTCGGTCTTCTTGTCGTGGTTACGATAGGATTGCTGGTTATGATTCTCAGTATCAGTATCCTAAGCAGATTAACTGACGAGGACTAACCAATATATTCCAAAAGAAATACGAAAAAAATACGGAAAGACAAAAACCACAAATTTTCTTAGATTGTTCAAAAATTTACGGCATATACATTGGACTCGAATGGAGAGCGGCAGGTCTCTTTTTCTTCAGTTTGGATTGGTTTTGGATCTTTTACGATGCACATTTTTCGCCCTCTATTTTCCATTGGGCTGGGAGTTTTTGGTTTTTCTATTTCTTTTTCATGTATTTATGTCCTCTTTTGATGATCATGTATTATGTGTTATTACTGGATATGGGGATCCTTATGAGTTTTCATGCAGGGGATTATGAAAGAGAATAATTGATTGATGTCGACATCAGACCTAACAAACACAAACGTGCACATATCAATACCAAATCAATATTAGTACATACAAATAAATCAATTCATACCTAGATGCCACTAAAATCTAGATTATAAAATAGATCCTAGAAAAAAGTTCCAAGGAAGTAGGCTGATTACCTAGGTAGGTAGGAGAGACAATAATGTTCTTTCTATTTATCTCTTGAGGTATATACAAAAAAAAAAAAAAAATGAACAGCTCTTCCCATCCCTCGTGTGTTTCTAGATATATACACGTCTAGATTCTATAGTATGTTGCATATGTATAGATGCTATGTACATCCTCCCACCATTTATCCTGCCTCATTGGTATATCCTACCAACTAAACGAATCCTCTCGAAACGTTATCCCCCGGTATCCCTGGCGCATTGCCACGTATACAGCAGCGCGCGTTTCGTCTGCCATTGCCGTCGGTCCCGAAACGACAATCAGTAAAGAGCAGTTTGATTCGCTGGCTTCCTGTGCATGTTGCAGCACTAATTCTTGGATGTCTGGTCTGCCGTGGTGCAGGTTGAGAGGTTCATTATCCTCCTCATTGTCATGATCATGCAGATTGTTTGTAGCATTTGCGAGCGAGGTGGTGGAAGAGGTTGAAAGCGAGAAAGAAGGAGAAGGAGGTAATGAAGCAGAGCCATTGCTGGTCGGTTCTTGCTTTCCCGTAATATAAAACGAAGCATGAAATTCTTCATGCGACAAAGCATCTCGTAACTCGCGAGAGGCCACATCGTGCACAAAAGCAGTTTCTCGAGAGGCCCACACGAGGTGTATTTTGTTGTGGGTGAGTAGTTCTGAATCGTCGTCGTCGTTTTCGTTCTTGGACATCATCATTGACCGCTGTAGGTTTTCTTGAATATAGGGCACGGCGCACGCAATGCCCGTTCCACCTGCAATCAGCAGAACGGACTCGTGTCCATTTAGAGAGAAGGATTCGCCATATGGCCCTTCGAGGAGTATTGTAGGCGATATTGAGCGGTTGGGAGCAGCAACACATTGATCTCGGAGAGAGCGAGTCCATCCGTCGTACGGACGAATCCAGAAAATCAATTTGGGCTGCTCCAGAATTCTCCCAGAATCAGTATCTTCATTGTCAGTACTACCACGCTGAGAGTTTGGCGCATTGAGAAGTGGCATTTTTGAGTTTTCGATTTCATCATCGCCTATTTCAGTCGTCGTTCTTGTTATGCCCGAATGTGAGATTTGCTTTTCAACAGTATACTCCCATGACCCAAGAGTGAAAGGGTGGCTTTCCCAGCCTCGGAAGCGGAAAGGCTGATACAAGTAGTAGAAGCTGGAAGCAGTAGGCTGGTGCATGGTAGAGCCCGGAGTGACTTCTAGCCTCACCACATTTGATGCTGGGTCGTATGTAGCGATGCTGCGTGTATATTGAGTTTGTCCTAGTCGCAATCGAACATGTAAGTTGCAATACACCACACGAGCCAAGCGTAATAATCTATCTAAAACCCAGATAGCCATAACTGGCCACAGATAATAGTCATAGCCCTCGCCCTCGAATATTATAATGTGGCTGGTAGAATTCAATCACGAGTTAGCTTATATATCACATATTATAGTTCTGTGTCCTTTTTCAGACGTAGTGATACATACTAGAAACACCCAACAACAGTGGCAACAGAGAAAGCAATATGAATGAGCAAGAAAACCTCATATGATCGTTTCCTCATCGAATTGATCGCAAGTGGTAGAATAAGTACCATCGCCACCGTAGCCTGTGAGAAACACGGAGTCAGAACGTAGTTCTACAAACAATGGGAAGGGTGTCCAATCTAACCAGAGTGCCCCAAAGAAGATACGGCTTGGAAAGCCTCCTTTTTAGATGATCGCCGGAGTCTAACAAAAGTCAGCATGAGTAAAACTTTCCATGAAAGTAAAATCTACTTACCGCGTATGAATAACGCTAGGTATGTAAATGTATGGATCACAGCCTGTAGAGTCGCAATCCATGCAACGTGACGGTGAAAGATGTTGAACTCGGCAAAGCTCCAGCCGGTGGCCCATATGAAGATGTTATTTCTTCCGGCAAATACCCAAATCAAGAACAAGTTGGCAAATGACATAATGCCTGTTCTATCTGCGATGTACCGAAGGAGTTGTCGCGATGGTTCTGGCCAGCTGGAATAAAAGAAATATGAGAATACGTGTACATAAAAAAAAATCAAACCAAAGGATCGAGAGCTTACTAGATATTGTCATCGGAGATAATATAGGTGATACTCATAAGGACAATGCTTAGTATCCAGTATCCCACAACGAGGATGGCATCGATTCGTGTCGGTAAGTCGAACCAGAGCACTTGCCGCTTTGAGATCTTCAAGGGAAATGCAATGATTAAATGAGTATAGATCCATTGGTACACTGCAGCCATAGCCTTGTATACGCTAAATGATAGGCGCCCCGACTTCATGGCTCTTGTGTAACGAGATCGAAAGGTATGCTGGAGCAGCCGGTGCAACATGCCAACCATGACTATACATCCCCAGTATAAATACCCGAAGTATCTGCGTGCGTTTGGCCTTAGTTACTGACTATGGCATGCGTCATGTCTGGACGAAGACTCACCCATAAGCATAATGTGCCCACAACTCCGTTTGCCATGCATCCTGAGGGAAAATAACAGGAAAATAATCAGTTCTGTTTCTTCACGGCTCGTTTCTGTGAATGGACTAGGTGTTTGAGGGCACTCACAATGGTACGAAACGTACGGTCGAAATATGCCCAAGACACCAACACCGGGTAATCAAGCTCTTCATGGCGAGCAACTTCACCAAATTCAACCCTTCTCATCTGCTGTATCTTATCCTCCGTGAGATTCTCCGCCACGTTCTGTCTAGGAAGAAACCCGACATTTGCGCTCTCCTGACACAGGGCATTCAATTGTGCGAAGCCGGCGGCTCTCTCGTCCTCATCGCAGTATAATTCGGCGCCTGCATAAATAGACGTGACTTTGAGTTGATTTTGACATCTTACCGGCCATAATCCGACCGTCGGCTCTCCTACGAAGGAGAGAGAGTTGAGAGCGGTATAGACTGCGGTGACACATCGCTCGTTCTTGGGGATGATGCTGGCCGTGTACACCGTGGGAGCCAGCAGTGTAGCCACAGTTAGCGAATGCCACCAGCCATACATGTCTCTATCCAGCCTCTCCTGTCAACGTAACAACAGAACGGTCATTCAAGAGACAGAACAGAGTGCGATGCCGGAGGTACCTGTGCAAGGTTTTATCAATCTTATCAATCAGCGGCTCCATCGGCTAAATGCGCCGCGGCGGGGCTGGTCGGCACAACCCGCCGGGGCGCGTGCCCACGCAGCAAGATCTGTTTGGCGGAACACGTTGAGATGTACTCCGTATGCGAGTATAAATGTATCATTGTATACAAAACTACCTGATCTTGGACGCGTAATACAGAATAACCAAACCAACGCCTTTCCTTCCTCCGTCAATGGGCTATTATCGTGGTAACATATATTAAAACTCCATCGCATCGCTTGTCGACTCTTCGCCGCCTCGCTCTCGTTTCCCAGGCCGTTCGTCCTTCATGAGATTGGCCACAAAGGACCGGAAATAGTCGACGTAGGGCTTTAACCTGGTCTTTTCATAGTCCTGCATTTTCCTCTCGGAAGAGCTACCGGTTTCCGTATTCGAAGCTGATGGCGGATTTTCGCTATCGTATTCGTCGATTTCACTGAGAAGTTCTGTCACTGTAGGGACAGACAACGGATCGAATTCTTCTATGTTTCGCCCGTCAATGGGGACACAAATACGACCGGTGCCAGGATGCACGACAAATGGGCTCTTCAACAAGTGAATCATCTTCTTGGACACCTCGGCATCGAGTCGTGGGTAGGTGTATTCAAGAACGATGTCGTATCGTGCATCTTTGAGCGCCCTTGCATCCAAACCATTGACCGTTTTGGCCAGCGTGACAATATCATTCCATTTATTTGTGCTTGAACGGTCTGGCGTCGAGTCCCATTTTCTTCGAAGAGCATCGCAAAGTTTTTTGTCCGGCAACAATGACAGCAGACGCTCCGCTGATTCATCTTGAAGGAAAACATCTTGGTCAATAAGCGTTGTCTGGTTGAAGTGCGACTCCAGTATCTTGACACTTCGAGCAACATGTGGATGCAACGGTCGTTTGAGGTTCACTCGTTTGCCGCTTCTGTCATTCCCCTTCACGATTTCCAGATATCCCGCAATGGCCTTCCTCCGGTCATCAGAGAGGTGTCTTGCCTTATAATCTCCTACCCAGGCGTGGGCACCACGACGACCAGAGTATACCCATAAAATGTGCTCAAAGCCAAAATCCTCTCTTAATGAAGTGTCGACCACCTTGATTGCCATTGTGATAAAAGCCCAGCATTTATGACAAATATTGGCCTTAGAACAACAGGTACGCACATCATCGTAGTCCGTCATATCGATATCAAACACGAGTTCTTTCGCAACTGGTTTCATCTGCGTGCCGGGTCGACTCTTGCGGTCTCGAGGGTTGGTACTATATACAGGCCCGATCTCAAAACGAGTTGGGTTTAATCTTAGAATTTCCTGACGAAATCTGGCCATAAAGTTGTTAGTATTTGCTATCATCACCTTCCGTATAAAATAACAAATCGTACGTACAGATCTGCAGTTGCATATGACTGATACCGAAGTACAGCTTGATTTTGTAAAAAGACGGCGAATTCTCGGTTAACCATGTCTGGGGACGGCACCACCCCGTGATTTAGCCATTGAAACATAGTTCGGAATGGGAATAGGCGCTGATAGAATGCAAGCATAGTTTCTGCATCTATTTCTGGGGATCCTTTGGCCGCACTTTAGATCGATTCGAGTTAGCATCAAAACTTGAACCAAGTATATTGAGGACTGGCATACACTGCGGGAACCGGAGGCGGAGAACTCGTCATTTTGACATCTGCTGCACTTGAAGCAGGGAACTCATCGTCATCATCGTCATCTGCGAACAAATCTTCGAGCTTTACGTTCGCTTCAGCCTTTTGTTCTTCTGGCGCATCGGTATTGTCTGCGGCAGGAGGTGCGTCTGGGAGAATTTCGTCGTCGCCATGGTCGGGTGGTGCCGATTCATTAGAGGCAACCGAGTGAGGCATTTTGATGAGAAACAAAGAAAGTAAGACTCGTAGTCGGCGCAAAGTACTGCTCGTCTCCCAGTTGCGACCGGTTGCTCAATCTGATCGTTGCTGTTGTCCATTAAGCGGTTAGTCGTCTGACGCGGGAAGACGCGTACATACGCGTTCAGCCCTAACCCTAATCAACCCCGATAAGACATATCACGTGATCTACAGGCATTTACGACGCATCGTTGCTCCCTTTTCAGGCATTTCACACACAACAAGGTGCTAACAGTGTCATAACAACCATGCTGGGGTACAAGCTAGAGCCATTCGGCTGACTGAAACTGGCACAGTAGATAATCATCTCTAGACGGAGCCAGAATCTGCAGGCGTACAGATGGGTATCATGAAGCTGCAAACGGAAATACGAACTTCCTTGCTATTTCCAGGGCATCCATGCATCATACACCATTGTCAACTCTTCAATCGAATTACTAATGGCTTTACCTTCGCATGAAAATGACCGCTTGTGGATAGATTTCTATAACTATCTTGATAATCATGCTCTGTCTGTCACCCGGCGACTCCGGCTGCTTATATGACGAGCAACTTTAGGTGCTGCAATTTCCAATCCAGAAAATATTTTTATGTCAGCATTCCAGAGAGGAAGCGCCACGTACGACTTTGCCATGCTACATGATCCACATTCCAGAGGCGCCTCTCAAGACAGCCGAGTGCAATTTCTGATCTTGCCAAGTCAACGGTGAAGGCTTCTCAGTCCATGATGTCACGACTGATGCTGGGAAAACGGCGTCGCAGGATTGTATTTACGACTACAGTGCCTGTTTGTGCATAGAAAAAAGCCGATGCATGTCTATCATCTTGTTCATATATACTGGAATAAGGTGACTGGGTTTTCAACTAGAGAACTTGCGGGTTATTCTCATGCGGCAGGTAGACCAGCACATAGAAAGCTACTGCCCATATTTTGACAGTATCTTTTTTCCCGTAGAAAGATGCGAAATGAAAATTCAAATGTGGCAATATGGATGATATGAGAGATGTATCTTTGCTGAATTCTAGCTGTCCCACTGCAGAACAGCGTTGCATTTAACTTCTTAGGTGCGATTTCCGTCCATTGAATCAGAAGCTCTTTGAGGTCTATTTCAAAATGAATCGATCTCGCCATTCTCTGAGCTATATCGCAAAACCTAGATCCAATACGAATTGGGCGAGATTCCATTGATCTCTTGGTGTACTCAACACTCGATTGCGGCCGTAGACAGGCTGGATCGTTCGCTGTTGCTGTCAGCCTTCTAAATTTAACAGCAAAACATGAATCATTCATTTTACTGGGGCTTACTCGCTGTGACTCTGTTGCAGAATCGAACTCCATTGGATGAGCTCAATTGATTGAGTTCGGCAAGTATCGATAAGGTAACATGCGGATCAAATATTTCCTATTCCGGAAGTACCTGGCCACCCAGCATCCGTTTTAGAAGGCGACCGATAATGCCTCAACGGCTGGTCCAGATGGAATATCCACATGAATATCATGACGTGATTTATGTTTCTGGATATGTAAGGTCCCATCCAGCTTTTCTCCCATGGCCTTACACAACTCGATTGGCCAGGCTTGTTGGTGCCCACACTCGAATGCCCTAATCCAGTGCCAAAGACTCCATCACCCACTACTACATAATCGTTCCCAAGAGTCATGGAGCAAGCTCCCATGTTCCGCTTTCGTCGATTAAGTAAGAATCCCCTCTATTTGAGTGTTACCATTTGTCTCAATGGAACATTTTCAACAGCATTGTCCACTTGTTCCAGATACCCTCTTCGCGATTATATAAACTATACCATCGCCCCTGGACATCAAAGTTTCTTTTCTTCCCGATTACCTGCAAGTATACCGCTGGGATAGTCGATCGCTATCAGCTCTAACACATTCGTTTTGTTTGTTGCTCAATCCTCAGCGCCGAAAATTTCATTCAATAAGTACTACTCAACGCCAAAATGGTTAAAGCAGGTATTGCTCTTCTGATGCTCGCCGGCCCGGCTTTTGCCGGTGTCATTGAGCGTGGTGACCAAAGCTCTGAGGGTGGTGAGAAGGCCCCTGGTTCTTACTCTCCTCCCGCTCCAAGCTCGTCATCCTGGTCTGAGCCTGAGCCGACTCATTCCACTTACGTTCCTCCTCCACCACCGCCACCGAAGACCTCTTCTGTTGAGCCGCCTCACTCGTACAGTGAGCCGACACACTCAACTGAGCCCGCGCACTCTACTTACAGCAAGCCTGAACCCACTCACTCTAGTGAGTCCAAGAGCTGGCCGACATACAGCAAGCCTGAACCCACTCACTCTAGTGAGTCCAAGAGCTGGCCGACATACAGCAAGCCTGAACCCACTCACTCCAGTGAGTCCAAGAGCTGGCCAACATACAGCAAGCCTGAACACACTCACTCCAGTGAGTCCAAGAGCTGGCCAACATACAGCAAGCCTGAACCCACTCACTCCAGTGAGTCTAAGAGCTGGCCAACATACAGCAAGCCTGAACACACTCACTCCAGTGAGTCCAAGAGCTGGCCGACATACACCAAGCCTACTCACAGTGAACCCTCCAAGAGCTGGCCAACATACACCAAGCCAACTCACAGTGAGCCGCCACACACTGAGCCTTCTCACTCCAAGACTGTGCCAACATACACCAAGCCTACTCACTCCACTGAGCCCAAGCCCAAGCCCACTCCTCCACCCAAGACTCGCACCGCTCCTATTGTGCCTCCTCCACACACCGAGCCTAGTGGTATCACCAAGACTTTGACCATCACCACCACTGAGTGCCCAGGTAAGTTTTCCATCATGACAATAATACACAGCCCATTGCTTACAAGTCGCAGTCATCTCAAAGACCTTGGTTTCAGGTACCCAGACCATTACTGTGCCAGTCACTGAGACCAACACTGTCACTCGTACTGTTGTGACTGTGGTCCCTATTGGTACCAGCACTCCTAGCAACCCCAGCAACCCTCCTCCTGCTGAGTCAGAGGGTTCTTCTCCTCCTGAGAGCACCCCTGGAACCACCCCTGGAACCACCCCTGAGACCACCCCTGGAACCACCCCTGAGACCACCCCTGAGACCACTCCTGAGACCACTCCTGAGACCACTCCTGCTGAGTCGAGTAGCCCTGAGCCTACTCCTACTGAGTCCGAGTCTACCAGCCCCCCAGTTTACACTGGTGCTGCCTCGACCCTCGACCAGCAGCCTGTTGCCGGTCTTATGGTGGCTGCTCTAGGAGCCTTTGCTCTCCTATAAGCTTCGTCTTGGGATAGTCATTGAGTTGACTGTCACACCCCCGGTGTTGGCGAAAAGGAGTTAGGGTTTGATTTGTTTTTTGTGAGCTTTGGATGATTTAATCGGTTTGACGATTTGAGGGTCTATTTTTTTCTATTCTTCTTTCCACCTGTGCCTATTACTAGGAAAAGAGACATGAGGCTTGCATTCTCTTATTCCAATAGGCATATTTTAAATATCAATATTTTTAATGTTTTTACTGTACTTGATATTTTTTTACATATTACAAAAAGCAAACGCAACAGAAAATGCAAAAAAATATTTGATTTACGAAAATATTCTGGAAGAAAATACATCTAAGACTTAAGAAACTTGCATCAGCTATTTAACTTGGGCAAGGTCCATTGTACATGGCAGGGTGTGTACACTATATAACAATGCCTGGAAAGTATACTTGTTAATCGCTTAATGTGTAACTAAATGCTAAATTGTATCCTGGCTATCGTGTCTAATAATAAGAGATCATCTTAAGACTCCAAACCTGGCCATTTCTACCAAGAATGCCTCGAATGTTGCACCTGAAATGAAAGGAAAATGGTATCCCTATCTATTCCGTCAATTTTTCCTGACGTTCTTGTTCATCCTCCTTCTCCTCGGCCATTTTCTTCAATGTATTTTGCGCCCATTCAGCAGCCCTTTCACAGGCCTGTTCGGGATCTCTCTTATATGGCAGAAGATATCCCTGCAGAGCCGCAAGACTGAACTGTCTCTCTGGAACTGAATCGGCAAATTTTGTAGCTAGGTTTTCCAGGTCTAGAGTATGTTGTGTCGCTTTTTCTTGCTCTTTACTCTTTATTATGGCTGGTTCATTGCTTTGCGTCGCAGCAACGGGTGATGTATCGTCTCGATACATAGCCAGGAATAGTTCTCTCATGTCCACTTTGGAAGGAAGCTGGAAAGCAATGTGCAAGTCGACCCGTCCAGGGCGAATTAACGCCTTGTCCAGTAACTCGGGAGAGTTTGTCGTCATGATTAAGATCCGTCCTTCCTGTGATGACACCCCATCAATGGCGTTGAGCAAACCGGACAAAGAAACCCCTGTAGTACTGTTGTTACCTCTATCAGACCCTTGAATGATACTCAGAATCTCAGACTCGGGGGACAATTTTTCTCCCCTGCCCTTTCGACCATGTCTGACTGGTCTGGGCTCACTTGCCGGGCGAGTAAGACCAGCAGCATCAATGTCCTCTAATAGCACGATGCATCGAGCGGGGACTTCTGACATCAGCCTCATCAATGCAGACTCGTTCATGTTAGGATCCAGCAAGCTCAATACGTATATATCCAGACCAAATATACCAGCCAAAGCGGATGTTAAGCTTGTCTTTCCCGTACCAGGTGCGCCGGAAAACAGGTAGCCACGTCTGTACGGAATACCGTGATTCGCATACCACCGCCTTGTGTGTGGGTGAAGATATTCATTAATATCCTGTAGAAGCTCTTGTTTCGCGTTTTTGTCGAAGATAACCGTTGACATGTCCCGGGATGGTCTGGCACTGAACCTCGTCCAGCGAATCATATCTCGCACGTTGGAGATAGCTCGGTGCACTGTTGTCGTTGCCTTTGTTCTTTCAAGATGGTACAACTGCGCTTCCTCCAGCAGACGCTGAATGGGCGCAAAAGAGGTTCCCAGGCATTGTAGCTGGACATAACCCTGTTCCTTATCCAGGGGAACCAGTTCATGACCTTCTCGCACCTTGTGTTGGAACAGAATCCAACTTCCATGGCGGCGGAAGAGATGGGTGCCTTGAAACGGCTCGAGAGTGATTGGCGAGCGCCCGACAATGGTCCGATAGCTGATCAAATTATTGGGGTCTGGTTCAGACAGACTCTTGTTGCGATTCTTGGTTTTATTGTCGCCATTTTCGACGATCATAGACTTGAGTGCCTCTTCTTCATCCTCCCACGAACTCTTGGAGGCGCTCACGGCTTTGACACTCCGAAATTGGCGGTTCATAAATTGATGGTCTGCCATCCACCTCATCAAGCTCTGGTAGAGCTGGTCATCTTCGTTTATTCGAACGGTGACCCATAGCACTATGACGCGCGTAAAGAAGTACCGCAAGAAAGTGAAAAGCCCAGCAAGAAGCAGGCCAGCATTCACCAGCGTGAGCGGATCAAGACCCACGCTGTTTTGCAGGAAGCCGAGCACTTGAGCATAGCCTGGCTTGAGTAATTTTGAAGCCTCTCGAGGAATACCTGGAAGGGACGACATGGTGGATGTCTTATTCTTGTCCCTGCCTAAAATTTTCTTTTCAAGGTTGATTATCTTATGTTGAATGTTGGAAGAACCTCACACTTTATATAGCGATCGGATTTAGCCACTTCGGGCCCGATCCAGTAATTATCGCCGATTTCTAAACTAACATTTCAGCCTTCATGAATAGGCAGAAACGTACGCATGCAAGATGACGATTTCTATCCAAAGTGGCGAATGCTGAGAGAAGACTCTAACTTCTACTCCTTGATTAATTAGACATGCAGCTTGTCACTTTGTGCTTTTAGTTATCCTAAGAGTAACGCCCATCTGTCTAATAACTATTTTCATGAAAAAAAAGGCAAAACAAATCTTTTATTACCGACATTATCTTTTTACCATATTACAGAGAAAGAGAGAGAAACGGCATTTACCGGTATTGTTAGCACGGACCAATAATTTTGATCACTCCCATGCTGACGGCAAGCTTTCATACCGCTTGACGTCCACACCCAAGTCATCAAAGATGGAGTGGTCACCTGTATCATAAAAGACATAGCATTAGTGCCTGCTCAGACAACCCGAGGGTCATGCTGAAAAATGCTTACCAGCAAGAGAATCGACTCTCTCTTCATTTTCTCCCTCTAATTGATCAAGCTCCTCAGAAGGGTCTTTCTTCGTGCCCTTATCATCAACGTGAGCTCCGCCAGCTCTTCCAAGCTGGCTCTGGGCCGATCCTATCATGAGAAACTGAGCATTGGGATAATCTAGGAATTCCGGCTCTGTAGGAATCCAGCGATAATGCTGGAACTTCTCGAGGACGCTGTTTCCAAAAAAGAGACAATGTGCTTTAGAATATGTAACATCATTTAATCAATACTCTGATCTTACCTCTCAGGGTATTCGGGCTCTTGAGGCAACCGAGCAGTAACAGGACCGGGGTACTTCGGACTCTTCGATTGAATGACAAAGCTGCCACGGTCATATAAACCGAAATCACTCTGAATATCACCAAGTTGCCGCGGAATTGTGAGAATGTACGCTAGATGAGAGCTTCGGCCTTCTTTGATTAGTGCATAGACACCTTCGGCATATGGCTGTGCCTCTGGGGTTGTCCGCTCCCCACGAGTCTTGGTCTCGTAAGTTTTTGTTGTCATTAGTGTCTCGCGAAGTGTTCTCAAGGGGACCTTGGCCTTTTCCACGAAGCCCATGTCTCGCTCTTTTCCTGAAGAGGGATATCTCTTTTTTGGAAGCATCATGAGTCGACAATTGTCGTCCTCTCCAATTGGCCCGCCTGTTATCTCCGCGCCTTTGGGTGTTGGCCGTAGTACAAAGAAACTGCGCGCAACATCGTCGATGCTATGAGGTTCCTCGACATTCACACGTGGACGGAAGAAGAAGTAAATGACCCCCTTTTCCAGGATGCTAGAAGGAAGACCGGCTTCTCTTTCCGGTGATACTTTGATAGCAGTCTTGAACTGACCAGATTCTGGCTCTTCCTTCTCCTTCTTCTCTTCTTCGCTGGCTGGCAAACTCTTCTCCACGCCTGAATATATTATGTGTCAATGACCATCCTTTGATTCGGAAGGCAAATCCTCACCATCGGCGACAGGTTCTGGTTTTTCTTCTACCACAACATCCTTTTGCATCGGTTCTTCAGCTCTTTTGGGAGGAGCCTCAGTAGGCTGCTTGTTGACTGTAGCTTGTGCCTGAGTAGGGTCTTCGGAAGTCTTGATCTCCTGTGCCTCTTCAGTCACAGAAGGCTTTTCGTAATTGTTCCCTTCGTTGGGCTTCACATCCTTCTTCCCTTTCTTCGGAGGAAGATGACTGGATGCCGGTCCTTTGCGCTTGGTGCCAGCACCCTGGCTAAAGGCTTGATTGGCTTTAACAGCTGCTTGACGTGTCGATGTTCTAGCCGGCATTGCGATGGACTTGTAGATCTGGGCTCGCGGAGAAAATTTCCTACAGAAAATAAGAAACATAATTCGACCTTTCCTCTCAAGGCTGCCATTAACGTACCTTCAATTGAGTGCGACAACTGAAAACAATTGACACGGTTGAATCGGACAGTCGCGCAATGGTCCGATGGGTTTGTGATGGACGACTGACGTCACGCTTGGAGGAGGACTTCCCAGCGACTATTATTATATAAGCTGCCAACCCAATGTTGGACTTCACTACGTTGCTTTATATAAGCACTAGATAGGCAGGACAGCACTTGGTAAACAATTTGGATGACATTATTCTTATTATGAGATGCTCTTCGGTGAATTTGACGGGTGATTGGGTGTACAATATAGTAGGACGCACGGTGAACGGAAAGCGAAGTCATGGGCTGACAGTGTGCATTCTTGCAAACGTGTCTATTTCAGGAAATAATAATTTCAAATGCTATAAAGCCACACTCAAGAGCATGTCGGGTGCGGATTCAGCGGCCATAAAGCCAGACTCGCGGCGCTTTGGAGGAAGAGAGCGGGATTCACGACAAACGACTAAGTGGTATCCATGCGATCGATAGCGAAAATGTCACGTCTTGGAATATGCGGTTTATCACTGTGATGAGGACTTGTAGCCGGGACTGCAGGACTGGAGCCTGTGCTCGCATCATTGGTGGCCAACAGACTGCCGTGAGAACTTCTGATGTCTTCCCTGGTTTGCGTACTTTTTCTCCGTCGTCTCTTTGGACTAAAGACTGTACCCCCTACTCGCGATTCAAAATCCCAATCCTTGGCCGACTGGCTTTGCATGTTCTGGGAACTTTGGGAAGACGCCATCGATTGATCTGGTTTTCTTTTTCTGCCTCGCTTTGGTCTGATAAATGGATGAGCGTCGTTGCTATCCGAGTCACAGTACAGACCTCGTAAGGAATTCACCAACTCTCTCTGCCAGTTTTCGGCTGCTTCTGGCACATTCGGTGTCGGCGCGGATGTGGGAGTCTGGTCCGTCTCGTCGTCGGGCTCCTCAATAGCAAAAGGCTTGACCACTTCGACGTCGGCATCATACCCGGCATCCTGAGCAGCAAGGTCCTCCGTTGAGATGTGGCCAAAGTAATCATTGCCCTCTCTTGAACTGCTTGTCTCCGTTCTACCGTCATCGATTGGATCTGCCATTGATGCGACGAAGGTTTTGCGAGGTGGAGGACCGGGTTTCGGGCGCCCCGGGCTAGGACATGATGGGCCGGGAGAGCAAGCGAACGATCTTGTAGACGGCCGCTTTCCCATGCTCCAATGCCAAAGTAATCACCAACGGACGATGGTGGGAGCCTCTCAAGAGGGTGGGCTGGCAGGCATGGGCGTAGGCGGAGGAGAGTAATGCGGGGCAGGCATCGTGGCTACAAACAATGGCGGACAAGGCGCGTGTCGTTTGCGTTCGGTGTGTCGAGGCATCAGAGCACCGGATTGCAGGCAGAGTGCCAGACCATGCTTCGTGAGTTGGTCGAGTGAGGTCGTAGTCGCAGACTGGACGTTTTTTCTTTTGGCAAAAGCTGCACGAGCTCCTTCCGTACTGGTCGTGGCTGTATGCCCCTGGCAATTGAGGCAGCCGCCATTTCTATTGGTCGGGCCCACTCGCTTAGTCGCTCTTCGACGGCAACCACAAGTGAAAGCTGGCATGTCTGGCCGTTGTATGTATACACTCTCAGCCCATCCGCATCGTCTTGCATGTCACCACCGTTCGCGCGCGGGTTCATGCGGTCTTGCTAGCATTGCTTTCTCATTGACTGGCCTGTATAGCTCGCTGCTGTGCAGCACCGGCCTCCCAAGATGTCTTCTCCAACTATGCTCACAAAAGCAAGTCGTTCCCCTCTTTGTTTTGAACCCCAGGCAATGCGATGCACTCGTGCTAACGTGCTTTGACCTGCAGTTTGAAAGCAAGTCCTCGAGGGCCAAAGGCCTTGCCTTTCATCCCACGCGTCCATGGCTCCTTGTCTCGCTCCATTCCAGCACAATTCAATTATGGGACTACCGCATGGGCACGCTGATCGACCGCTTCGAAGAACATGACGGACCCGTGAGATCGGTCGCTTTCCATCCAACGCAGAACATTTTCGTCAGTGGAGGAGATGATTACAAAATCCGCTTGTGGTCTTTGCAAAGTCGCAAGAGCATTGCTGTTCTATCAGGTATAATCTGCATGCGTCAATACCTATCTTGGAGAAGCTTACTGACGTTTGGCAGGCCATCTTGACTGTACGATAAAGCTGGGATAAGAGTTAGAAATTGTCACTGACTGATCTTAGATGTCCGAACCGTTGCTTTCCATCATGAACTACCTTGGTAGGCTTGACCTGTGGCCCCCGAACCTCGGAACGTGGCTAATAAATAATTACTTAGGATTCTGTCATGCTCTGACGATCAAACAATTCGCATTTGGAACTGGCAAAACCGAAGCCTCATTGCTACTTTAACCGGACACAATCATTGTCAGTGTTACTTGCCTATTTATCACTACCATCTACTAACTCTTTCTTTGTGTAGATGTTTGGTGCGCCCAATTTCACCCGAAAGACGATTTGATCGTATCCGCCTCCCTCGACCAGTCTGTCCGTGTTTGGGATATCTCGGGCTTGCGCAAGAAACACTCGGCACCGACCTCGATGAACTTTGAAGATCAAATGGCTAGGGCAAACAATCAAGCAGACATGTTCGGCAACACCGACGCTGTTGTCAAATTTATTCTTGAAGGTCATGACCGAGGCGTGAACTTTTGCGCATTCCACCCAACGCTTCCACTGTAAGCCTGCTCGCTACCATTTTGTTGTCAAAGGAAAGTTAACTAAATGGCCTTTCTAAACAGGATTGTCTCGGCTGGTGACGACCGACTAGTTAAGCTGTGGAGAATGAGCGGTCAGTACATAGTCCAACATGAAATCGGCGCATATCCTTGCTGACTTTTCTCTCTAGATACCAAGGCTTGGGAGGTTGACACTTGCCGTGGCCATTTTCAGAACGCTTCAGCGTGTATCTTCCATCCTCACCAAGACCTCATCCTCTCTGTCGGCGAAGACAAGACTATACGTGTTTGGGATCTCAACAAGCGGACCTCGGTGCAATCATTCAAGCGTGATCTCGACAGGTTCTGGGTCATAGCCGCTCACCCGAAGATTAATCTTTTCGCAGCAGGTCATGATACTGGTGTAATGGTGTTTAAGCTGGAGAGGGAGCGTCCAGCACACACTCTTCACCAGAATCAGCTTTTCTATATCACCAAAGAGAAACATGTGAAATCATACGACTTTACGAAGAACACGGAATCTCAACCATTGCTTTCTCTACGCAAACTCGGTGCTCCATGGGTTCCTTTGAGGACGGTTTCTTATAATCCCGCCGAGCGTGCCATCCTGGTGACTACACCGGCCGAGAACGGCACATATGAACTAATTCATCTACCCCGGGATGGCACCGGCGCGGTTGAGCCAACCAATTCATTGCGCGGGCAAGGTAACTCGGCCATCTTTGTCGCCAGAAACCGATTTGCTGTCTTCAACCAAGCCAACCAGACAGTTGATATTAAAGATTTGAGTAACTCAACTACCAAGTCTATCAAGACCCCGGCCGGTACCACAGATATTTATTTTGGTGGCTCAGGTGCCTTGCTCTTCATCACACCGACATCTGTCGTTTTATTCGATATCCAGCAGAAGAAGCAATTGGCCGAACTTGCTGTGACTGGCGTTAAATATGTTGTTTGGTCAAACGATGGTCTACATGCGGCACTCCTCAGCAAACACAATGTCACCATTGTTACGAAGAATCTGCAACAACTGAGCTCCATCCATGAAACGATCCGTATCAAGAGTGCTACCTGGGATGACTCCGGCATTCTGTATTACTCCAGTCTGAACCACATCAAATTCTCATTGCTCAACGGGTATGTTTGTCTTCTGTTTTACATTATGAATTCACTGTATCTTTGCTAACATGAATAAAGTGATAATGGTATCATTCGCACTTTGGAGCAGACCGTCTACCTAGTGAAGGTCAAGGGACGACATGTCTATTGCCTTGACAGGAACGCCAAACCACAAATCTTCGAAATAGACCCCACGGAGTTCCGTTTCAAGAGTGCATTGGTTAAGAGGAATTATGATGAGATGCTTCATCTTATCAAAACCTCCAGCTTGGTTGGTCAAAGTATCATTTCATATCTTCAGAAGAAAGGATACCCAGAAATTGCTTTACAGTTTGTTCAAGACCCTCAAACTCGCTTCGAACTGGCTATTGAGTGTGGCAACTTAGAGGTTGCTATTGAGACAGCCAAGGAAATCGACCGCCCTAAGTTGTGGAGTCGCTTGTCCACCGAGGCTCTCGCTCACGGCAACCACCAGACTGTTGAAATGACGTACCAGAAACAGAGGCTGTTTGACAAGCTTTCCTTCTTGTATCTCTCAACAGGAGATCAGGAGAAGCTTTCAAGAATGGCTAAGATCGCCACTCATAGATCTGACTTCACATCTCGTTTCCAGAATGCCATCTATAGGGGCGATGTTGAAGATAGGATCGAAATGTTCAAGGAAGTCGATTTGTGTAAGTTTGAACAGATGGCTTTTTTCTCTGGTTTTGAGTGATTACTAACTTCCCTAGATCCCCTCGCTTATGTCACTGCCAAAGCCCATGGATTGACTGAAGAGGCCGAGTCCATTCTGGAAACCTGTGGCCTGACTGAGGACCAGATCAAGTTGCCCACTATTGGCGAACCCCTTCAAACACCCCTACCTATTGTTTCTACATTCAAGGCAAACTGGCCCACGAAAGCTGCTGGTCATTCCGCCTTTGAAAAGGCCCTTCTTGGCGAAGTCGGCGGTGCTGGTGAAGAAGAGACGCCCTTAGATATTGAGGAAGAAGAGGAGGAGGAGGCCGCGGCGGGCCAGGATTTGCTCGAGGAAGAGGAAGAAGATGTTGGTGGATGGGACATGGGTGACGAGATCAATGTTGAGGAAGAAAACGACTTCGTCAACGTCGAAAGTGCCGATGCTGGAGCCTCAATCTCAGAGGCTGACATTTGGGCTCGAAACTCCCCCTTGGCCGCGGATCATGTGGCAGCAGGATCCTTCGACACTGCTATGCAACTTCTTAATCGTCAAGTTGGTGCTGTGCACTTTGAGCCTCTCAAACCCAGATTCTTGGAGATTTACACCGCCTCGAAGACATACCTACCTGCCTCCACTGGACTGCCTCCATTGGTAAATTACGTTCGGAGAACAGTAGATGAGACGGACTCACGCAAAGTTCTTCCCGTTGTTCCTCGAGACCTCGAGACCATTGCCAGCGGAGATTTGCAAGAAGGGTATGCAGCGATGCGATCTAATAAACTTGAAGATGGCGTCAAGATTTTCAAGCGCATCTTGCATACATTGCTCGTCAACGTTGTCTCCTCTGAAAGCGAGGTGGAACAAGCAAAGAAGATCATCAACACCGCAAGAGAATATATCCTGGCGATGTCTATTGAGCTTGCACGTCGTGCCATTCCAACGGATACCCCAGAAAATCTGAAGCGATCGCTTGAACTTTCGGCATATTTCACCATCCCCAAGTTGGAGGTCGCCCATCGCCAGCTAGCTCTCATGGCCGCAATGAAATTAGCATTCCAAAATAAGAATTATTCATCTGCGTTGAGTTTTGCCAACCGAATGATTGCCAACGGCGGTTCAGCGAAATTGTTGGAACAGGTTAGTTCAACACACTATTAGCATACACGCCCTCTACCCAGTTTTGTGCACTAACACAGTTATTAGGCCAAGAAAATCAAAGCCCAATGCGAACGCAACCCCCACGACAAGATTGAGGTGGACTTTGACCAATTTGCAGATTTCGAGATTTGTGCAGCATCTTACACGCCTATTTACGGCGGCTCTCCCAGCGTATCGGATCCTTATACCGGAGCCAAGTACCATGAACAATATAAAGGATCCGTGTGTCGCATTTCGGAAGTGACCGAAATTGGTGCACCTGCTAGTGGTTTACGGCTTTTTGTGTCGGGTTTGTAAAGGTCTAGATTGATGTAAAGACGTTATGAAGGCTTATGAGCCATATTTTCTTTTCTTTTTATTTCTTATATAATTTTTTGCTCGTTTCTTTTCTCTTTCTTAAGGACTAAAAAAGAGGCGCAAGTTCCATTTTCCATTCTAACGGTTTAAAATGAACATTTTTGTATTCTCAATTCTGGCGGGGAGAGAAAAGGAAGACCCAGAAGGAAATCCGATGTGGGTTTTAGGACCTGCAAGAGCATTTGATTCGAAGGCGCTTTTTGAAGTTGCTATCTGTTTGAAGAATATGATACAGATTCCTAATATACAGTATCTATAATGGTCATATGTATGTACAGTCATGAGAAGAGATTTTGTAGTATACAAATCAATGAAAACATCCATCTCTTTTATTCGCATCGCCCATCTTTCCACCCTGTCCTCCACCTCTCTTCCCACAAATTACAATCAAACTCCTTCTTCCCCAACTTCCGATTCACAGCATTATGAGCATCACACATCCACTGCCCGAACTCGGCACGACTAGACAATCGAGGCTGATTTTGCCCAGTTGGATCAGCCATCCAGCTCCGGAAGTCGTCAGCGCATACCCAGCACGGATACAATTTCGAAAAGAGGCTTAGAAAGGATCGCATTTCTGTTTGTTGTTCGGTGGTTGCGCGCGTTGGGTAGGTGGCTGTTAGAGAGTGGAGCAGTGTCCATGTTGAGCGGCCGAGTTCTTCGACGTCGGGTGGGCATTCGGCTTTTGTTGTTGCTGACGTTGTTGAAGGGAGTGATGACGGTAGGGAGGATGGCGACGATGTTGCCGTCGATGATGATGTAGAGGAAGAAGAGCTAGTAGCTGCTACAGCAGCACCAGCTGCCATACCACCGGCCGAGGCCTTTTTGGCCATTGTCCGCCAGGAGGCAGCAGAAGTACATAATCGGCATCTACACATAGAAGTTTCGTATTAGTGAGGAAGGAGGCAAAAAAGGTATTTGTTGAACTGATTGACGTACGGTTTGCCATCTTTGTCCAGCACAACACCTGGTGGCAGCTTCTGGCCTGTTCCAACTGAAGTAGAAGTGGAGCTACTTGCTCCTGTCGTTGTGTCACTCATTGTATCTCTTTAATCTTTCGAGAGGGGAAAGATAATTTGTTGCTGTTTTCTGAAATTTGCGCAAGTCGGTTGAGGTGTAGTTATACTAAACGAATGTGTAGAAGTAGAAGCAAAGCAGAATACTTGCTTCCAAAGAACAACGAATGAATGTCTATAGAGAGAAAAGAAAGACGCCGTTGAAAAGATGAATTTATTTAGGATTAATAATGATGCTATAAAAATAGAGCGGGCCGCGATGATTCCGGCGATCTATTTGGTTAGGCGCCGAGGTTATTTCAAATTGATCTAACCATAGTGGGAATAGCGCGCATTCTTTACACAAACCCTAACCCTACTAAGAAAACCCTAACTCATTAAAAAAACAGATAATGTCTTCCGAGCAAATGCAGACACATTCAATCCTGGTCCTACGGTCGTTGGTTGGAGGAGGAAAATGGGACTGAGATACAAAAGGCAACGGATCTCGAACTTAAAAATGTAAGCACCTAGGTGCTCATGCCTCATGGTGAATGATTCGATTTGGAATTCCTATTCACTACCTAGGTAGATATCTTCAGATCGCCTTGTGCGAATATATACCTATCTTACCCCACAGATCCTGAGAGATTTTAAGATCTGCCTCGTTGATCCAAAAAAGGAGTGTTGAAACGAGAACTATTGGTTTAAAGCTCTGAAAAATATCAATGTGTACTTCAAAAAGAGGGAGCATAAGATGGAATAAAACAATATATTGAACTGCCTAGACGGGTTTTCTCAAGAAACACTCTTTTCGAAGTTATATGTGTGTTGTAATGTATGAGGGGGGTTCTGATCTGAGGCACTGAGATAAGAATTTCCAGCGATGTTCCTGCAGTTGGTTCCGGTTTAGGAAATAATGGCTACGAAACAAACGGAGCTTCCAAGCACCGTCCCGTAACAAAGAGTCGCGTGAACAAACCTGAAAATATTATACACCTTTACTAACTCCTCAGCCTGAGATTATCGAATAATTGTAAGAAGCCCTTTGTTCGAAGACCTAATTCATACCTAATCCATCCTCAAGCCCTAACACCAATCTATCCCTGAACTCCCTCAATCTAAGAGTGATCGTGGAACATGTGTATAATAATCCAACCAACGGGCGGCTGCTAATCAGTTGGCACAGGTTTCTATACGGCAATGGAACTTGCTGGCGCCCGGCCCGTCCCAAGTGAGCGGCGACAGAGAAGGGATCTCCAATGATTTATGTCAAGTCTCGGTCAACATAATTCGTATTTGAAAAGAATTGAGTATAGTGCGAGGAGTAACCGATGATGCAAGAGCGAGCGAGGCTGGAACTTGGTACGAGGCTGATTTTAACGAACTACATCCTAGGCTAAGTTAAGGCGATCAAGCCATTCTGCGTGGCTCCAATCAATCCCCGCATGTACGAGGAATCACTGCATATGCACGAGTGCCTATACATCACTATATTGGCTAATCCAATCGCTATGCGCTGACCGGCGCTTGGGCACATTTCCATATCGCGATGCGCCTTAGGTGCCACCAGTCAGATCTCCAAGTCGGACCCACCAATAGAGTTGTGACTAGTTGTGCCTTTATGCCTTGTGAGCAGTCTTGTATCGTGAAGGGTTTATTGAGAGTGGTTTGTTTTAGGAATATTGTCAGGGTGTGCCGGGTATTAGCAAATGCGCCTGAGGATATCCTTTATCGTATAGTATATTGTTGGCAAACCTTTTTACCACGCCTTCGTTCTACATCGTCAGGTCTAATTGGCTTCAAGTCTTGTCACTTGGACCGCCATGGGCAGCCGCCCAATCCGTCCGCATCATGGCGACTATACAGTCGGGGTGATTTGTGCCTTGAGTTTGGAGATGAATGCAGTTCGCAAACTTCTCGACAGTGAGCATACAAGTTTACCTATCAAGTCGTACGATTCAAACATGTATGTTCTTGGAGAACTCAGTCATCATAACGTAGTCATCACCTGTTTACCAGGGAATCATGGAAAAAGTCCAGCCGCGATCGCTGCAACGAATTTGGCGCGGACCTTTCCCAACATTAAGTACCGTCTCCTGGTTGGTATTGGAGGAGGGGCACCAAGTGTGAGGCACGACATCCGTTTGGGGGATGTAGTGGTGAGCATGACCACTGATCAACATGGGGGAGTCGTGCAGTATGATCATGGGAAGGATACCGAGAGCGGTTTCGTCCGCAAGGGACTCACTTCTCCGCCACCCTCAGTCCTCAGGAGCGCGGTGTACAAAATGCAATCTGATCAATGCTATATTCAATCGAACAAAGATATGCTTTCTCATGGATTTCAACTCTCAATCCCCCAAAAACCTGCTGAGCCAGATATCTTGTTTGAAGCGGACTACGCTCATCCCTTTGGTCAACACTCATGCGAGCAATGTGATTTGGCAAAGATCGTGCAACGCCCCCTACGCCCGGATGGTCAACCACAAATTCTCTATGGCCTGGTCGCTTCTGGAGACCGGGTCATTAAAAGCGCTGCAAAAAGGGATGCCATCAGGGAAGAACTTGGTGGTGATGTTCTTTGCTTTGAGATGGAGGCTGCTGGTTTCATCCAGGAATTTCCTTCAGTCGTCATTCGTGGTATCTCAGATTATGCAGACTCCCACAAAAACGATATCTGGCAGCCTTATGCTGCTGCCACTGCTGCTGCCTGCGCCAAGAAGCTTCTTACATACTTAGAGCCAGAGCATATACGTCCAGTAATGTTACCATTGTCTGATGAATCCGATGGTGAGTTCATCAAGTTGCAGTAATTACCGTGGCAGTAACTTTGACCTGACTGATACACAGTATACGGTTTTCATACGGCTCCATCTGATTTAAGGGACTTATCAGACCAATTCCTGGCAGATATTTGCGAGACTGACCCGCAAAACGAGATGACTCGCATCCAACAAAGAAAGGGCGGATTGTTGGGAAAATGCTACGATTGGATTATGCAAAGTCCCGAACTACAAAGGTGGCAGACTGAAAGTGATACAAGGTTGCTGTGGTTGAAAGGTGGGCCTGGTAAAGGGAAGACAATGACCATGATAGGGCTGGTGGAGCATTTTTCGAATCAAACAACACCTCAGGATTATACCTACCTTTCTTACTTTTTCTGCTACGATGGAATTTCTCATCTCAGCAACGCAGTCTCAGTTCTACGAGGACTGATTTGGAAATTATTATGGGTGAATCGAAGTCTCTGCAAATATATACCCGACGAATACAGATGCAGGAGAGATCATGGGAAAGAAATATTGGACGGCTCAAATGCATTCGTAATCCTGACGTCCATGCTTTCTCGAATGCTAGAAGACAAAACTTTGAACACGGTGTTTCTATTGGTTGATGCAATGGATGAGTGCGACAGCGGCATGTATTCCCTCTTAGACTGGATCGTGAGCGAGGCGTCTAGGCCCTCAACAAAGAGCAAATGGCTGCTTTCAAGCCGCCATAGCCCTGTATTCGAGGAGTTTCTTCGACCCAGCCGCTTTATGGCCTGCCTCAGCTTAGAAAGCAGCGAGACATGCATGTCAGATGCTGTGGATTACTTCATTGAACACAGGGTGAAGCAGCTTGCTCAAAGGAAGAATATAACCCGTCAGCTTCAAGAAGAGATTGAGACAGAATTGAAATCAAAAGCTGAGTCAACATTTCTCTGGGTTGCATTAGTCTGCCAACGTCTCCAATGGACTTCGCGCAGAAGGCTCAAGAAAGAGCTCGGAGAACTACCTGTTGGGTTAGAACCCCTATACGACCGCATGCTGCAGCAGATCGAGAATCATGGTGATGAAGACGATAGGGAAATGTGTCTGAGGATTTTTCGAACCGTTATCATTGCCTGTCGCCCTCTAAATCTCGAGGAGCTTGCTCTAGCGGCAGGACTTCTAGTAGATATAATTGATGATGTTCGTCATCTTGTGGAGCTTTGCAGTTCGTTCTTTATCATTCGGGGCGGATGTGTCTTTTTGATTCATCAATCTGTGAAAGACTACTTTTGTAAGGGCGTCGGCCGGAGGATATTTACTCATGGAACTGCCCTTGAACACAGTACGATTCTTGGGCGGCTACTAAACGCCATGGGGACTGGACTGCGACGAAATATGTACAACATACAGCATCCTGGTTGCTCAATTGATGACAACGTGCACCCTGAACCAGACCCTCTTTTTCCGTTTCAGTATGCACTGACATACTGGGTGGAGCATTTAGAATTTTTCTGCCAGCTTCACAACATGCAACACTACCATGGATGTCAAACAAATACATACTTTTATTAAGAAACATTTCCTACACTGGCTCGAAGCCTTGAGTCTGACAAGACAAATGAGACACGCACTTGGTATAATCGAGAGACTAAATCGTGTTCTCCAGGTAAGAGTCGTTATCAGCACAGAAAAGATGTTACGGCTAACACCGTCATCAGCGCTATTTCTCGTACAACACCGATATGCTAGCCATGGTTCAAGATGCTTATCAGTTCATTCTCTATAATAAAGCGTGCATCGAATACACGCCTTTGCAGATTTATTACTCGGCCCTTCTATTCAGCCCCCAGGAAAGCATAATCAGAAGTGTCTTTCATGAGGAAATGCCGGCTTGGCTCATAAATCCCAATATGCTAGACGAGCAGTGGAGCCCTTGTCTGCAAGTCTTCGAGGGTCATACCGGTGCAGTATCGTCCGTACTATTCTCAACAGACAATAGGCTGCTGATTTCTGGGTCTGCCGATCATACTGTTCGCATATGGGATACCGACAGCGGTGCCACTCAACACACACTCAAAGGTCACGCGGGTTCTGTGACATCAGTAGCAATTTCACCAAGCGGTCAATTGGTTGGTTCTTCCGCCTTGGATTCCACCGTCAGGCTATGGGACTCTCAATCGGGAGATTTGAAAATCATGATTAGGACTCGTGGCAGTGTCAGCTCTATGGCATTCACACCTCAAGGGCAAACTTTGATACTTTTGACTTGTGACAGACAGGTGCAAATATGTGATACATATAAAGGTTCAATACTGCATAGCTACCAATTGCACTCCAGCCTCATCGAACCAACCATTCTGTCGCCTGATGGACGATGGATCGCTTCTGCCTGCGATGATGGGACGGTAAGACTAGGGGACGCCATAACAGGACATATGCACAAGGTCTTAAAGTACGACCTAAATAATGTTAGGTCAATCGTCTTCACCCATGCTGTCGAAGATGTGGTAATGATTATTTGTGAAGGCACGGTCCTCATATGGAATATAAAAACAGGGCATTTACTGCAGTCCTTTGACAGCGATACCGATAAAGTTCTGTCTGTAGGCCTTCTTTCCGATAAACGATGGGTCGCAATTGCTGCCTACGAGACCATGAGATTCTGGGATATGCAGAATCATGTTATCTTGCAAATGTTCGCCGGGCACATTGACCTCATTCAGTCCGTCGCAATGTCTTTAGACGGTCTCAAAGTAGCATCTGCCTCCCGAGACCAGACTATCAGGCTGTGGAATGCCGAATCAGCAGCTCTTAAGAAAAATGCTACCCACCCCGTCCCTAGCGTTGAGTGGCTGGTTTTCTCGCCTGATTCTCAGACAGTTGCATCAGGATTGAACGAAAAAGTCCAGTTGTGGCATACAGGAACAGGATCTATCTTGCAAACTTATGCACATCCTGATCTTGTAAGCTCAGCCACGTTCTCATCCCACAGCAAACGGCTCGCAACATGCACTGTTGATGGAACTACACGAATTTGGGATATTGTTACTGGGATCTGTTTTCAGGAATTTGATTCTGATTCACCTTCACTAGACGAAGTTCTCAGCATCAACAGGCTTCCTCCGTTCAACAAAGACCGCAGTTGGCTCTCGGTGAGCAATGGTACTTCAAGGCGCATTGGGTATGAACACCCATGGATCATCTTTGACGGAAAGAAAGTGTTATGGCTACCCCCGATATACATGCCATACACATTTGCAAGTAGTGGTTTTATTGCCGTCGTTGGATGTTTTACCGGGCAACTTATCTTTTTGAGTTTTACATCATCTTGATTTTATTCTTATTCTATAATGGCGCTAAGTTCTTGGAAGTAACAGTCATTTATGTTCTGGTTGACAGTCGACAGTCCAAACTGGTCATCTCAATCATGAAAGATGGAAAACATTAGGGCAAACGGACGGAGAAATTATGATAGCAGTGTCAATCCTAGAACAGCACTTTGACATACAAATTCTAATTGATGTTATTCCCTTCTGATTGCTTGGTGTTTTACTTAGCTAAAAATAAAAATTAATTATATATATTTTTTTTTTCAACTTTCAAAGGTCATTCATTGCCTATTAGGTAGCTTCTTAAAGATGCCCAGGTACCCAAACAGTGCCAGTACCAAATTAGACCTCTGGGCAGATCGCGCAGCCAGCCCCAGTAGCAGGCTTTCTTCCAACCGCGGGCATACCAGTGGTTCAAGTCTGCACTGGGTTGTGCATTGAGTGTGGGAAGAACGTCTAGTAAGGCCCGATCGTGTGCAATACAAACCATAACACGCTCATCCTCATCAAACTGTTGCATTCTCGACACTGACTGTCGCGCAACTGCTGGGTCCACATATCCCGAGTGAGCATGGTCGCTGACTTGATACCAAGGGGATACACGGGCTGTTTCCAGAGACATGTGCGAAATGGCAGGGTGATTTTGTGCAAAAAATATTGCATGGGCAAATAGCAGTATATAGGTTAACAGGGTCCGGGAGAGCATTCGCTGTGTTAGGGCGAAAGGTTCCCGGGAAATGGCAGATATCGCCTCCAATGAATATGAATGTATTCGAATATGGGTCTGTCGCATTAGCTGTGGTACGTGCTAAAGCACACATATGTCCAATGCAATGTCCGGGACAATCAAGCAGGTAGAAAGAGCCATCCTCAAACAAATCGTATGCTGGAAACTCGCCAATCTTCATCGGATTTTGATCAAAGTCTATCTCAATTAAAGAACGGCCAGCAAGGTCTGATGAAGAGATCGGCGAGTCAGGTGCCTCTGGGTATCCAGGAAGAAGAAATGGCGCAGCTTTGAAGCCTGGGCCAACGATGATGGATGTTGATGGTGGGAACACTGAGCAATGTCCAGTATGATCCCAGTGATAATGTGACCAGATTATCGAATTTATTGAGTTCAAATCAACGCCGCCCTCTATGAGAATCTCGCTCGTGTCCTTTTCAACTCTCAGGCCCGGGATTGCATTTCCAAGAATTTGGCGGACACTTTTGGGAAGCGTCCAGTAGTCTTTACGACAACCCAAGTCAAACATCACCTTCTATCCCGAAGGCTCGTGCTCGATTAGGAAAGCAGCGTCGGTGAGACTGATAATTTCATGACCAGGCTGGATGGGAGAGACGAGGCATTCGGCTTTAACGGTCATCACACAGGTCGTGTCGACCAACCGGACTCGTACGCTGTTTCCTGATAGAGGAAATTGCATTCCTAGTTCTTGCTTGTTTTTGTCTATTCTTGGAATGCTTGTGCTTGATCTTGGAAATTCCGATCTTTTGATACCCGGCGGCAGGGTTATCTCATTAGGGCTTGCTTAATACCTAGATAGACATGGATATCTTTTTCTGTCCACTCCAGCAGAGTACCTAGGGAGCTCCAGACATACCAAGTATTGCCAGATCAACCTATTGAATATTCAATATTGACAATTCAACGTAAATTCGTGAGTTGAAAGTCAAAAGTAGTCCGCGCGGCGGAGGATAGTCCGTTCTTATCTGGGGGGAGAGGGGTGGATAGGCCCACCGCGTCCAATTTGCTCGATGGCCCGCAGTTCTCCTAGCTCAACTGCCCAAGCAACTTAGCAATAGCGCCGTTGAAGATATGGATAGATAGTGGTGCTAGATAGCACACACTTATATATTTACTCGTGTGTTATTGATGAAAGGTCCATGTTCACGACTTGACCTCATCAAAGATCGTGCAAACCACAGCCTCACTTCGCCATGGGGGAGCAGAACGACAACGTCCAAATGCAGCCTGCTGAGGAGGTGGCAAGTTATGACCAAAACCCCAAGGTCGCCGCATTTCAAGAGCATGGAGATGCGGCCCTCAACTTTCTCGAGACACATGGGCCGGTGACATACACCAGGGAAGAGGAGAACAAGGTGATCCGAAAGATTGACATGGTCTTGATGCCCCTCGTAAGTAAGCAAGCGGATTACATCTGTCTGTAAATAACTATCTCCCCCCGTGGAACTGCGTATTGACGAGTGGCGTGACCAGATGGTGGTGTCTTATACAATCCAATACATGGACAAGAGCGTCATGGCCCAGTCCGCTGTTTACGACCTAGAGACCAGTCTTGGGCTGGTGGGCCAACAGTACTCGTGGTGCAGGTGAGTCACTCAAGCCTCACAGGCATAGTCTTTGTAAAACTAAACAGTTTTTCAGTTCAATTTTCTACTTCGGATACCTTGCGCTGCAGCCATTTGCCGCTCGATTGCTATCTTGGATGCCGCTTGGAAGATTCGTCGCGTACACATCCCTCGCATGGGGAATTATCTTGCTGTGTACTGCCGGTGCGTACAACTTCTCTGGCATGATGGTTGTGCGTTTCTTTCTCGGCATGGCTGAAGGTGGCATCTCACCTGCATACGTCCTGATTACCGGCACGTGGTACAAGAAGAACGAGATTCCTTTGCGTATCACATATTGGTACTGTGGAAATGGGCTTGCCATCATCCTCCAGTCGTTCATTGCTTACGGAATCGGACACATCACCACTGGCATCGCTACTTGGAGATGGTTCTTCATCATTTTTGGCGTCTTCGGTATAATATGGGCCATCGTCTTGTGGGTATACATGCCAGATACCCCCTTGACAGCCAAGTTCTTCAATGAGCGCGAAAAGGCTATTGCTTTGGAGCGCCTTCGAGAAAATCGTACCGGTGTTGCAAACAAAGAATTCAAGAAAGATCAGTTCATCGAGGCCCTAGTTGATCCCAAAGTTTGGTTTGGATTCTTCTACGCCATTGCTTGTGTCACTCCTGCGACAGCAGTGGCCACTTTTGGGGGTCTTATCATCAAAGGTAAGATTTCATCACCTTGGGATATAATCGATCCTCCCAGGTCACTAATTTGTGTGGTTACAGGCTTTGGTTATAATAGTTTTGAAACATCGCTTCTCAACACACCTCTTGGTCTGACAGAGATCATGGGGCTTCTGGCGACTGGTTATGTCACCTTTTATTTCCGCAATACCCGTTGCCTGATGCAGTTCATTTGTAACGTCCCTTCTGTGATCGGCGCGGTGCTCGTATACACCCTTCCAGACTCCAATCGAGTCGGCCGGCTCATTGCTTTCTATTGCACCAATTTCACCAACGGCTCACTTCCCATGATGTTCTCTCTCACCACAACGAACATTGCTGGCCAAACCAAACGCGCCACAGCCAGCGCCATCATGTTCCTGGGCTATTCCGTCGCGTTCATTATTGGTCCACAGTTTTTCATCACCAGTCAAGCTCCTCAATATCAAACCGGATTCCAGGAGATGATGGTTTTGTTTGGTGTCGCCTGCCTTTCCCCTATTATATACGTCCTATACGTACTGTGGCTGAACAAGCGCAAGGCTCAGCAGATACAAGAAATTGGCGACGCTGATGTCCACATCGAGAATGAGGAGTTCTTCGATCTCACGGATAAACAGCAACAACACTTTGTGTATTCCTATTAAATGAGTATGCATTTAATCGGAAGTATAGAGCTGCTGCGGCTTGCAGTGACCGGAAGATTTGGATGATTGCTGGATTGTTGTCTGCGATTATTTGAGCTGGGTACCCATGAAACCCATATTGCTGTAGCATATATGATAGAAATGTAGGAGATGGCTCACAGTCCCTAGCGTATCTGGGCTGCCGAGGACATTGTTGCATGTAGATAGAGTCATTTCATCCATTATCCATTGATATTATATCCGCTCATATTAGGTAACAACAGCTGGCATAATGTACCATTCCGGGTCCCATTGAAAAATCTCAATGTCACCCACCGGATTCTCAAAAAATTGTAATCCGTCCTCAAAATCCATGGGACCATTTTCATTCGCCACTTGATTCCAAGTCAGTGGCCCATCCGGAAAGAGGAGACTGTGGATTTCTTCCGTTATTTCCTGATCTTCACAATCGGGGTACGGCGAATTTGTCCCCACAGCAATAGCAGACGAGACCTTTTCAATGACGGGTCTGAGCTGGTTGACACAGGCAGCTGCTTCGTTCCATCGGTGGCTAATATTTGCAAGCATCTGAATGCACTGGGGAATAGAGCTCTCAAGCATCTGTTTGACCTGACCTCGGAGCAGTTGCGAGTTACGACAAGACCAACATGCCTCCAAGGAGACTACTACAGTCTCAAATAGGATGTGCACACCATGCCACGGGTAGAATAGTCTTCGGCGCTGTTCCTGGCCGAGGTAGTCTTCTATCAGCACAAGGGACGCTTCAAGCACAATGTGGTGATCTTCAGGACCCCTTATTCTTAGACGAGGAGTGGGTCTATGGATACGCATCCGGAGGTGTTGAAATTGGACATGTTTGAATTCAAGCATATTATATTGCGTCCAGGATTGCGCCTTTTCGTACCATGTTGCTAATCGACCTGAGATATCGTCAATCCAGGATTTGATATCTGTGTTTCCAAATTTCTCGAGATCCTCTTGTAGGTGGAGAACCCTATGAACTTCGGTTTCCAATGCCCGATACAGGTAGATATGGGTCGCGGATGATTTTCTTCTCACATCGTCACTGATCGACATAAAAGATGATATGT
This sequence comes from Penicillium sp. OUCMDZ-019, assembly GCA_011750695.1. Classification (NCBI taxonomy): domain Eukaryota; kingdom Fungi; phylum Ascomycota; class Eurotiomycetes; order Eurotiales; family Aspergillaceae; genus Penicillium; species Penicillium sp. OUCMDZ-019. The sequence goes on along the minus strand of WTTZ01000033.1, from coordinate 103,805 downwards.
CTTCCGTAACAAGTTCGAGCTAGATACATAAGTAAATTTCAATGCGAAACGAAGCGAAGATCACTCACCTTGGTTGTAATGGCCTCTTCTGCGAACGATAAAGGAAGTCGGACAATTGAACACATAGATCTTTCCATTCCGTACGTGACCCAGAACAAATCACGGTGCAACTTTCTTTGCTCTGCATTCAGACCATTTGGGCCCTCCCTGTACAATCCCAAGCTGAGGACGATTCTTACGGCATTTGCTATACATGTCCAATTGTCCACTCTTTCCGGACACATATGAGCGTAATGGGCTAGGAGTAATGATATCTGAAGGGCCTGGATCTCATTGTGATCTTCCAAAGCCTGAAGGTGACTGCGGGCAGATTTGTAGAAAGATTCTGATGCCGCTCGCGCTTGGTCTTCGGCTTTCCAGGTCAAGGTCAGTGCCGAGATGGCCAGCGCAATGAAAAAAACAAAATACTCAAAATGGCCAAGCCCCGAAGCTGTTGGAATACCGTAGATTAAAAGAGATTTCGTATCTCCTAGTCCACTTTGTAGGGTTTTCTTGACAATACTTTCCAGCATTGATCTTGTCACGCAGGGATACTGTGGTAGGTGAATCTCGGTATAGCTCTCTATCATGCGTTGAATAGCGGAGTGCGGAACACTGTCTAGATCCATGGGGGTGTTAGAAGAATGGGCGTTGTACCGATCTGCATCGCCACGCTTGTCATTGGACACCGGCGGATCTGTCGAACCACTCCTTCGTTCTTGCACAACGGCTAGCGGTGGGCACGAAGGTCGGAAAAAGAGGTTTGATGAAATCTTGGAGCGAAGATACGACCCAGAACTAGGCACCCCAAAAGAAAGAGTAGCTTGCGCTATTCGTGATGCCATAGAATAAGGCACATTCTGGGGAGCTGCTCGAATGGCAAGCAGTTTGGTTTCAAGTTCGGCCACGCGAACCTCAAGTGATTTGACGAGGCTGCAGGCGAGAGAAGAGGTGATTTTAATACATAGTGGCTACAGATGTGTGAAGGAAGAGATACCAAGAACGTTTAGGCCTTGATGAAGACGTACCTTCTTGGGACTGCTTGTCTCGCAGCAGGATCAAAGCCTAGACAAGTTGCGTTTGCCAGCTTGCAGGTCGTGCATGCTGGGAATTTAAAATCACACTATATGTTTGCTGTAAGTAGCTGGCTTTTCACGTCGTCGAGCTATGTCCCATACCTTGGTCTTGCGTTTTCGACAACGAACGCATACTTTGGTGGAACGTCTCTGTGACCGCTGCATCGCTGATAGTAGATATAGATATCAGTGTCTGAATAATTTCTTCCTGCACTGCCAATGGAGATGCTAGTTAAAATCAAGTATGCTTTGTAGTGCATCCAGGGGTGCAACACTGCAAAGTGGAAAGTGGATGCTCCCGATAAGGGATAAGGCGCCCCAGAAAAAGGCGGGTATGGTCGCCTGAGGCACCAAGAACCTCTCGGCTTTGTCCGTCCACGCGCCCCGATAACATTAACCACCTTCTGTCGTCCCCGAATGAACATGCGAGCACATCCTTTCAGTTTAGCAGCGTCTTAATTGGCACTTAATTTCTACAATCAGCGCGGCAAATACGTCGCCGTTTCCTTTTTTGTCGCGTCCAGGTTATACCTCGATGAGGCTACTTGTCGGAAATGCTGCAGACATGCACAAGGTGTCGTTCAAGGCGTATAAAAGTATTTCGGCCCTTTCAGCAACAACGAGAGCGATTGGGCTGTTAGCTAATTGGAATGCAATCTTTAGTGTGATTCACTTCTTCCAGCGTGCGCCAATTGTGCCAGAAACGACCTTGAATGTACTTTCCGAGACGACGCTCTCCAAGAAGACATTCCCCGAAGGTTTGTTTAATATCTACTAGTCGTTTAATAATTGCGCTTACACCTGGAATAGTTATATAAAGTCACTTGAAGATCGAATCCATGAGCTGAATTCTCAATTAACTTTACATTCACAAAGTTCTATACCGAGGTAAGTAACACCCGCTCCTGGGAAGCTTTTCTCTTAACCATCGACCAAAGTAGTGGGCAACACAATGGCATTTCGCCCTTCTCGACCGATTCTAGCCATAAGCCCTTGCATGTCTTGATTCCTGGGCCTAAAAAGGACCTGCATCTGGATCTTTCATCTCCATCACGCATCACAAGAGTCGCCTTTGAGGTATTATTGCAATCTCAAGAGCTCCTCGAGACTCCAGAGATTCCCGACGCCGAGCCTCTGGTCCCAGACCTTTTGCAATTCGACAGATCACTGATAACTCCCAGTATAGTGCGCCATCTTCTCGCTCGCTATGATCGTTATATTAGACCTCAGTATCATGCCTTAGCTCTAGAAACCTCAAATTATGATGGTGCAAACTTGAAAAAGGTCCCCACCAACGAGAAATTTAAGATCTTGATGGCCTGTGCTATTGCTGCGACCTGTGAGTCTTACAAAGCTCCCAGCTGGAAATCAATTGCCCATATCTGCAGAGAATGGGTCAACGAATACACAACTACCATCCTCTTAGCAGCGGACAGAGAGTCCCTAACGGCTATTATACTGCTCTTGATTTATGAGTTGGCTGATCCAAGCAGAGGAGCGACATGGGAATTGCTTGACCTAGCTGTGCGGACATGTTTGCAATTAGGGTGGCATCGTACTGCCCAGATCCAGCGAGCGAGCCCAAATTCGATAGATGACGGAAGTGCTACGAATTCGATTTCTCCTGGACCAGATGGCATTCAACTAATGTCAGTGCTAAAAGATATTGAAGGGTTAGTTTAATTTGGACAACAATTTTGGCGTCCGTTTTGGTTGACACTTTATAGGTCGTTGCGAACAATTTTCAATCGACCGAACATGTTGAGTGGATTCAAACTACCCACAGCGTCCGACAGCGAGTCTATACTCTTTACCCATATGCGGCTGTTTCACGAGCTCTACAATACAGATCAAGAATACGAAAACGAAAGTTGCCCTTTTATTGGCGAAGTTTTCTTATTGATGGAAAAAGTGGAAGGCTTTCAAAATCAGGATCCGATGGTTCTTGAAATTTGGTTACTATTCCTCTCCGTTTGTGTTAGACACAAGCAGTGTGTATTCTGTTTCCAAGAAGCCGACGACATCAGCGGCAAGGGCATGAAATCCTTAAGGCATAGAGTTGTCGTTGCCGCATCGCAGTTGATCTCGAGTGTATATGAGTCCGCGATTGCTAGAGACGGTTTTATTCCACCTCTCATAGCAAGCTCGAGGGCCTTTATTTCCGGTTGTGCAATCACAACAGCTATCGCAAAAAAATGGAGCGCTCCACAATCACACATTAAGGATTTGTCTAGATGTACAGAGATCCTCACCTTTTTCGCACCACACTGGAAAGGTGGACACGGATATCTTGAAATTTGGAGAAAGATTATCGGCATTCTTGACACAAATTAAACTTAGGCGGAAGAAACGCCACGCCATAAACACCTATGCTATTCAGTATTACCAACTAATACTTGAATATAACAGTCTCAGCTACTAGGACGCTAACGGAAATGCATGTAACTTCACCTAAATTATTGACAGGGTGCGCACTGGAGGTGATAGACTCGGCTTTCCGAATGACACTTCTGCTCTCAGATTCGGGAGATCCATGATAATTGTTGCCAGTGTCTCCATTCTCTCAATGCCTTTAGTTCCAGGTGGCGTTGAACGGCAGATTGATACCGGTGTTCCTTCTTCATCCGAAAGCCAAGATCGAATTTTGTTAATGCTCCCCTTCTCTCCTCGGCTTAAAGTCTTGATCCTTTCTAGCCTCGAAAACGAGTTTTTGGAAGGGTGGTCCCGAATACCCTTGGGCACATTTGATGACCAAAGATGATTGGTGTGAAACGTTGTCGAAGTCCCAGGCTCCGGAAGAATGAGAGCCAATCCTTTTGGGGTGCACTCAATTGTACCAATATTTCCACCGCGGTCTGCAATCATGATGTTGCAGCAGGATGCGATCCCTTTCTTGGTCAGCATGGCAAAAGCTTCGTCAAATGACTTGCATTCTAGCACACGCCTCATGGCAAGATGCACCGGCAGTTGACCTTTATCCACCGTTCCACACCTAATGGCGTTCATACAGACTCCGAGGCCTGCATCATTGATTCCAAATTTGGCAACAATACCGGCTTCTCCCATCATTCGGATTCGTGGCTTCCCTGTCTTCTGGATATCGAAAAACACCGTTGATTTCCCCGCTTCTCCTACCCAATCCCAGTTCTGCGCCAAATAAACTTCCGAAGTAGTTTTGTCTGTAGTGACAATCGACGTACAGCCATCGGAATAATTGGTCAAGGATATCTCGCTACGCAGGTTCAGCGCCAAAATGTCCAGAAATTCAACTCCAGCACCTGCAGCGATTCCCCTCATCTCTTCAACGAGGTCTGGTTCATTTTGTTCCAGAGATGGGAGATATGTTGCTGCTCTAGCCTTGGACTCTGGCCAGTCTGCTTCAGCAGTTTCGAGGAAGAGTTCCTTGTAATTTTCCATACACACTGCAATTCGGTTCGGTATTTGACTGCCATGAGCAAATCCGATCTCCCATGGAGAACCACTGGCAACAACCTCGGGTACCCCATTCCACTCCTCGACGCTGGTTTCCTTCATGGCCTTTGATTTTTTTTTTGTCGTGTATGGTTTGCTGCTACAAGTTTGATGACACAGTGACTTGAATATAAAGTCACAAAAAATATAATTAAAAATTAAAAATATTAACATTTCCTTTAATCATGGATGAAAGTACAGCCAGTCATCGGGTAGGTGCGCTGGTTCGATGTTCTCCGGCGGTTTAATCCGCGCCGCTGCGAGCGGTCGAATTGGGCATATTTCACCTCACGGAGCCCTATGTATCAAAGGTGAGTGATTACCGGTGTTGACCGTATGGAGCGGATTTACAGACTGTTCGTCACTGTAGACTTGGATTCTCTTGTCTTTCCTACCAGAACTACAAGGTCAACCATAACCCCTGATATAGAACATCGCATGAGTTAAATGCACAGGATCTAGGACTTAGAACAAGATAGTAAGTCTCATGAGTAGCTTCCTTCGTGAAGCTTTCCTATGGGACGGTGTAGCTTGGCAACGCCTCTTAGATGGGTATTAATGAAATCAAGTATAGGCGCCTAATTGCAGCATCATATTAATTTCTTTACACTAGATTGATCTGGCCGAAAGCCTCGCGACTCCTTTGACATGAAATCATCTTTGTAATTGTTATGTTTAAATTTACATTTATTCTCAATCCGAGTTTGAAGTGACGCCCTTGAGAATCAGCAAACGACCACCTTCAGCGCGAATAACCTTTCCATCCATGAAAGAACCAGCTTTGCTCATCAACCAAAGCGCAGTTCCCACCATATCCTCTTCATTACCGGCTCGTCCAGCTGGGGCTTCTGCCGCAAGGTGAAGATTAGAATTAGCATCGGTGGTTGTCATTCCAGATGGAACGATTCCAGGCGAGATAGCGTTGACACGAACTACAGTATCGATAAGTCAGATGAAACAAGTATAGACGACGGACATCGTTTGATAGAGGAAGGGATCCTACTGTAGAAATCTGCAAACTCGGCAGCCATGATCCTAACCAGATGATCTACAGCAGCTTTGGAAGTTTGGTATGTGGGCACAAACTGATGGTTGTGGACGCTAGCCGGACTGCTGAACATGATCACGCTGCCCTTCCCTTCGCCTTTTGCGGCGGCGGCTCCGAGGAGGTTGATCAAACCAGCTGTCAAGTAATATGGGGCAAGGACGTTAACGCGCAAAACCTTCTCCCAGCCTGCATACGGAGCAGAGAGAGTTGCAGCTTCAAGCTTGTTCAATGACTCTCCAGGAGTGTAGGTGACTTCATTCATAAATCGAATTCCCGCACAGTGGATAATACAATCTAGCGACCCGTGGGAGGCCTTGATAGTTTCTACAATCTTTGCAATACCGTCTTCACTTGAGAGGTCGCCAGGAATCCTTCAAGGATGTTAGCATAATATCCCAAAATTCACCGTTACTGAAGGCAACTTGCGATTCAATTATTGTCGGGCTTGAGCCTGAAGTTGAAAGCCCCTCCAACTGGGCTTTTGTCTCGGCCAAAGCATCTTCGTTGACGTCTATAAGAATAGTATTTGCACCGTTTACTGTGCAACCTCGGGCAATCATGCGACCAATACCACTGGCTATTCGCCGTCAGAGAATTGGTTCATACTGACTGTAGATGAAATTCCGATCGGACGGTTTGAGTGAGTTTTTAGGGCTTACCTGCTCCCGTGATTGCCACCCAGCGGCCCTGGACAGCAAAGAGCTGGTTAATCTGCAAATTGTCCCCCATGATTGATTGATTGTAAAATATAGATACTTACCGATCAGAAAAGTATTAACAGCGCTATTTAATCAATATTGTATGGAAAACCCCGAGATGATAGGGACCAAGAAACATGGTCCTGATAGTTAGATAGCGGTGGATCTTTAATCTTGGGCCGCATTTGCCCGCGCCATCGCAACAATGCGACGCATTTGTCCGAAGTACCTATTTATACTCGCTGCCAATAATCTTAGTGTCTTTTCAAGAGATTTATTGTTGGTGGGGTGAAATAACTTCGTTATATTCAAAAATGGCGGCTTGCGCCATGAACGAGTTTATGCAAGACGGATTCGATCGTTCCCACTGGTCAAGTCAAGTCGCCGATGGAAGTAATGGATTTCATGACCGGGCTTCATGTGTCCAACTTCGCTGCTGTGCTCGGTGTGGCACTTGCAGCCATCAGCATAGGTGCACTAATACTCTTGCGCCTGTTTTATGTTGACTTCCCAAAGATCAAGGTTATTCCAGAAATACCCAATGGGGACTTCCTGGCTGGTCATTTGTATCAGCTTGGAATTGATCACGCCACAACCTCAGAGACATGGGCTCGTAGTTATGGCTGGCCGGTTTTCCAACTGAGAATGGGCAGACGGCGCGCCATTATGCTCAACTCTTTCGAAGCTGCGAGGGAATGGATTGTCAAGAACCAATCTGCCACTCTGGATCGGCCGTGGTTTCATACATTTCATGGCGTCATTTCGTCAACTTCAGGTACATAAGCAACTGCTCGATACCATGCAAATGCAAAACTGACCACTCATCTATCGATTTTAGCTGCAACCATAGGAACTAGTCCCTGGGATGAGCGAACAAAGAAGCAAAGGCGTGTGGTAGGCTCATTTACAACAGGGCCATCTATTCAAAAATTGCGAGGCATGTTGGATATGGAAACTGGTGCCATGATATCGGCAATATACTACGATAGTCAGAAAGGTTCCACTGAAATCATGCCTCATATTTATCAGAAGCGCCTCGCGTTAAATTTAATGACTATGTTTTGCTACGGCACGCGGTTTAATACCACCACCGATCCATTGCTTCTCCAGATCCTTTCAGATGCCAGTACCATAGCCAGGTGTGAAATTATGCATATATCCCTATGACTTAGTTGATTTAGCTGATGAGTTTTTAGTTTCCGATCTACAAATTCTACCATTAAAGATTTCATTCCACATCAGAGATATCTTGCTAGGGGTGAGCGAAACACTACAGCTACTAAAGTTCGAGCGCGTCGAGATCAGTGGTTAGCAACTGCACTGAAAAAGGTCCGCGACACGGTGTCATTGTTCTCTGGATCTAGACAAAGTGTGGCTTCAATGCTACTTAGCGACAACCAGGAGGGTTTGACTGAATGTATGTATTGCAATAAAACCTTCCCCCAAATGGACTCTAGACAGGAACTGAACTAGCCCAGTGGATATTAAGACTATTCTTGGAGGCCTTATGTCTGGAGGTTTTGAGACAGTATTTTCAACTGCTATCATTACCATCGGCGTGTTATCGACAGCCGAAGGACAGTCAATACAGCAAAAGGCATATGATGACCTCATGTCTGTGTACGACACGCCCGAGGAAGCCTTCAAAGCCTGCATCACCGAGGAAAAGAGTGCCTATATTTGCGGTCTGGTGAAAGAAGCTCTCCGATTTTACCCTCCACTCAAGCTCCTGCCAGCTCGACAAACCTATAAAGAATTCAGCTACCAGGGAGCGGACATCCCCAAAGGGATTCTTATTTACATCAACGCCCAAGCAATCAATCGTGGTTAGTGCCCCATTCTCTTATTCTAGGTCCCCAAGGCTCTATATGATAATAATTAAAAAATACTGATCACCCCAGATCCTGCTACCTACGGCCCTGATGCAGACCAATTCCGCCCAGAACGATGGATAGAGAAGACCTATGAGGTACCTCCACCGTATCATTTCTCCTATGGCGCCGGTGCCCGCATGTGTACTGCAGTCAACTTTTCAAACAGAGTACTCTATGCAGCATTTGCGCGTCTGATTCTCTCATTCAAAATCACGGAGAGCAAATATGCCCCGCCTAATGTTCATTACATCAATTACAAGCGGGATCCAAGTGCAAGCAATGCCATTGCTTCCGACTTCAAAGTGAAGTTCACCCCAAGATCACAGGACGTGGTGGAGAGGTGTCTTGGCGAGTCCCAGGAAAGTCTGGCTGAGTTTATGACTAAAGATTCAACTGAAGTTTTGTTAAGATAAAAAACGGCGCACGTGGTGTTTGATGGTAGTAGCTAAATTAGGGCTAAAATTAGACGGATTTCTCTAGCATTTACCTAGGTACCATGAAAGTTTGGGAATAAAAATCAATGATATGATTATAATTATCTATTTTTTTAACTTGGAGATTCCTAGCAATATCTATATAAATAGTAGAAAACGACATTGTTAAAGCTTACCCTCCTGAGACTCTCCACCGGCTTTCCACACCTTTGCATCCTTCATGACAAAGTTGATTCTCCTCAATGCATCAGGGACATGTTCCAGATCTTCATCCAATGCGATAATATCTGCTTGCGTTCCTTCTTCAAACCAACCAAATCTACGTCCAGACAAGTCTCCTCCACAGGCTTCCCAACCGCCCACTGTGCACGATTCCAAAACATCTGCGACGGGAATACCAGCCTCAATCATCAACTCGAGTTCCCTGGCATTATCGCCATGTGGGTATGTACCAGTGTCTCCACCGCATGCAATGCGCACACCGAGTTCATGAGCACGCTTTACTTGACGCAGGATTTGGTCGAAGCGTTTAGCGTGCAGTTTTTCAGCGATGGCGAGCGTCGGCACAAAGATCACTTTCTTCTCTACCATGCGTTTAAACATTTCATCTGTAGCATAATATGCATGTTCAATAGAGTTGACGCCAGCTTCAATAGCTCCTAGTGCCCCTTCAAGAGTACAGCAATGCGCGGACACGGGGCAACGAGCCAATGCCGCCTCTGCAACAATCATGTCCATCTCTTCTTGCGAAAATACCATGGAGTCCGGGTTTGGCTCCTTGGGTGGATGCAGCACACTTGGGATGTATGGATGTTGTTGTTTTGGTGGCGATCTCATTATCCTTCGCCGGTAGTCAGCAAAGAACTTGATGATATCTGCACCAGCTGCAATACGCCGTCTGACAGCTTGTCGGCATTGCTCGACACCGTCTACGGCATCGCAGCCCGCTGGCACGCAGTGACCACCCTCACTGTTCTCGGTGCGGCACTCGAAAGATCCAGTGCTGGCAATCACCCTGGTGGCCACAAATAGTCGAGGCCCAGGTGTCAGTCCACGAGCAATGGCATCTCGTAGATTAGCATCTGAGTCCTTCATTCCTTCCGAACCCAGATCCCTGTAGCAAGCAAAACAAATTCAGTTTAGTTGTCTTCATTCAGATATAATCCATGTATCCGAAGTACTGACCTGTATGTTGTGTAGCCCGCAAGGAGCGCAGTCCGGCAGTGATTCACTCCCCGAACGACTCTCTCAGTCATGCTCTCATCTCTCTTCTGCTGCAATGCACCAGCTTCGCTAATTAATGCAAAAGCCAGTATTAGCCATACCCTTCTCCAAATCACGGGAGTTCAAATTGCTAACGTACTCATATGAATGCAAGAATACATGAGTATGCGCATCCACCAAGCCAGGCATCACATATTTTCCTCGCAGATCAATATCTCCATCTTTCATGTCCGGCACACTCTCATCATCACGTTCGAAGACTCGAACAATGAGGCCACTCGCCGTGTCCACTGTGATAGAGACATTTTGGCGATTCTTTTTCTCCTTGGGGTCGAAAAGCAAGGATGTATGTACGGTTAATTCGGCCATGTTTATCCAATTTTTCGTGTCAAGAATCGCCAATTCCAGCAATTAACCGTGAAATCAAATGATTAAAATCTCATTTCTGCAAGATCGGTTCTTGCATATATGCTGAAGGGCTCAGAACACATCGTCGCATTACCGCGGCGATAAGGTGGCTGCCATCGGTCTTTGCCGAGTGTGCAATATAGTTTGGTAAAGAATCTTTTGGTGCATATTGTTGGATCTGGGCTTTCTATAGTATAGTCCAGTGTTGAATCAACCAAAATTCTAGTTACTATCATGTAATAACAAATATGTGAAAGAAGATAGAATGGAGTTGATATACATGGTGTTGTATGGATTTCCAGCCAATCAGCTGTCGAGTAGCTCGACCAGATGGACTAACTGCTTTGGGCCCGTCACGACGCGGACTTCCAAGCGCGTTTGCCTTCTTTGCGACAAATTGACGATTAACGAACTACTGTACGCAAATTGCAGCAGCTTTATTTTGACAAGAAATACCTCAACAACCTCCTGAAAAGGTATAAAGAGAGAGAAACACAAACACAATGCCTCGGCGACGCGTTGTAGAGGACAGCTCAGACGAAGAAACGAACGATGGATCGTCGAACAACATCCCTTCAGACGAGAGCCTCGAACAAGGCTTACGAGACGCCGTTGCGAATATTTTCCGTAAGGGGAATTTGCAGGAATTAACAGTCAAACGCGTGCGATTGGCTACGGAGTCTGCATTGGGCCTGGAGGAGGGCTTTTTTAAAGGTCATGATACTTGGAAGGCGAGGAGTGATCAGATAATTAAGGAAGAAGCGGTATGTTTGAAGCTTTTTGAGAGAATGGAGGAGAGAAAGCGCGTGGCTGACCGATATTCTGTTTGTTCTAGGAAGCACAGGAAGAACAAAAATCACAGGGACAAGACGAAACAGCCCCTAAAAGTCCAGCGCCAGCGCCGTCCTCGAAAACATCGAATCGCAAGACAAAAAAACCTGTCAAGAGGAACTCAGAAGAAGTTATATCCAACAAGAAGAAGCGACGAAAGGTGGATAGTGACATAGAATCGGAAGAGGCCATTTCTCCATCCGAAGAAGACGAAGAAGAGAAAAGTACTAAGAAGTCGCCCAAGTCTACATCAAAAGCGACGGTGGCTCAAAAGCAGGCAACGGATGAATCGGAAAACGAAGAACCTCCCAAGCCGCTTGGCAAGGAGACCGTTGTTGATAAAGGTGAACAATCAGAAAGTGAAATGTCGATTGTGCTAGATGAAGAGCCGAAACCGAAGCCCAAGAAGCGGCAAAAGGGTGCACAAGCAGCACCTAAAGCGCCTAAAACAAAGGCCCCATCGAAAGCTAGTGGGGATGTAGACCCGGACCAAGCGGAAATCAAGCGTTTGCAAGGATGGTTAATCAAATGCGGCATTCGCAAGATGTGGCACCGCGAGTTGGCAGCGTGTGAGACCCCCAAAGCCAAGATCAAACATTTGAAGAAAATGCTGGAGGATGCAGGTATGAAGGGTCGCTATTCCATTGAAAAGGCACGCCAGATACGCGACGAAAGGGAACTTCGGGCAGACCTGGAGGCCGTGAAAGAAGGTGCCTCGAAATGGGGGGCTAGCGGTGTTGTCGACGGGAGCGATTCCGAGCAGGATAAGCCTCGCAGGCGACTGGTAAAGGGCCGTCAGAGTCTTGCATTTCTTTCCGACGATGGCGAAGAAACGGACTGACGAGACGACACGACATGTATCGATAGTAGATGAGACCAAGTGTAGCGGCGATATTTGTATTCACTTATGGGCCTTGCCTCCACTGATTCGCTGTGCGGCTAGACTGAAGACAGCAACAGAGGAGAGAAAGAGCACTAGATTATAGAACTATACAGGGTCAGACCCATAATGCAGCTTGAAGTCGCGAAAGAGAGTAATCTTACAGCAGTCCTTGAATACTCGTTCTCCTCGGCCTCGGAGCGAGCTTCCACGAAGAGACGTCGTAGGTTCGGAAGGTTGGCCTGCGAGTTTAGATAAAGCAGTGAGGTATAGTATTAGAGGCACTCACCATTTTAATGCAATTGGCTTCAAGGACTTGTAGAATTGGCCGCCCTATGAGATGTTACTGTCTGGTGTTGTTGCGGGATTGGATGGTTCGGGGGTGCGGGTCGGCGGTGAGGAAGACTAAGGATTGCCTTGGAGCCTTAGGTCACGACGGCACGGCGTGTGGGCAACTTGTACATTAGGGGAAACGCTTTCGATTCTGAATTGCCACGATACACTCTGGAAAGCGAACGATTCCCATGGACACCACGCTGGCAACGCACTTCTACTGACCTTCCCGAACACGGCCAACCTGCCTCAGCTTTCCCACAAAGCCAGACAGCACGTGTCCTACGCCATCGTGCCGGCCTGGAGCTGCGATCACACCCCGCGCTCGCACTCATCTTCACCACCACGCCTTTTCTCAATAATATTGTCATTGCGGAGGCGCGACCCGGTCGCTGCTGAAGCACTACTTCCTCAAAGATGGCGATCAATCGAATCCGAGGCGCCTTTCAAGTGCCCAAAAAAGGAGAGACATTTGAGTTGAGGGCTGGCTTAGTGTACGCAAAATGCCCTACGTTGAGGAAGTATTGCAGTCAATGCTAACAACATGTTTCTTGCAGATCTCAATATGCATACGAAAGGTATGGTTTACTTGTATTCTCGCAAAGGCGGACATGCTGACTCTGAGCGCAGGAAAGATGCAATCCAAAGGACCATCATGGCGATGACGTTGGGCAAAGACGTCTCTGCCCTGTTTCCCGATGTTTTGAAGAACATTGCGACCGGCGATCTGGATCAGAAAAAACTCGTCTATCTTTATCTAATGTGAGATTTTGCGCTTCCTCTACGGTGCTTTCCATGGCTTACTTTCTGTACTAGGAACTATGCAAAGTCCCACCCGGATCTCTGCATTCTGGCGGTGAATACGTTCGTTCAAGATTCAGAAGATCCCAATCCACTTATACGAGCGCTTGCGATCAGAACAATGGGGTGTATCCGGGTTGACAAAATGGTGGATTACATGGAAGAACCTTTAAGGAAGACGCTGAAGGACGAATCGCCATACGTTCGCAAGACAGCGGCCATTTGTGTGGCGAAGCTTTTCGACTTGAATCGAAGCATGTGCCTTGAGAATGGCTTTCTGGACATCTTGAAGGAATTGATTGGAGATCCGAATCCAATGGTCGTTGCAAACTCGGTAACTGCTCTTGCTGAGATTTCGGAGAACGCTCCCGAAACGAGGGCGCTGGAAATCAACTCGAACACCCTTCGCAAACTGCTCATGGCTTTGAACGAATGTACAGAATGGGGCCGAGTCACGATCTTGAGTTCGCTGGCTGAATATAGAACCAATGATGTCAAGGATGCGGAACACATTTGTGAAAGAGTCGTCCCGCAGTTTCAGCACGTAAACTCGAGTGTCGTGCTAGCTGCAGTCAAGGTTGTCTTTTTGCATATGAGGTATATCGGCTCGGAACTTGCAGCGTCATATCTGAAAAAAATGGCACCTCCGCTGGTGACTTTGGTCTCATCCGCACCCGAGGTGCAATACGTGGCATTAAGAAATATTGATTTACTACTTCAAAAGCAACCGGACATTTTGAACAAGGAACTTCGCGTTTTCTTTTGCAAATACAACGATCCACCCTATGTCAAATTCCAAAAACTCGAAATTATGGTGCGGATAGCCAACGAAAGAAACGTCGATCAACTTTTGGCCGAGCTCAAGGAGTACGCTCTTGAGGTTGATATGGATTTCGTCCGGAGGGCTGTCCGAGCTATTGGCCAGACAGCTATCAAAATTGAAACGTCTAGTGAGAGATGTGTCAACACTCTTCTCGACTTGATTAATACCAAGGTCAATTACGTTGTGCAAGAAGCTATTGTTGTTATTCGTGACATTTTCCGGAAATACCCAGGCTATGAAAGTATCATACCCACATTGTGCAAGTGCATTGACGAGCTGGATGAACCCAATGCTCGAGCTGCTCTCATTTGGATTGTGGGCGAGTATGCGGAGAAGATCAGTAACGCTGGCGATATCTTGGCTGGTTTCGTGGAAGGCTTCAATGAAGAGTTCAGCCAAGTAAGTTCTCGTCTTATCTACCATCTGCACTTCCTCTCAGATCACAACTAACAATTATTCTTAGACACAATTGCAAATCTTGACCGCCGTCGTCAAACTTTTCTTGAAGCGTCCTGAGAAAGCCCAGGGCTTGGTGCAGAAAGTTCTCCAGGCCGCAACTGCAGAAAACGATAACCCTGACATTCGGGACCGAGCTTATGTCTACTGGCGCTTGTTATCCAATACAACGGACCCCAACGCGGCCAAGAATGTCGTTCTGTCTCAAAAACCTCCTATCACAACTACAATTCAGTCACTACCCCCGACTCTCCTTGACAAGCTACTTGAAGAAATGTCAACTCTGGCTTCTGTCTACCACAAACCCCCCGAACAGTTCGTCGGCCAGGGACGTTTCGGCGCAGATGCCGTACAAAGAGCTGCTATTGAGTATGGCCTTCCCTTTCCTTCCCGTATTCCAAATACATCTACCCAGGTTACTAACACATTCCAACAGGGAACAACTTCAAAATGCGCGCGAGAACCCATTGGCCGCCGCCGCAGCCGCAGCCGCGGTTTCAGGCGCTACTCCCCCTGCCCAAGCACAAGCCAATGCCGAGAATTTGCTGGACATCGACTTCGATGGCGCCGCACCTGCTTCAGCCGATAAAGAGCCTGCAAGTGGCATGTCCGGCCTAGAAGGACTTGCGGGCACACCCGTTCGCACTGAGTCGCCAGCAGTGTCTGCACCTCAGCAAAGCAATAACCTAGACGACCTTCTTGGCGTGTTTGGCAATGGCGGAGACAACAGTGGCAGCGCCAGCGGCAGCAACGCAGCTGCTTTGGCCGGGTTGAGTGGTGGTGGTGATGACGATTTGATGAATGGATTCTCGAGTTTGAATGTCAGCAGCAGCAGCAACCCGACTTCGCCGGGGCCAAATGGTGACAGCAGCAAAAAGACGAACCAGGACATTTTGTCATTATTTTAATTTTTTATTTCTTTAGACAGACAGCATTCTTTTTTATTATATATGTTATGTTTCTCTCTTTCTAGTTACCTTCTTGTAACATCAGTTTTTCCTTTGATAATCTTTTACCTGGTCTATATTTTGTTACAAAAAGTGCCTATATTTGGAAAAGGAAGTCTCTGGAACATATGACTGTCGATAATTAGATTTGGATTAAGTAGATAATTCCTAGGTGCGTAGGAGGTATGAATTGAACCATCTGCGCCCATGTTCATACAACAACGATTGACACACAAAGTCATGCATGAAATGAAAATAATATTAAAATAATCCCCATTAATAACGGGATATTTTGCGACGAATTGATATCGTTTCTGAAATGCAAAATAGGGAATAACCAGCTCGACGATCCCAAACATATCGCGACGGCAACTTGCATTTTCCCCTTCGTTTCTTTCCTTTCATTGCTTGCATCGTCGTATACTATGCAAATTACTCTCTTAATACTTTAGTCGCTCGAAGAATGTCTTCAAGTGACCAGCAAGGTCCGCCAGGGACCATTTCAGCCCACACTTGATCCGAAACGACAGCGTTAGAATCAAGGATGCTCCAATTCGGACTGGGTTCGGGTTTGATCCATTTGAAATCCTCGACTTGGTCCCATTTATCCGATCCGTCGGGATGATTCTGATCGAGTGCCTTTCGTTTTCGTAAATTAGTATATCACAACTTCAAGGCGAGGGAAATATAACTCACGTAGTTTTTTGGGATTTTGCTAAAGCGAATCCTGCTGCAGCCTTCAATTATTGGATTGCTGGTGCAACTTAGATAGACGTCAACGTCTATGCAGTTGTGCATCCGGAATTGACGACATGAGACGACAATTGCGCTATGTTCAACGCCTGTTATGTGTGCCGGTCCATCCACTTGTCCACATATAATGAGGCTTTCTTTCACGCCCTTGACAGTGAGACTGGCAAACGGTTTCCCATCCGTGGTTGGGATCGACATGTCGACCACACAGTGACGAAGCGATGTAATGGAAGCCGGTACAGTAGCGCTAGACGCGGATGATGGCAACATGATGTGAAGTCCATAATGCTGGTCCACAGAAACCGATGAAGCATTCGAGAAAGTAGGTCGCCGAATATCCGATTTCTTTTCGAGTAGCGAGCTATCCTTGCCTTCATCGAGTACCGCAGGTGACGAGGTTGGTGCAATTTCTGGTCTAAGCTGGTATTGTTCGACCTCATTCACGGGTGTCGACGAGTAAACAGGAGTGGGATTCATAGAAGAGTCACGGGAGGAGTCGTCAGGGGAAAGATAACCAGGGATATGGCGACGACCCTGGGCAGCAATTTCAGCGGCATCTGATAGTGATATTGCGGAGGGATTCTTCTTTGTCTTAAAAGAGAATTTTGCTCTGGGTTGTACCGCAGCCCGAGTCTCCGAGAGCTTGTCTTGCAGAGCTTTGATTGCCTATGTAAAGACGTCTGGTTAATACATTTCGGCGACTGCATCTTAGCCAGTCAACATACTTCGGCATAGATGCGCTGATCATATGTGGGTATATAGCTCGACGCATCCTTGACCTCGTTAGAGAGTCTCGCAATGCCAGCTAGACAGTGATCAGTCGCATCTGAGCGTTCGCCGGCCACCAGCGACGTGTCCGCGAGGCGGTCCATCTGCTTTTGTAGAGCTGCATAGGAGTCCAGTTAGCTAGATGGTCCATAGATAGGTGTTATCAAGCCAGTGTAAAGGTGAAATACCAGTGATTTCCTGTTGGAAGTAACGAAAGAAGCGCTCTTTTAGAGGGAGGTCCGACTTTGAGACCCCCTCTTTCGTCCCAGGAGGGAGGGTCTCTTGCAGTGTTGTGATATCTGCCATTCTGCTTGACAAAATTGAAGCTGAGAAAGGACAAAGCTGTAATGAGTCTCTCCTTATGCGCAAAAAGGTCGGAGATGTCTTCCTTGTCGTGAAAGTCCGGAACAATGTATTGATGACGTCGGATCCACAGTATCACGCGATGAGACACCGACAGCGGACGATTATTTGCTGGTTGCAATGAGGAAGCAGTTTGTGTACCTTGGTGCTCAGGAAAGTAAAACAGCGACTGAGTGCTTAGGGACAAATCGGAGAGCACGTGAATGCAGCGACAGTCATGAAGCAGATAGAGCTGGTGGGCTGCTCCTTAAGCGGGGGGAAGCTCCGGAAGCTCTCAACAAGTTAATGGTGCATCGTAGAATCCGCGAGGCCACTAGAAGACGCTCGCTCTATGGATTGATTGCTGCAAAGTTGTATGCTATATGAAGCGAGGATACTAGCAAACAAAGGCTTGAGGCTGTAGCATTGAATATTATCGTGAGTCGTGATATCTAGACGAAGCTCCAGGAAGGTGACGTCGGGCCCGCTGACTGGGCCAATCACAGCGTCGCGAAAGGCGTGCCTCTTTAGGATTAGCATCATTGCACGTGTTCCCTTCTTCATCCTTATTTTTCCTGTTCCTGTAGCACGGACAGTAGCATGCTGCAAAGACGGTCCGTTTGGAAGACAATCGAGTCGTGTCCTTCATTGAACGTACATTACGACATGCAGTGCTAACCGGACCTAGTGCTGTAGGTGGTCGAATTGAAAATGCTCCGACACCATCCACTGTCATCCAGTCCCTTGCGGCCCCGGCCTGCAAGGAATGCCAACTATTGAGTCGACATGGCTATCGTACCCCTCAGGAGCGAGCCTGTGCGCTTTCGTGATGACAAAGGCTTGTGCATCGGAGTGTTACCACCCAGGCCTTTGTCGGACACCAGCCACCGCATGATCGGTGAGGTGCAGGCCGTGCAACTGGGATCATCAAAATACGTACATAGTCAACCAAGTGGTACATATAGAGGGGTGCTACACCGAGACCATAGCCGATCTCCCTAGTCCATTCCTCATTCCTCACGTCGGAAGGGGCAGAGGAAAAACAAACCTGACGGAAGGAACCTTGGAACGCTCCTTCTTTGGATCAGCGTGGTGGCCGCCGACGACCTGCACACGCCAGTTTACATTGTCGCTTCTTAACATCGGCAACAGTATCTCCCATATATCGATTGCTGTGTGAACTGGTCTCTTTGTTACACGTGAGATGCATCTATACCCTCTTTTCTTCAAGGCTCTGTCTCTGCTGTCTGCTTCGGCGGTCGTGACAGCAGCGTCTGCAGAGCAATATGAAGTCGTCGAGCAGCTGCACAACGTCCCGAGTGGATGGATACAAGGTCCACGACCCTCGCCCTCGATGCTGATGCAATTCCGCCTTGCAATGCGACAGCCACGAGCCGCAGAATTCGAGCAACATGCATTAAATATCGCAACACCTGGACACGCAATGTACGGCAAGCACATGAAGCGCGAGGATATCAAAGCCTTCATGCAACCCTCCGCTGAAACCGAAAATGCCATCGTGTCGTGGCTGCAGTCAGAAAATGTTTCCGAAAACTTGATGGAGATAAACAGCGATTGGGTCAAATTTATTGTTCCGGTGAAGCAAGCAGAACGAATGCTGAACACCACGTTTTATATATTCCACGATGAAGCAAAAACCACGTTCAGAGTTCGCACCCTAGAATACTCTGTCCCTGCAGATGTCTACGAGCATATCCAGCTTATTCAGCCAACGACGCACTTCGGACGGAACAAAGCTCACAGAAGCCTTGTGCTTAACCAAAAGGAAATTGATCTTCTTTCCGCGGTCGACTGCAACACATCTATTACGCCAGATTGCCTACGAGAATTATATAAGCTAGGTGACTTCCAGGCAAGTCCAGATTCTCGCAATAAGCTGGGTATCTCGGGGTACTTGGAGGAGTATGCGAGATACGACGACCTCGAAGTTTTCTTGGAAGAATATGCTCCCAGCATGACGAACGGCAACTTCACAGTACAATCGATCAATGGTGGATTAAACGAGCAGACCTCAGATCAAGACAGCATCGAAGCAAGTTTGGACATTCAGTATGGAATTGCTTTATCGTACAATGTGCCAACCATATTCTTTACCACCGGGGGTCGTGGTCCTTTAGTTCCTGACCTGAGTGAACCTGACGCCAACGCCTCATCCAACGAGCCATATTTGGAGCAGCTTCATTACTTATTAGACTTGTCAGACGAGGAACTACCAGCAGTGTTATCTACCTCATATGGCGAGGATGAACAAACTCTTCCTGAGTCGTATACCAATACTACATGCAGCCTATTTGCTCAACTCGGAGCCCGAGGCGTGTCGATTATCTTTAGTAGCGGTGATGAAGGAGTCGGCGGGGCGTGTCTTACAAACGATGGCACTAACAGGACGAGGTTCAACCCTATCTATCCTGCTTCCTGTCCATTTGTCACTTCTGTCGGAGGTACTTACCGAATTAACCCGGAGCGAGCAGTAAGCTTCTCGTCTGGTGGGTTTTCGGAACGCTTCTCTCGTCCATCATACCAAGACAACGCTGTTAGCTCGTACCTATCTGGTCTCGGTGACCAGTGGCAGGACCTCTACAACCCTGACGGTCGAGGCTTTCCAGATGTGGCTGCTCAGTCCCATGCCTACATTGTGCGGGACCATGGTGGTTTTGTACAAGTCGACGGAACCAGGTTAGTAAATCGATATATACACCCAAAGACATATGTTCTAACCAGCTATATTCTAGTGCCTCCGCACCAACTTTTGCAGCCATTATCGCGGATCTGAACTCGGTGCGATTGGCGAACAATCAGTCTACGCTCGGCTTCTTGAACCCATGGCTATATGGCTTAAATGGCTCGGGCTTCACGGATATTGTTGACGGCGGCTCAACTGGCTGCACAGGATATGTTTCGCAATCAGGGGAGACTGGACCGTATGTTCCTTACGCAAGCTGGAATGCGACCACTGGCTGGGATCCTGTCACAGGCATGGGAACGCCGCTTTTTGATGCTTTGTCTCAGCTTGCTTTGAAAGCATAAACTTGCATAACTAGACTATTCTTATCTGAGGCCCTTTAAGTGTGGAAATTTTTAATCTGATATATCCTCATAATTGTGCGTCGTTATGGAAATCTGTAATCTGTAAGCTTTAGGTAGGGCGGAAGTGGAACCGCGTAGAAAGCGGTACCTTGGATGGGATCACGTGCTTTGATCCCCATCATTCGGAGCTCTGTTGGCGACAACTTCCATACCTTGACATCTCACATACGCCGCCAACAAGAAACATTGACATCGGAAATAGAACTTCACGATCCTTTCATTTTATCATCTCCTGTTCTGAGCTTATCACACAACCTAGAATTTGCTGTCTCAACGTGATCGTTCCTTCCCTCGTTCGTCATGTCCGACCTCAAGGCGATCATCTCCGAGCTTCACAAGAGCCTCGAACAGAAGAAGCTCGACGATGCCGCACAGATCTTGTCTCGTCGCGCAAAGCACGCTCTCCTTGAACAGAATGTCCTCTTCCCCTCCACCTCGACCTCACCACAACTTTGCTCCCAGGCTCGCGAGATCCTAGAGCTCGGCGCCATAACGTCACTCAGACAGATGGATTCCGTATCGTTCGTCCGATACTACCAACAACTACAACCATTTTACGACTTTGAACGAGATATCGCGAGCTCGGATAAGACACACAAGGACGTTTTGAAGACAAGCCAACGAAGCAAAATAACGGGGCTGTACCTTTTGCTTTTGTTGAGCTCCGGTGACACATCTCAGTTCCATACGGTGCTTGAAGGACTCATTGTTGAGGCATCGCTAGAAGGTCGCAGTGTCGAGGACGATCCCTATATCAAATACCCAGTTGAGCTTGAGCGGAGTTTGATGGAAGGCAGCTATGACAAGGTGTGGCGGGCAACGAAGTCTTCGGAGGTGCCCACTGAAGACTTTGGCTTGTTCTCAAACGTATGGTTCCCTCCAACGCCTACCTATTTTTTCTACTCTTTCGTCCGCTAACTTTAAGGATACAGGTACTCGTTGGAACCATCAGACGGGAAATCGCCGATTGTTCTGAGACAGCCTACCAATCTCTACCGATTTCAAACGCAAAGGATCTTCTCTTCCTTGAGTCCGAGGGTGCAGTGGTGCAATTTGCACAGGAACGTGGCTGGAATCTGAAGGATGGACGCATATACTTCCCAACTCAGTCCGATGCTGTCGCTCCTGTAATCGAAACTCCTGGCACAGTCGAACCCGTCCACGCAGAACAGCGGCCAGAAAAAGGCATCGCCCTGGCGAGTGCCTCCGTTATAGAAAACACCATTGGATACGCAAGAGAGCTAGAGACTATTGTTTAGGTCATTGAAGCTTCATAGACCTTACCTTGTACTCTAGCTATAATTTTATTTGCCATGCATTCGAGCGAATAATCCGGGATTATGATCCACATTTCACATTTATCCAGCGTTCTTGCTAATGGGTAAAATATTTTAATCGGGTATTATATATCCTCATATCTGAAGCTTCCACAGGCAGAGTCGTTTATCGTAGAAGCTGCTCGAGACACAAACCAAATCCGAAGCAGATTTATTCCCCTTCCAAACGCCCGATGCATAATTCATGCTTTCATGCTCCGTAAATTGCGCCAATACCTGTATATCCCACTCGCCAACTTCTGTGGCATGTTTCCTCTTCCAGGTTACTTTCACAACTCTTGTACCAGCGTGCATGCAGCTTGCCAGGACCAGAAAATTGATTCCTCCGGCAGATTCATCACCGGCTTCCCCTCCTATTATTGCCTCCGTATGAATGACTTGTAGTCGCCAAACTCCACCGCCTAACCGTTCCTCTGCAAGAATTGCGCCTCTTCTTGAATTGGCGTGATACACTCGAATATACTCATCATAGCTCCCAGTCAGTAGTATCGGCGCATTTTCGACCATGCCCTCAATTGGTAATGGTAATATAGCCGTGACACCAGCTGTGTGGTGACGAGCTCTGTCACTCGTGTCAGATATCATGCACTCCTCCAATGATACGCCGGTGCTAGTTTGGTCATCATCGTCGTCCTCCTCGTCTGGAGCACAGAACTTCCGTGTATTCAGCGCGCCAAAATCGTCGCCCGTGAAAATGAATGATGATGTCTTCGAAGAATTGTCCGCTTGTTCCTCTCTATAACTAGCCAACGCCACGAACCAGGCCTCAATGGCAACACCGTCTCGAGGCTCAAATTGAGTCTCTATCAAATCCAGTCCGTTGCCTTTGGCTATATCGTATTGTTCTTCTTCTCCTCTCCCTCCTTCTCGAGCGGGAGTAGAAAAAACAGACGTCCTACCATCAGAAAACGTCACCGCAAATCCATCTGACGACCTCGTCGGAAACCACCTTTGTGGAAGCCATGCCAGATACAAGGCCGGAATGGAGCCTGGGTCCTCATCGTGCACATGTCTAGTCCAAATATGCTGGATGTGCGGGTGATTGGACCCGTCATGATGAGAGGAGGACGAGGAGACGCTGTAGAGGGAAACGGTCCCATCACTACCAGCAACGCCAAGAATATTTGGCTGTCGTGGGTGGAAATGCAAGTCGAAGACAGCATGGGACAAGGTCACCACTTGCTTCTGCTGCCTATGTATACAGGTCAGCTTTTCAAGTCCATGCTATATCATCTTTGAAAATTTAAAGGTTCGGGTGTGGTTTTATAAGGGAATTTCATACAATTGAGGAGTAGCGGTATCCAAATGCCATAGCTGGAGAGTCCCTGTTTTCGTCTGTTTGATGGTGGATGTGGAGGAGGTGTTTTCTTGGTCACTCTGCTGTTGTTGTTTTTCTTCTGTCGTTAGATCATGGAGTAGATACGTGCCCACCACGAAGTAATCGGGGTTATTGGGACAGAATTCCAGACAGCTTGGTGGTTGGTCGAGAAATTTGGTGATTAGTGAAGATACTGATTGAGCCTCTTCGGATGACATGTTGGATTGCGGCATCAGAAATATTTAATCATTGTCTTCGGATAGGAATATTTGGTGTTAAAAATACAACGGATCGACTGACGTTGCAATCTGGAACAAAATCCACAGTTAAATATTTGTAGAAGCTTTGGGGGCTTATTGAGTAGTTCTTTTGGATAGGTTAGGATGAAAAGAACAAAATTTAGATATATAGTCACGTGTGTGGTGGGCAAAATATATAGGTATAAGCATTCCAAGCATTTATTTTCGTATGAAGCGCAGCCTAGAAGTGATTACCCGAGATTTAGGTATATTGCAAGATTATTTATCATTTTTATGCGTCGAAGTCATGTCAATTGCTTAGACAAGCTGTTTAGCATGAGATTTGTTGTGTCCGAGTCTATCATCCATAGTATGACACAAAGCCAGGCGATGACCTAAATTAAGCTTGACTAGAGCGTTGCTAAGCTCTGCTAGTTTCAGAAATAGCATTCCTGTGAGCCCGTCTTTCTGTAGAAGTAAGCGAAAATAGACCGGTTGCCTGACTTGGTCTGTCGCTTGTAAATGGGCCGCGGCCTGGCATGAGACGCCTGATGAAATAGGTTGTCTGTACCGAATTCCCCTTGGCTTATCAGGTGTGGTGTGTCCGTTTAATGGCGAGTTCATCTCCCCTGAGAAGGGAAATGGTGCTAAGGACAGCGGCATGTGTCGTTCTGGATTAAGGCCTTGAGATAACACTTCTGCAGTATCACCTCCAGCGTATGAACTCAGTTCATGCTGCCTCCTTTTCCTTCATAATCTCCTCACAGGCTGCCCTCAATTGCTCGACTCCTTTGACACCCTTCCAGGATTGCAACAGACCGTCAACCTCTGTCCAATCTTCTTGTGCTTGCTCTGTTTTCCCATCATGCAGATACTGTCTAAGCCGGCCGGGTGTTGCTAGGACCCATTCCACAGTCTCTTGTTCAGCTGTCTTGTTGACTGTTGCCTTGCTCTTCGCATCCTGAACTCTGCGACGAAGCTCTTCTCCTTCCTTGATCAAACCTCCAGCAGTCTCGGCGACGAATGCCACAGCAGGGCCAAGTGTCTTTGTCATGGTCAACGGAGCTCCTCGTTCCTCCATACTCTGTCTCATTGTCCCGATTGTTTCGACTGCACGAATCAATTTGGAGTAGTTGTCGTAAACAAGGGCCTTGCGCTCGCCATCCAACGTGCGGATATCGCCAACCAGAGTATTCTCTGCCTTCAAAACCGTCGAAAGAGACGAGGTTGCCAAGAGCTGGTCGATATATTGTTGTGCATCAAACTCGGGACTGTCCAGCTCGGAGGTGATCGTAATTGAAGGTGATCCTGAAAGCTCATTTGCACCGGTCGAGCGAGGAACACCGGTAGTAGACGCTGATACGGCTGCTGCGTCTCCTGTCGACGATCTTATGTTATAGTAATCTCTGAGCGCAGCACGATTCCGACGTTGAGCTGGAGACACTCCACGCACTGCCGAAGCAGGATTATTGATACCGAGTCCATTGACACTGGAGTTGGGGTTTGCGTTGTCGAGAGAAGGTCGACGAGACGATACCGACGTGGCACGGGATGAGGCATTAGATAGACGGGGGGACGAAATGGCGGACATTGTGTAATGGAAGCGCGCTTGAAACACAAGCACCCAGGACTCGTATAGTTTATGATCCAAGCGATGCGAAAATGAAAGAAAACGAAGAAAGAAAGAGCACGGCTGGGATGATAGAAACGGACGGAGCTTCGAGGTTGCGGATAGCTCTAGGAAGCTAGCCCCTCCGCGCTTTCCTCGGTTTGTATACAACTTTATTCTGCACAGCTCCAACGTTTGAATTCGCCCAACCTTGCACGGGATCCTGCCCCGAAAGAACGAGATATGTAATCAACTCTGCTCACGATGTCGACGACAGATGAGCGCATAAGAGCGCAGCTATTAACCACGAAGTCGCTCCCGGTGTCCCCAGCATGGATATCCAATTTTCTAGCCTCGATCCCCCAGAACCAGCAGCGAGCTCCTCCATCAGCATTAACGCAGACGGCGCTTTTCCGCATTCTCACCTCTGATTTCACAAAGTCATTGTCCACGTCAACAACTCCCTCTGCATCACTCCCCAGAGACATATCCGACCCGGCGGTTAAAGAGCGGCGCATTTCGGGGCCGGTGCCTGTTCAGGTCCTTGACATCGAAGATATCGGAACTAGCCTGTGGTCTCAGGTAGAGAAAATAGAACAGGTTGAGCGAGGAGAAACCATTCGAGGCAGGGAGATAGTAAGAAATGTGGATGTGGATAACGTCGATACTCCCGAAATCACAACCAACGCGTCGAGGCCGATAGGGAATAATAACAGTAACAACAACACTACAGGCCATGGTCCACATCGTCTGATCTTACAAGATGCGCTTGGGACAAAGGTTGCTGCATTGGAGTATAAAAATATCAATGGCATTTCTATCGACAAACTCTCAATCGGGGCAAAATTTGTTTTGAGAAACACCATCGTGGCAAGGGGGATGGTCCTTCTGACCCCTGAGACCGTGACTGTGTTAGGGGGAAAGATTGACGCGTGGGATACTACATGGCGAGAAAGGAGAAAGGAAGTCTTGTTAGCAAAAATCGAAGCTCTACACGCAGAGGAAAACGAGGCTTCTACCGACGGAGATGCGATGGAAGAATGAAGCGTTTTTTTTTAATTTCTCTCTAGGTAAGCTTCGACGTATAATATGTGGTATCTAATTCACATGTTGTATGTGGAAGACCTATGATACAATATTCTCAGAAGAGCGAGCCAGCGGCACATCATGCAGTATCTGACAGACTACCGTCGAGGCCTTCCCATCCCTCAGCTATCCAGGGGGCAATCATAATGGCTCGCAGTGAATCTCCAATGGTACCCGTCTGGACATAAGCTTGGCACAGGTCATCAGCGTTTAATCCACCTTGAGGAGGAACGTTTCGAAGAGCAGTCTTTACGGCCATTGTGGCGGCATGCAATTCTCCTGTAGCAGCAGTAAGCTCCATCCAGCCTTGAGGTTGTCCAGGCGCAAGCATGACAGCCTTAGATGCCTCCACAGTTACCCTTTCTGCTTCGGGGACGTCACTTTCTGGGCTAAATCCCATAGCAGATATCGCAGATAACAGCTTGATGACTCGTGTACGATCGTGAATTTCAATATCATCTCTAGTTCTCATTATTTCGAGGTCGGCGTGAACCGCTTCAATGGCATCTTGATCTCCGTCTAAGAGTGCAATTGCTCCCAGTAGAGTGACAGCAGCGATGTGGTCCGGGTGCTTTTCGACACTGTCAAATAATTGTTCACGAGCCACGTTTCGTTCCTCTTCTCCACCCTTTGCCCACAGCACTTGTGCAAGAAGACATACTACATGGGGGTCATTTTCTGCCTCCTGGAGAGCATCACGGAACATATCGATGGCCTGATCCATTGATTTTAAGTAGTAATAAGCTAGACCAGCAGTGAGGTGTGCTGATAAGCGAAGTCTTGTAACGAGCTCCGGATCAGGTGTCACTAGGTCATCGTCTCCAGACAAACTCAGTGCCGTTTCGGCCTTCTCGGCAGCTTTTTCGTATTCGTGATTGGCAAGGTGTACACGGGCAATATCTGAATTTGAAAGTGCAAACCGTATCAGGGATGACGACGACTCGGACGCTTCGTACTCAGCTTCTACACCAGCGCAGACAACGCCTAGGGCAGCTTCGGCCTGCGAAAACTCGCCTGTTCTCTCTGCAATTAAAGCAGAGAGGTGTTCAAATGAGAGAGCCGATGGTTCTTGGAAGTGCAATTGCTGGAGTGCAAAGAAAGGCTGAATCAGCTGCGACAATTCGTTGGATATCGAAGCATCTTCAAGAAGACAGTCAAATAGGCTGAGCGTGTATTGTTTCTTGGTTATTGTTGAGGATGATGTAGAGATTTCAAAAGCATGTCTAAATAAAGCTCTTGCTTCTGATGGGTCCCCAAAAAGAAGAGCAAGAACACCTTGACCTAACCACGCTGGAGCATAGTCAGGGTCAGCAGATTGCCCACGGGTAAAAGCTTCATTCGCCAATTGAAGATCGTTGTTGATCAGGTAGAAGGCGCCGAGATTCGTCCAGTTCTGCGCACTGCGGTCGTTTAGATGTAGACTACGCACGAACGCATGCTGGGCAACTTTGGGGCTGAGAGAGGATGTCACTACTCCGAGTGAATTCCAGAATTCGGAATTACCTGCCTCCAGCTCAATGGCTTGTTTGAAGCATCGGATAGCTGCTTTAAGGAACTTCTTCGTCTGTCGCTTCTCATTTTTAGTGTCATTTCCACCTTCAATACATCTGTAAGCCCTGTACTCAGCCCATCCTAAGTTGTACCAAGAGACGGCTTGACCGTGAATATCGTCTGCAGACACATATACAGCCCGCTTGTATGCTAGAATGGAGGCGTATATGCAAGCGTCGGATAAGATTGGCTGACTTTCCTCAGAATTCTCAAATGGCACATGATCATTACCTACGTTGTCTGTGTCGGCCAATAGATCATATGCGCCATCTATTCCTTCCGTATTCAGGAGGGAACGTAGTTGCGAGGCAGAGACATGTCCCGATTTCGCCTTGATGTAAGAGAAAACGGCGCAAGCGTCACCAACTGCTTTCCACAAGTTGAATACATTCGGCGTCTCCTTCACCATTGTCCCGGCAATATCCAAGGCTTTTCGTGCAGACTTCGCTGCATCATTGAATAAGCCCAGTTCGAGATTCTTCCATGAACTTTCCGTCAATGTTTGTAAAAGTGCAATCACCACTCCGAATTCTTTGGTACGAATGGCGAGAACATCCTCATATCTTCCGATTGCATCCTCATACTCTCCCAGTTCTCTCTTGACATTAGCAAGCATGTATTTCGAAAACCAAACATTGCCGCTATCATTCTTAGAAAGATTGTCCTCTAGTGCCTCGGCATTCTCAAAGGCTTTGGTAGCAGCAATGTACCTGCCGGAATTATGATAGCTTTCACCAAGACCAACCCACGAATGATAATCATTTGGAGATATCCGTAAAGCTGCCTGGTAAGATACAATGCTTTTGGTGTACTGTTGTTTATTCAGTTGCACAATACCCAATGCTGCGTATGGCCAACTATGACCCTTGCGTTTAGATCCAGGTGCAGGCGTTGCTTTTCCGGAGTCAACGACTCGCTGAGCAACTGCTTCAACAAGATCCCACTCTTGTTTATCAGCGAAAGATTTTGCCAGCCGTTCGGCGGCTTCGATCTCAGATGAAGACAGCTCAAAAGCTTTGTGGAAGCATCTTCTTGCTCGAGCTTTGTCTTTCTTATAGTCGGCATAGAATATTCCCAGCCTAGTATACGCCGGTGCATAATTTAGGTCAGATTGAATTGAGGCCAGGAAACTGGCATATGCTCCATTGCGATTCTTGCGAGAAGCGCTAGACGGTTCCAATTCCCATTGGCAGTGGCCGATTCGATAGAGTATCTCCGCCTTGAATTCTCGATTTTGTGATTTGCTGTTTTCTAATTCCGTGAGCACAGCTTGTAGCATCACTAGGCCGGTTTCAAGGTCTCCATTGAGTGCTGTACACCAAGCCAACTCTGATTGGATTTTGATGTTGGATGGATCGCGCTCCTGAGCCCGACGTAGAAACTCGAACGCTTCCTCGTAATTGTGATCTTCCTGTAAGATCAAACCGATGCCCAACAAACAATTTGTATTTTTCGGGTTTCGTTCTAGAATGCTGTGAAATATGCCTTTCGCCTCAGGATGATTGCGAGGGGCCTGATATGAAATAAGTGCCGTTGCTAAGGTGATGTTCACGTAATCGGTTGTTCGACCAAGGTTTAAACCCGTTTTTCTCGTAATACTTTCAATGATTGATATGCCCTTTCGCGCAACATCGACTGCACTTGCGAATTCCTCCAGATTCAAGTACAGCTGGGCCATGACTCGGTGGGCTATTATGGAATCTGGTGATTGTTCAAGGCCATCGGACATCAGAATCAAGCGGTCTTCTACTGTCATCTCTGCATCCTCCCCGCCAGATTCGGTTTGGGTAGACTCCTGAATCTCTGGCTCGGACGGAAACGGCGAAAGGTCACCCTTCAAAAAACCTTGTATTATCTTGCTCACACCATCTTCTGGGAAGAATTCCGTGTATTCACGAAGGAGGTTAGGGTCCCAGTCAGCAAAGTCTTCGACGTCCTTCCATTCAAGCTCGATCCTCCAAGCCAGGTTGAACGGGTGTTTTATTATAACCATGTCCCTCGCAGAACGAATCACGTCATCACGTTTCCCAGATTTTTGTTTTTGCGGAAGGACTAGGAGCAAGTCATATGCTCGCTGCAGAAGTCGTTCCTCGGTTTGATGTCTAACCCCATCGTCGCCAGTCCAGTCGATCAGACCCCTGTAGTATTCGTCAAGCTCTATATTACCAAGTGCCTCACACTTGACTTCTGCAGTAACTTGATCGATTTTTGCACCCAGGCGCGTCCGCCTTTCGCCGATTTCACGATTAATATATTCCTTCTCCTCGGCCTCGGTAAGTTCTATCAACCTTGAGTAGGTGTCTGCAGGATGCGGCACTCTTCCCTCCAAAGACGGATAAAGAGGACATGTTGGAAGTTGGACGTGTAGAGCTTGTTTCCGTTGCGCACGATTCCCGTTTTGCCGGGCGAATTTAACGAACTTGTCCACAACGTCGACACATTTATCTCGCTCATCACTTTGGCACCCGTCTAAGTTAGCAAGATGACTAAGGCTCGAGCGTATATAGTTACATACCCTTCCGCAAAAATCTGTCCTAGCTTTAAGGCCACCTCGCGATAAGCGTCCAGCCTCCTGCTTCCCTGTTTTTCGTACAGGCTCGCGAGTCCTTGCCATGCGGTCTTCTCATTGTCTTTGATGCGAGACGCTGCGATGTACGATGATTCCGCTCCGTCAACGTTGCCAAGCTTATCTTGCGCCAGTCCTAGAAAGACATGCCTAAGTGTTGAAACCAAAGTTAGTCTGTAGTGTTCGGCATCTAGAGTTGGAGCGGTCTTGGTGGTACATACGCATGGTAGTTGGCAGGTTCTCGATCGATCAATTGTTTCGCTTTGTTAGCTGCCAGCTCAAAATCCTTGGAGTCTAGCGCTGTTTTGACAGCCTTCAGGGCTGCCTTTGCGGACATTCTAGGCCAGGCCAGCTGCTGTTGTCATCTCCAGGCCGAGCAGAGCCTTGAAAATCGTCCCGCTTGAAGCTTGTGGGTTTAGCTGTGGATGTGGGGAAGAAGGAAGGAGCAGTTGCTTATCGCGACGCCGATAAGTCTAGTGCCAAATCGAGCTCCATCACGTGCAATGCTATCAATACTATCACGGGTGATTGGCGTCATGCGCTTTGTGACCGTCACTCAGTCTTAAATAGCCAATTTTCTCGTCTCTTGTCCGGCAAAAAGTTCTGTCGAAGGAGTTCCGGCTACTATTTATCATCTAGCTTTCACATCACGGACAAGAAGTCAAATTGCCCGGTACTCCCATTACGTTTGGTTATCCAGTCCCTTGGATCATGGCTCCCCTTCGTCTGCATATCGAAGGCCACAAATTCCGTGACACCCACAATCGAGAAATCACCTTACGGGGAATCAACGTCGCAGGCGACGCGAAATATCCGAAGAACCCGGACGTTCCATCTCATGTTACGGATGACTTTTATGACGGCGACAATGTTTCCTTTGTTGGCCGACCATTCGGTTTAGACGAAGCTTCCACGCATTTTGGCAGATTACGCAAATGGGGTTATAATACTATCAGATACATCTTCACTTGGGAGGCAATTGAGCATTCAGGACCGGGAAAGTACGACGATGAGTGGATCTCCCATACAATCGAAGTCTTACGCATCGCAAAACAACACAATTTCTATGTTTTTATGGACCCTCATCAGGATGTCGTAAGTATCCTCGAGAACAATTGCTCGTGTTGGAATGTCAAGCTTACAGTTTGCAGTGGTCCCGGTTCTCTGGTGGCTCTGGTGCTCCTCTGTGGACATTATATGCTGCAGGCTTCAACCCCAAGAATTTCAACAGGACTCAAGCAGCTCTAGTTCACAACACATGGCCCGATCCGTCTTCATTCCCGAAAATGATTTGGAGCACGAATTACACCCGACTTGTATGCCAGACTATATTTACCTTGTTTTGGGCGGGGCGTGATTTTGCACCGAAGGCAATTATTGATGGACAGAACATTCAAGACTACTTGCAAGGGCATTTCATTTCGGCTTGCAAATATCTTGCTCAAAAAATTCATGATGCAGGGGATTTGGAAGACGACGTTATTATTGGATGGGAGTCTTTGAATGAACCGAATCGAGGATTGGTTGGATATCAAGACATTAGTATCATACCTCCAGAACAACAGCTTCAACTAGGAACGTCTCCGACTGCATTCCAAGCTATACTCACGGGATCCGGCCGCCCCTCTGAGCAGAGCACATGGGCTTTTGGGAGTTTCGGGCCTCATCAAACTGGCCGAGAATTAGTTGATCCCGAGGGCGAGTCTGCTTGGTTGCCAGCTGATTATGACGACGGAAAATATGGCTGGAAACGAGACCCCGGCTGGAAACTGGGAGAGTGCATATGGGCACAGCATGGCGTCTGGGACCCTGCTTCAGACGAATTGCTACAGAAGGATTACTTCTCAAAAGTTCCGAACACAGGAGAGGCTCTAAACTACGACGTATTTACTAATACGTACTTCATGGAACATTATAGAGCTTATCGGGATGCTATCCGAAGCATTCACTCGGGAAGTATACTTCTGTGTCAACCTCCAGTTATGGAAGTACCACCACAGCTGAAAGGAACCCAAGACGACGATCCCAACATGGTGCATGCTGTGCATTATTATGACGGATTGACCCTACTCACAAAACATTGGTGGGTCGATAAGAAGTGAAAGACAACTTTTTGGAAGCATTTGAACTGACAAATAGAAGGAATCGATTGTACAATGTCGATGTAATAGGCGTTCTCCGCGGCAAGTACTGGACACCGGCATTTGCTGTTAAAGTCGGTGAATCGGCAATTCGAAACTGTTTACGCAATCAGCTCAAATTTCTGCGTGACGAGAGCTTCGAGTATATGGGTGATCACCCTCTGCTTTTTACCGAAATTGGAATTCCTTATGACATGGACGATAAAAGTGCATACAAGACGGGTGATTATAGTAGTCAGATAAGCGCCATGGACGCGAATCATTTTGCTTTAGAAGGGAGTGGATCGAATGGTTTCACGTTGTGGCTGTATATGACAGAGGTAATACACGGTCTGCCTTCGAAATGTTGCATTTACTGACTTGATATTTCTGTTAGAACAACCACCAATGGGGAGATCAATGGAATGGAGAGGATCTTTCTATATTTTCCAGAGATGACTTAGAACTGCCAAACACACAGTCTTCCATAATAACCACCGGCTCAGCAACGCCATTAAACCGAAATTCGCCTTCATTCTCTCGAAGTTTGAGCTCGACTAGTAACGGCAAAATCACCCATCACAATATCAAGGACGTCATAGAGTCTCCAGTCATCTCTCCCCAGTCATCTCGAGTTCCCTCCGAGCCTGACAGTACACCTGGCTTTAGGGCCGCAGAGGCATACATCCGCCCTAGCGCCATCTACACAACTGGAGACGTTCTCAAGCATGACTTTGACCTCAAGAATTGCACGTTCACACTCTCACTTAATACCGACAAACCAAGTACTCGAGATGCGCCCACTGAAATCTACCTGCCAGAATTCCACTTTCCCGCCTCGGACACTGTTGTTGCTGTAAGCGGAGGCAAATGGGCTATTGAATTTCAAGAAGAAGCCTCTAGCTCTGTCCAGGTCCTTAAATGGTGGCATGGCGAAGGTGATCAAGACATCAAAATTCAGGGGGTCAAACGCAAAGCCGGCGAGGGTGCTGTCGGATACGAGGACGATTCATATCTGGAACATTGCCAAAGGAACTGTGCTGTTATGTGAAGATGGTCTAATTTGCTATTTGTTGATGACTAACTAAGCAATTTGTGGCATAGATTTCACCATTATGAGCGTATTTATTTGCAGAGTTGGTTTATTTCCTTAGTTGCTTCCAAGGTTATACATAGGGTTTGATGGTACCTGGGTAGTTAACATCGTTGACCATACCTAGGTACACAATTTTATGCTTGCAGAGATTATATATACTATGGGCGATGATTGTCCGTCAAAAAAATTTCGCATTCATACCTCGCTGCGATACCTAGGTAACTCATGTTATTTTTTAGTTCTGGCCTAAAGTGCCACGTTCATAGAAACAACCTTGAAAGATGATATATCTATACAAATTCATAAATATAATTCAGCGAAGGGTCCTGGCTTCTTTACCAGCTCGTCCAATTGGTTTTTGCCGCCACACAGTTAAACCTTTTTAACATTTGAAAATTAAAATTTAACAATTTATTTTAAGACACATACATCTTTATCTACAAAGATCCTGTTTATTGTCACTTTGCCGGGCTTGCAATTGTCTAAGGCGGATTCTTGAATGTTGTCGTGAATAGCTTCAGAGGCGAATGTGATGCTGTCGGGTGCTGACTAAGAATAGTGGCTTGGCACACCACAACATTCCTGTACGGCCTCAGGCCTTGCGTATGGCAGCCTGTCGAATACTCCTGTATGTGATACTAAGGGCTACCTTGCAAATCGTTCACAGAAATCCGCATATCGTGTGTACTTTGTCGTTAACGTTTCTATAGTCCGCCGTACTAAGGCAGCACAACCTTCGCAGAAAAGAGGGTCTGGGTCTCTGAGATAAGCATCTACATTACATCCGTCATCCGTCATCCATCGTATATCTAGTATCAACTGGTTGCGCATCAAGGTGCTCATGGTAGTTGTGCTACTCGATGAAAAATGATCGACCACGGTGCATCCTCAAAAGCCATGTTGCACTGCAACTCCGACTTGTCGAAACCAGTGCGCCGTCGCCAGCGGCAGACGCTCTCGTGTTTGCCTTGTCGTCGGCTCAAAGTGAAATGCGATCGGGGCCATCCCTGTCGACATTGCGTATGGAGCGACCGAGCCGCAAGCTGTCAATATGCTGCGTTCTCACGCACAAAGACGCCATCGAGTGGTATAGCGTCGTCGGATGAAGACCAGGCAAGTGCTACTTGTGTATCAAGTCAAACGCCACCCAACAGATCCCAGCCCACAGTTTTGCTGCCAAAAATAAAATTGGAAAATTCCGTTTCATCCTCTGAGTCACCAACGACTACGTCATCCAGAACTGAAGAGCCCGCAAAGATAACCGGTCAGGACACTGGTGAATCTGCCTGGGTATCAAAAATTCGAGGGTCAACACATTGGCTCTCAGTTTCTGAGCAGGTAATTGATTGTCTCGCTAGATTCTATGCTGATTTTCAGGTGAACTTCTTTTACTTACTGTGTGCAGATTCAACATGGCTACAGCACTTCCAAGAATAATTCACTTAAGCAGTTGCATACCCGTACTCTCACAGGAATGTTTAGAAACATCGCCCAAAACTTCACTAGCTCCATTTTCCCCTCTAATTACCCATTCGGATCTGGGTATCAGGAGCAATCCCCGAGCAAAAGTGAAATTTTGACTTATATTCCTGACCGTCCTACTACTATGTTCCTCATCGCCATTTATATGGATACAATTGAGAGGACGCACCCCTTGTTACACCCACCAACTTTTTACGAAGAATTGAGGCATTTCTGGGAAGCACCGGCCGAGGTAGAGGATGGTTGGTTAGCACAATTTCTTGTGATGCTGGGTCTGAGTTATCACCTGTCGAGAGGCGTAAACTCAACGCCAGTTGAGGAAGAAACGTTGAGCAAATATTTTCGAGGAGCCGGGACTTGCCTTAGAAGCACGAATTTTCTCTTTTCTCCTACACTCACTTCATTACGGACATTATGTATGATGGTTTTGTCCAGACGATTACTTGCGTCTACTTGCCTCGAAATTGACGCATGTGGACCTCTCATGAGTTCTGTTGTCAGAATGGCCATGGCTATTGGTCTGAACATAGATCCACGACATGACGACGGTATAACAACATTTATTGAAATAGAAATGCGCAGAAAGCTATGGACAACTATTGCATTGATGGAAGCCAGCACCTCGATTTTGACTGGCACGCCATTCTTGTTTCGGTCGTCTGATATTGACACTCAGGCACCAGGGAACCTGAACAATAAAGATTTGGATCCGTCCATTCTTCGCCATCCTATCATCAGACCCCTGTCAGAATTTACAGATTCTACCTTGTCAATATTCTTCGCACGGTTATTTCACATAGCCTTTGATGTGATAATTCACGCAAACTCGACATCCACGCGGTTGCAATACGAGGATGTTCTTGTGTATGATTTGAAACTCAAGAATCTCCTCAAAGAGGTATCGCAGTTGTATTACCAGTCCCCCTCGGCACCACCGGAGGAATGGAAACAGAACCAGAAGTTTATGCTGCAAATTTTCATACGACGTATTTTACTAGCCTTACACTCGTACCACGGCCTAATGCCCAATGCCGATGTCGAGTTTTCAATATCCTACTGGTCCACTTTGGAATGCTCTCTTGCGCTCCTCGTCATTCAGCGGCAACTATCGGAGGATTCAAATAGCCCCCAGGGCCGGGTGTGGCTGGCCGAATTTTTTAAACACGATTTCTACGCAGCAACATTAACCATATGCTTGGTGATGACCCGCAATGATGATGCAAACACGGATATCAATTCAAAGGGGTCACTCCAGCATAAAAATATAGAGATTCCTCAACGCGAGACCATCCTCCAAACAGTACTATGCTGTCGTGATATCTGGGCGCGTCGCATCTGTCAGACCTATTGCCATTTCCTGTCACATATGAATCTCGGTACGATCATTGCAAGCATGGTGAATTCCAGCAATGCCTCGACTGAAGAATTATGTCACTCGAGCCTTGTCGATAGCCTTCGTACGCTGAAGAATTGCCAGTGTGGAAATTGTGCAACTGATCCGTGCAGTGTGAAGGGATCCTTGTTGAACCACCCCGACTACCTGGCGGCATAAATATCATGTATTAGATAGCACGAGTGGAAAGATTAGATGTTGTATAATATGCAAATAAGGAAATCCAAGCAAGTATCCGAACCTGAGTGTTTTGTACTTTATATGCCGACCGAACTTAAGAGTTTGAGAGTGAGTAACAGGTATATATAGCCAAAATTGTTTCGCTGTCACAACCGAAAATGCCCGGTTATCTCAATCGGTAGAGTGTCAGACTCTTAATATTGAAAAATCTGAACGTCGCGGGTTGTAAGTAGTGGCTTTTCGAACCACTGTCTTTCGTACTGGAGACTAATAATTTGTACAGCGAGCCCCGCATCGGGCTACTCATTTTTTTTGTCTTTTTCACCCCTCCCACTCAAACGTCATCATTACCATTCTCAAATTGGCCCCATCATTCAACCAAAAATGCCCGGTTATCTCAATCGGTAGAGTGTCAGACTCTTACTTTTCGAGCAATATCTGAACGTCGCGGGTTGTAAGTTACTCTGACTTCGAATCTGGTCTTGCATACAAGAGACTAATACTTATACAGCGAGCCCCGCATCGGGCTACTATCTTTTTTGTCACTTTTTTTTGGATAACGTTGTCCACGCCTTTTTTTTTTCTTTTTTTTTTACCTCATCTTATTCACAGTTACTCGTTAAGAACCTCGAATTCGCCCCACCCTTCAACCAAAAATGCCCGGTTATCTCAATCGGTAGAGTGTCAGACTCTTAATCATTGAAAAATCTGAACGTCGCGGGTTGTAAGTTTATATCTTCGAAGCTGTGATCATCAACAGGATTCTAATAGTTTGTACAGCGAGCCCCGCATCGGGCTAATTCTTTTCTTTTTGTTTTTTGCATTGCTTAGGTTACTCGATTGATCATTCTGATTCTCTCGGTTACAAGAGTGCAGTAGAAGTAGTTGTGTGGCTTTTCAGCGCGTTGCGTTGTTGTAGCAGATGGGAGGTGAAAAAGGAGTGGGTCTATTTGCAATTTTTTTATATGCATATATCAATTTGGTGTGCACCCCGAATTAGTTTTGGATTTCCCTCATTGGGACTCATCAAAGTAACTACAGGCTTGGAATTGCAAGTCGCAGGTTTTCGTCGTGGATATACCATACTAGTCAACGTTAGCTACGTAATACCTATAAGCCCCTGGGCGTTTCCATTCTTCCATTTAAGCTTCTTCGAGAAACAATAGCCATTGTTTGACAGGGTCCCTCGGTTCTGACCGGGCTATATATATACTTCGGGTACCGCGAGGTATGGCCTCGTGTACTGCATGAACAGCCTCCACTTCTTTCTTTGCCATCATTAGGTCTTCCTCACCAAAATGAATTTCTCATTCAGGTTTACCCAAGAATCAAGAGTAGCTTTCGTGGATATGGCTGCGTAAGCTGGGACAAAGTGTATAGACCCTTCCCAGACCCTATTCCGTACTTCTGTAAAGGAGTGAATGTGAAGATCACAAATACACCAGACTGGTGCTTAGCAAGTCCCGCATTGGGCTGATCTTTTATTCGGGGTTTTTTTCTCTGGATTTTTATCTTGGACTATGCAGATTATTCTGGTCGTTTTGATATACACACTATTTAGATTTGCAAATGAGAACGGAAGTAGGAAGTAGTTTTCTAGTGCGTTCGATGGCCTACAGATTGACCTCGCGAGAAGAAACAGAAGTGTGTCTACCAGTTGTTTCTTATCTTTATTCCAAATGCCCCATTGTCTTGCAGTTTTCCCTCACCGAGTTTCAGAACCAAAGACGTGCTTTGTGCTTTGTCTGTGAAACCGAGCATTGTTCCCCCTTTGAATATCGCAATACAAATACTGCCCTGGATAAAGACATGTTACATCACCCACTCCTTGTATCTAGCGTAGGCGTTTGAGGCATCCTTGCAGATAACCTGAGTTTCCTTTTATTTCATTGTCGCCCCCGCTCCCTGCCCCCCCCTTTTTTTTAAAAAAAAAAAAAGAAAAGAAAAAAAAAGAAAAAGCCTCTTCAAGAAACATGAAGCTCCCTAAGTTCTGACTAGGTCACTTCGAGTACCGCATAAGGCCCCATATATATACGATAGGTGTGTGCACCTCGTTTGATTCTTCCCCAACCATCTTTTTCTCATCCAGCTTGGCAGCCTTCGTTGACATGGTCCGCAGTTGGGATAAAGCTGAGGACCCTGCAAAGTTGCAGAAAGTCAATTTAATCCTGGGATACAGCCAGAGGTCAGGCGTGCAGCAAATTCTAGATCAACCTGATATTCCAAGCAGGGTTACTAATTGTCTACGCGAAAACAGATATGCTGCACTATTTCCCACGGTAATCCAATTACAAGGCAATATTATCGAAGATGAAACATGCCGGTGTTGCAAGGGAGAAGTCACCAAAAAAGAGAAAAGAACTGGAATTCCTAAAGGCATAGAAAGCCTTTTCCACATGCATATCAGATTGGACGATGAGCAATATGCAGGATGCGCAAACTGTGTTTTTCTTGGTGGGCTCTGCGACTATGGGGAGCAGGGTAAGTCTCAGTTGATTCTTCACGGTTGAGAACTACTTTACTGATATTTTCATAACTCATCAAGACATACAAGTTGAATACAGGCAGATATGTTCCCATCATCCTGCCCGAAGTACGATAGAGAAAGCGTTCAGGAGGATTTGGTTTTACGCGCGGGCGGCTCTCATGACGAAGACGGAAAGTTTTCTCGTGGATAGTTACTATTCATGCCAAAAGTGGCAAGACTTTATTACGTCTTCAAAGTTGAACTCAACCATCCAAAAAAATCTCAATTTACAAGGCCATACAAGAAGATTACGAGACTCTTGAGTCAACAGTTCTAGTGACAGAAGATGAAGTTCCGACCACAGACCAGCCGGATTCCTTGTTGTTTCAGAAAATTTCACATAACAACGGCTCACTGTCAGAGCCGATTCCGCCCGCTCTTGAAGGTTTGAGAGCTTGCGGTCTAACTGACCGCTGGAACTGGAATTTACCTACTGGCCTATCGAGGCTATTGCTAGAGCGGTTTATAGGACAGGAGGAGATTCTTTTTCATGACACGACTGTTTCAAACTTTGAAGACGTCGCCAAAAACCCAAATCGATTGTCTCGACTCAAATCCTAAGACTTTACATGATCTTTTCGTTAGAATTCTCAAGCATCAAGAAGAATCGGTCGTATTTTGGATATCTTTGCGCAGAAACCTGTATATTAGTCTATATAAAGAAGAATCTAAGCAAGCCACGCCCCTGTAACTCAGTTGGTAGCCAGTGTGAGACTTTTACGCCTTTCCGAAGGAGGAGATATCTCAAAGTCGCGGGATCGAAGCCCGCCGGGGGCGTGTTTTTTTATTTTTGTTCTTCTTCGTTATTTTTATGTCGAATATCCATAAATCTTGTACTGGTACTCGACGTTTGATTTTTGCGTTGGGTTTCCTGGGATTGGATCGGGGCGCGATGGCACGGGTGAATCTCGATCACTGTGAGCGGGATAGACCCCACACGTCATAGTATGCCTCAGGCACACGTTTGTGGCCTTATCGTGCAACCACCGTAATTGGCAAGCCAATTACTTCTAGTTACCTTTTAGTGTGGTGGTTGACACAATCCGGCTTACAATCACCCTGGTATTCTAAGCAGGCAGGGCCATTGGTTTAATAGATTGCATTGACAGACATCCTGTTAACGTGAGTCAATTGTTTTTGATCGCTATGTACTGCACCGCAATCGAATGCGTATCGTAGATATTTAGTTCTAGGTCATCCCGCCGGACCGAAGCTAACGACTCCTGATGGCGTCGCGAATTGACCTCCTGGCTGACCGACTGACTGTGTGCAACTATATCCTCCCGACCATCTCGCTATTCTAAATTCCAGTATACAGTCCAAATACAGAACCAAAAAAGCTAATTGAATGATTGATTCTTCCGTGTGCAAAAACAAATCACTCCAACCCGATCAGCTTCAAGCTTTCCACCCACAGTGTCTTCGCAGCATCTTCATCATAAGCATGCTCTGCATATCCAGGTGCAAATTGACCCTTGGCCTGGTCATATGGAACAGCAACCTGCACATTCTCCAAAAACTTGCCACCAACACCCTCCCAATCCTTAGCCGTAGCAGCCCACACCGTGGTTGCAGCCCCTTGTCCCGGCGACTTGAGGCCGTTCCTTATAGCTGGAATCTTAAGTAGACCTGCCATTTGTTCCGGTGGCGTTTTGCGGTTTAATCCGGTACCCAAAATGACGCCCGGGTTAACGGAGGTGGAGTGGACACCCTTTGCGGAGAATTGACGCTCGATTTCCAGGGACATGTAGATATTGGCAATCTTGGACTGGGCGTAGGCGAGAAGAGGTTGGTACTCCTCAGGCCGGTTGTCAAAGTTGAAGTCATCGAACCGGACCTTGGACTGCCGGTGTCCCTGCGCGGTGAGCACGACTACTCGGGAATTGTAGGTGGGAGTGGAGGATGCGACGAGGGCATCCTTGACAACTTGGAAGAGGGCAAAGTGGCCAAGGTGATTAATCCCGAAGTGCTGCTCAAAGCCGTCTGTGGTTTTATCCTTGGGATAGCCTCGGACGCCTGGGGTTCCAATTAGCCGCTGCAAGTCTACCTAGGTATATATAATAAGCCAGGTAAAAGAAAGGAATTGACATACCAGCGTTGCAAATCAAAACATTCAACTTCCCCCCCGACAACTCAAGAAACTTCTTCCCAATCTCTCGAACACTTGACAAAGTATGGAGATACATTTCTAGAAATACGACTTTCCCAGGCTTTCCGTCACCAGTTATTGAAGCTACAGCTTCTTCTCCCTTCTCCCGACTCTGGCCTGTGATGTAGACATCTGCGCCGGCAACATGGATTGCCTGTGCAGTCTCAAGGCCTATCCCACCAGTGCCGCCTGTAATAAGAAACACTTTTCCCGCCAAGGTGCCGTCGAGTTTCCCGTCGCGGATGATTTTGAGCGCTGTTGGACGAGCGTCGCCTGGACCGTTGGTGTCCTCATGGTCGGCGGCATAGGGAGCTAGGGAAGACATTTTGTATTCTCTTTTCGTAAGTTATTAATTGTTTATATTTGATGACAAGGAAAACCCAATTCATCAGCGAGGAGTGCCTCTTAAATAGTTATGGTGTTTGTACATTCCTTGATTAACTCCGCGGCCATAAACGGACTTAGGGCACGGAACGCTTACAGCGTAAGCCCCAACACATCGTGGATACGCAAACGTGAATGCCATTCGTTCTTATGAGCCCTATAATTGTAATGAGCTATTAATGTCCATGGACTACAGACTTACGGACTTATCGGAGAATTTTGGCCTGTTCCCAGATTGTTATGTATCATTGGTTCGACCTGACGTGGGTAGATAGACATCGAAGGGAATGCAAGGGGAGCGAAGAGAATAAGAGGGCAGTAATAGCAAGAATTGAAAACTAATTATATGACTTCTAAAACAGATTCTGTGCAGTATTACATTTTCTTGCTCATAGTATTATGTATCGCACAGCATCTAACTGAAGGAAAGATCTCCGCGATAATCCCAGAAACTCTCTAGCTTGTCATCAAAGGGCGATGAACTTCGAGGAGTTAGCCATTGCCGGTACGCTCCGTCTTGTAGAAGCCGAGAATTTCGAAGTGAAAGGTCTCGTTGCGATAGACCTGAGGCTTGCTCAGAATAAGACCGCTTTCTTGAGAAATGCGATCATGTATTGGATGCCATGAATACCATCTATACGGAGCCTTTGTTGTTATGTGCCTTGTCCATGTCTCTTCCTTGTTACTGTGTCCTGGGCCTAGGTTGAACCATCTTGTGATGGTTATAGCGAACGATCTTTGTGTTGTCGCATGGGACTGTAATCGACCCACGTGAATCTGAAAATTGACTTCACATTGAACGCACTCGAAACAGCTATTGGGAGATGGATATATTTTTTCATCGCAGTCCTCCG
The DNA here is from genome assembly GCA_011750695.1 of Penicillium sp. OUCMDZ-019. Taxonomy (NCBI): domain Eukaryota; kingdom Fungi; phylum Ascomycota; class Eurotiomycetes; order Eurotiales; family Aspergillaceae; genus Penicillium; species Penicillium sp. OUCMDZ-019. The sequence continues at coordinate 61,600 of WTTZ01000033.1, read as the reverse complement.
GCCACCCAATTTTAAAATCGCGTAAACTCATGGGCCAGAGATGTCTACAGATCCCCACATACTTTGTCTGTGACAAAAGGTCCCTGCTATGAACCGATTCATCATGAGCCTGTACGCGTTCTTGAACACGCAAGTATAAGCAATCTTCCCCCTCATCCCCATGAGACGTTATGAGCGCATCGATGGACGTCAGGTTAAGTATGTCTTTGCCATAAAATGGGTGAGTGTCATGAAACGTATTTTTCACCTCAATATAAGATAGCGCGCTTAGATCCATGCCGTAACCGGGCCCCAAATAATGTCGTCGCATGGCTAGCTGTAGATGCGGATACCTAAAGGTGTAGTACGATGAAAAAGAGAATAACCAAATATGGTTCCAGCCAGTATCCAGAACACAGCATAATCCATTTCGTAGAAAATGGAAGAAGAGAATACCTTTAGGTCCAAGTACGTAGGGAGTAGAAAATTCAGCCTATGAATGGAGGAGTGAGCAGTCGTAACAAAAAACAACGAGGGTGTTGATCGAGATATCCGAGTCAAAAAGACCTCTCTCTCAGGACTGAACCGTCTTTTATAAGCGGATAGTAAGAGTGTACCAAGCTTATGCAGTGATTGGCGAGAGCACAAAGCTAAGCAGGCCCTGTCATCGTCGTCTGAGAGGTAGTCCCCTATCTCCAGCAAGAGCTCGGTGGGGAGGTGGTTGAAATTGGTGCGATCCATAACTTATCGAGAAGTGTACTAGGTTAAGGATAAGAGAAGCTGAGATCCTGAGTGATTGTCTAGGTACTATATGTTAAATAGTATCTATCGGAGACAAAGAAAGCATGCTGCTGGCTAGGGGCTGCAGATGAGAGAGGTTTAAGATGAGATTGATGGCATAGTAAGTGCTTAGAATTATCATCGAGCAGCTTGTATCAGCAACAAACGGCAGTCAATATAGCCGATTCTTTGATAACCCGAAGAGTCGTGATGTCTCGTAGTTGATGCAGATAGCCCTAGATCATGCATCATGGCATAACCTCGCTATAGGCATTGAATTGGCGGCCCTTGCTTATATGTAATCTTGATGGGGTCACCTGACCCTGTATGGACCCACCGGAACTATACCGTATACGGACTAGCCGATCGATAATTACTTAAGGCTAACGCTGCAGCTCTTTCGCTCTTCATACATCGGGCAGCGTCAAATTCAACATAATTTTCTCTGTTTTCGACTTACGCGTGAGAGCCATACTCGCCTGCTGGAGCACTGTACACCGCACTCCTCTTCCTTTGAAGCGAAGCAGTGTGGTGGCTGAAACACGTTCCCCTGTCTGTTTAGAAACACGTTCTGGATAAATAATGAATTATTGATCGACGGCTCTGCGCGATTTTCGACTTTCCCCACGAGGAGCAGCGTTTGAGAGCTATATTTCTTTCTGCATCCCAACAAACAAACGCCTTGATTCCCATCTGGTCTTGCAGTGGTCCACCTACTAGTGCTGTTAGAAAGGTGATAAAAAGAAAAGAAAGAGGCAAACGGCTGTTTTGATATCACCTGACCCGCTTGCTCAACCGGCACCAGACAAAAGACCTGTCATTCTTTCTGCCTTGTAAAAGGATAATAAAATAGACTGAATAAAGAAAGGCAGCGACAAAAAGCAAAGGACCAGTTCAAAGACCAGAAACGGGAAGGCGGCAGAGAGGAGGAAGGAAGGAAGGAGCGAAAGGGCGAACCTCGGATTCTTTTTTCCCTCTTCCAACTCTGACACCTCATCTTTGCAGTCATTCTGTCTGTCTTTCTTCATTCAATACAAAGCAATTTTTCGGTCCGCCAACCTGTGGACGATGACGCCAGCCGCGCTTTTCTGAAAACGAAGACAAAGGATTTGTTGTTTCTAGACCACGAAATTCAGAGTGGTCCCAGCGGTCGATATCGGGCTTTGGTGTGTAACTGAGCACTCGGTTGAGTAGCCAGTATCCAGTCATGGGTGCCAACGGCCAGTCCGGGGATGGCATGGCCGACATTATCCAAGCTCTAGAAGTATCTCACAGTCCCACCTCATCGAATCAACTGCGTAAAGAAGCTCTCCAATACCTGGAATCCAAGAAGCAAGATGACCTAGCTTCCCGCAATGGATTCATACTTGCATCAAACGTCGACAATTCGCCGCTGGTTAGGCATTTTGGTCTATCGCTTCTCGATCACGTCCTGCTCCACACTGGATTTGCCCTTTCGTCCACCCAGATATTCGACCTCAAGGAAATGGTCATACAGCTTGCCCAGAGGATACGAGAGGAAGATCCGAGCTATTACCGCAACAAGGTCGCCCAGCTATGGGCCGAGGTGGCGAAACGGAGCTGGGGCATTGATTGGAATGCCATGGACCAGGATCTATTCAACCTGTGGAGCGTAACTGCTTTACACAAAGAGTTAGTGTTGGCTGTGTTGGAGACGCTATCAGAAGATATCTTCTTCCGGGAGGACACTGCTTCGTCGTTACGTGGATCGGACCTGAACAGAGCATTGGTCGAGATTTTTACTCCCCTTGCCGTTTTTCGAGAGACTTATCCGGAAAGAGACCAGCATCGACTGGAGATTCGTTACCAAGAAGATGGCTGGCTTTCAAGAATATGTATCTTGCTCGGAGAGTGTATTGGTAGCGTCAATACTTCTCGCCAGGCAAAGGAATGCACATTGAAAGCTCTCGCTGTTCTTAGGACGGCCTTAGTCTGGTCCATCCCAAAGGCCATTATTTCATGCAATATCGTTACAACGATATGCCGCACTCTAAATTCACAAAATGAACATATTCTTTTGGTAATTCCCAACCATGCTATCGTCGTGAACATAATCTAATTAGACTTTTAGGCAGCTATAGAGGCTTTACATTCTATGTACAGCAGATCTAATGTCGACATTGAAGAGTTCGGGCCATTGGTTGAGCGCATTTACAACGTAGATCATCTGGCGTTGCTGAGAAGATTGTATCAATGGACCGCCGTTGATGCTGCCGATATCGACGAAACGAGATATCAAATAGCCAAGAAGGTGTCTGAGGTATGCTTAATTCTCCAATCCCTACTTCTTCTTCCGAAATTTGAGGCTGACTCTTAATGCAGCTCATGTCCTATGCTGTTACCTTTTTGGAAGAAAAAGATCTGGATCTGCGAAGTGCTCAAGGCATAGAAATATCATTGCTTTTTGAGTTCTTAATTGAAATACTTCGCCACCAGAGCCTGACTGTTTCGATCCCGGTTCTACATTCCTGGTCCCGCTTGCTTGCAACGGAGAGGATCGAAGAGATGCAGGTTGTAACGCATCTGATTGCACCCCTACTGGAAATATGCACCCAACGGCTAGTACGCTGGGAAAATCTCCCCGAAGACTCAGAAGATCCCACTATTCTTTTCCTGAATGAGGACATAGATACCATACCAGAGCGTCACGCATTTGTTGGTAATTACCGCCGCTATTGCTCTACCGTGATAGAGATCATAGTTCAAAAGCGACCACATGAAGCTATCCCTCATATCCTCGCCGGGGTAGATCAGAATTTGAATAACCTTTACAGCGGTGTCCAGCCCTTCAGTGGTATGATTTCCCGTACCAGACTGACGAAGCTCATAATTAACTGTGTAATAGTTGAATCCTTTCAGAAATTATCGTTTCCACTTATGCGTGCTGACACACAATTTTCTGTGGTCGAAGCAACTTTGAAGGGCTATCAAAAGTGGATCATAGCACATGGTGGCAGTCCTCAACAGGATGTAAGATCAATCTATTTCCCCACACAGACCGGCAGTCGTGTCCCTAATTTGATAAAACAGGAGCAACAGCGGACTGCGCTTGAGCTTACAATAGAGAACTGGGCTATGAGTCTGATGCAGAGAAGTTTCGAGGTAAGTATCCGAACGGCAAGTTGGAGGGCATTTATACTCATGGAAAGTCAAGGATCCCGTCCTCAAACAGAGGGTTATCAGGCTAGTTGTTGACATATCCGCCAAAGCCCTCGACAAAACGCCCAGTTTTGCACTCAAAGTCCTGGAACACATATTAATGACCCACCTCGACGAACAACGGCAATATCCAGCGTACTCGGACGCAGTAAGAGAACTTCATAGTCTAGCGAGTCATGAACTGCGCAGGCTGTCAATGCGATACGCTGATTACTTCTTTGTGAGTCTCTGCAACCGTTTGCCAAAAGTCAACTCGACTAACCATGGAGTTTGCAGACATTCTACGATGTGCTAGAACCGAAAATACGAGAGATTGCAGCTGCACATCAGTTAGATGATAAGTTACAAACAGAACTGATTTCAGTCTTACTGATCATCACGTAAGCCTTTTATTTGCTAGCATGATGAGGACTCATTGCTGACTTTACCTAGACAACGTACAAAAAATGTTGATCCTCGTGTCCGCGAGGAAAGACTGAACTCCTTCATGGAGCCTGTTCGTAATGCCTGGCAGAATGTAGATTTCAGGGATATGTCGGCTTCCTTCACTGGATTCTGCGAATTACTGGGACTGGAAAAAGTAGGACCATACATGCAAAGCAAACAAGCTGCAAACATTGAAGAGTGGACGAGTATTCCGCTGGATGATTTAGGGAAAGACATTCAAGAACAAATGACGAAACGATTTCAGGTATGTTAGATCACATTCGATGCATTCCTCTTCCTAATTTGCGACAATAGCACCTGCCTTTGCGCGGAACGAAGACTTTGCTTGCTGTTTCAACAGAGAAGCTCAAACGAACGGAACCTGCATATGAATTGGGATGTGCTCTTTGGCGTGATATGATTCCCATCATTCTTCCCACGTTATTGCAATTGATTGGGTAGGTAATCTATTTTCCGTTACCGTTTCCCATATCTGACATATGTTGCAGCCATGCCCATGCCTTCCACAATCCTACAAACTGGAATAATCTTCCGGATAATATGAAGGATGTCGTAGGTCGAATACTTACAGATCGGTTCTGGCAAGCTGGAATTTCGACGGGAAGTCGAGATGACTTTTACACTAAAATAACAACGTCGAAAGCTACACTTGAAGGGTTTGCATCATCCGTTCGGGGCAAGGTCAGAGCGGTACGGGAGTCATGTTATTCGATGCTTTTTAGCATGAGCCGGTTGCGTCAATATTTTTACGGATTTGCAGAATTACCAGGACCATTGTCCGAAGCACTCTTCAGTGACTCGACTCATTTGTCTTCACATCAGTTCTCTGTTCTGTTGAATATCGCTCGCTGCCTCATTGATGACTGTCCGGTTCAATTCCGTGATCACTTCCTACCGCCCATGATCAGCACTTTGTTTACACAAATCGACAAGAAGGTCACACAGGAATGGGATATCATAGAACAACGCAAAACGGGCCTTCTAGAGGGAGACTTGACTGAGGAAATGAAAGATGAAAGTATTCTTCGTCAATTGACTTATTCCGCTGTCATTATGGTTGCCAGTCTCCTAGATCCCCAGAGAGGTGGTGAGTTCTACTCGATTCAAGGCGCACACTGGAATAATTTGTATTGACCAAGCTATGAACAGATCCAGACGCGGCCTCGAGCGATGATCCTAGCGCACCTCAAGCATCTGTGTCGCTTGCAAACTCGATGAGACACTTTGTACTTTCAAATCCAACTATTTTGGAACCCGTGTTCATGTTTTGTACTCATGCTCTTCGCATGAGAGATACTAGATGCGGCAGCATCATCACTAGAGTCATTCGTTCTATCCTTGTCGATTTCGCCCCTCCCGTCAATACTCCCACAGCAATTACCATTCGAGAGTTTATCTCCACAGAAGTCCTTCGTGCATGCATTACATCGGTTCACGAACCATATTTTGTCGATATGCAACGAGATCTCGCAACCTTGATCGCTTCGATATGGGTGCTTTACGGCCCCAGCACACCTACCCCCCGTTCGGTTATGCTCAGTCTTCCCGGTATGACCGAGCAACGGGTTTCCTACACAGAAACGTCTCTCATGAGCTCAACTTCAGGTCGCCAGCAACGCGCGCTTGTCCTGGACTTACTAGAAGGGCTGCGGGGAGTCAGTATCTCCGAGCAAGGAAAGATCATTGGCACGCGAGAAGAGCGTCGTAAGGCTCGCAGCGCTATGCAACAGCGATACATGTCAACTGCGCCTGCGGATATGGAAGGCCAGCAAAAACTCAAAGTAGACATTGATGATGGTCCCGATCTTGGTGGGATTGCGGACATGTTTGGTTAATACGTACCAAGTATATTCTAATCTCTTTATCGGTTGGTCAGAAACGATAATCTGACCGTTAGCATCGTACACAACGTTCATAGACATGTCCTGTTCTACTGCATGAATTTGGTTTGGTTTGGTTTTGATTAAAAACGGGGAAAAAGAAATGAACTACGGTATTATACAGTTATTTATCTTGCATAGAACATAGGAATAGAAAAGTTGAAAGAATAGAAAAACAGAACTTGACTTTCCCATCTATCAAAACAAAACTTCTTGAGTATGTACATTGATCGTCCTCTCGCTCTGATCCACCGTGTTCTCACATCCCCACAAACCGTCAAGCATTTCGGTTTCGTTTCCCCAAAGGTCAGGTCAGATCAAGCGAAGCGTAAGCAATTCTGCAACAACAAATGAGACAAATAATAACTGTTGTCGATTGATAGATAACAAGACAGGACAGGAGGCCTTAGCCGGCATGCTTCCGCAGGTACTCGTAATATTTCTTTTTTTGTAACATGAAATGTTCTTTTCTTGTTTATTGAGTGAGGTTGGCTGGGGTATATGCGTAACTCGGGCGGACGAATCTTGAAAAGTTATGTTAATATAAGATCCTAGAATATGTGTATGTATGCATATGCGCATGTAATAAAGGGCGGCTTTCGACATACCTGTCAGAGTGGTATACGCGTGTCTCGGTGCCGAGAAGCTCCTTCTCGCGAGCCTGGTCGGCATAGTGTCGGCGGACTTGATCGCGGTCTTCTTCGGCTTGGAGGAGTGGGATGAGGTGGATACGAGACCACATTTTTTCACGCGCGAGTTCACTGTGTAGAAAGACAGGGTTGGTTAGTACGTAAGTCTGCTGGAATATTTATATATGATATTTAGGTAAAGTCGCTTCCGAAATGTCCGCGGTCGAGGAGCATCCATTCCGACTGACACCGGCAAGGAAAAGACATGGGACATACTTCAATTCACGCGCTCCATAATAGTATTTGTAAAATCCATAACCCATAATGAGGTGCATGCCGACGAGGTAGGTAAAGGGCTTGAAACCGCGAACAGGCAGGTTACGCTATAACATCCAAATGGTTAGCCATTGTTCAATTGCGGGCGAACTCCAGGGGAAACAGAGAGGACAAACCTTGTACTGGACAGGCTGATAGCCCCCAGCGGGGGGCATATCCTGCGGCATTGTGGCTGGCTTCGAAGGAGTGGATGCTGAAACCTGGTTGTACTCAGTAGAGAGAGGTTGTTCGTTCGGGAACGATGGATGGACGTTGGACGGTCACGTGATTTGTCAGTCAAAATCCGATTTGGAATAACGCTGATTGGTGGGAACGTCGGCACTAGGACTATTGTGCATTGTCCAATCAGCTGTTGTTATTATTCTACGACTTGCGAGCATCAGCAGAGTGAAGATGCGTTTTTGGCTTACTCCTTTTTTGTCAAGATGTACAATAAACAGACCTAAGAATTTTCAAAGATTAAAAAGGTCGTTTAATCAATCAAGTCCCATAATTATATTTTGACTACTACTCCGTACCTAGGTATGTAACTAAGTGCTGGACAAGCTCTGCCCTACCATCTATGACACTAACATTCCTAGCATTCTCTTGCATGACTCGTTATCCTCCTCTTCGTGTGACCGTTTATTGTTGTGCTGAATGTGATTGTTCCCATTATCTAATGCACTCGAGGATCCCTGGAAGGAGGACAAATAACTGGGCGCCACTAGCTCGGCCCTGAGTCGGTCAGCAAAGGTAACGTAAGGCTTGTAAGAAATCCTTTTATGCCAAATTGTAGGCCATTCCATGAGTAATTTGGCATCCTTCGAGTTCCTAAGTCCGTCCCTGAGCACATTCAAAAGCTCGGTTGTGATTTCGGCCTCGTAGAAATGTATAAATTCCCGATCCTCCTTATTAGTCACAAGAAGACGAGCCTGGAAACAAATAAGCTGGGACCCAGTTGGACTATTAAAAATACAAGCAGGCCAGAAAACATACAGTGTAACTTGGTTGTTTTTGTTGCCGATTGAGTTTGAGTATATACTCTTGAAGCTGCGCAAGAGCTAACAAGTGACACAGGAAATATGGATCTTTGGTCCATTCCTTCGGGGTAATCTGAGATTGTCGTTTCCAGTAAAGACGCCAGCCGACATGGTTATGAAATCCCTTTGGACTTCGACGAGGTCTGAAGTGACTATTTCGAGCGCGATCGACGCTTGTGTAATGCACATAGCCCACTGGGACTTTGCTATTATGGACGTGATCGGTAGACTTTTTGTGACGATGGAAGATGATATAGTCTGGTCGATGAACGAGCTGACCTTGAAAATAAAATGGAGGCCCTTTGTAGCTTATTGGGGTTATCAATTAATCGTATACCTAGGTAGATATTTCGCAGTGTAGCTCTTACCTGTGATGTGCAAATGCGCGTTTTTTGCCTACCAAAATATCGATGAGACGCCATATCTTTGTCACTGGGAATGGGCTTGTAGCTAGCGTTTCTGCAAAGCTTATTGGCTTTGGACAAGGGTTTTGATCGTCATTGTCATTTTCAGTCAACTCTGTGTCGGCAGAGGCAGTCGCAACATCCTCGAATCGACATCCCACCAGGTCAAGATGGCGCGAAGTCCACTGGATAGGGTTAACGTAGAAACCGCTATGGGTGCGCGCGAGATCACGAAGCGACTTTGGCCTGGAATCGGTCGCCATCATAAGAATGGCACCAATGACAACAGCATTGGGGTGTTTGACGGAGGCACATTAATGATACCCGAAGACGACCTTCACCCAGACACCTGACCGCCTTCGCCTGGAGCAGGAGCAGCAGCAGCAGCCCTCTCTTTGTTCTCTCAAGCCATAATACCAAGAGACTGTATCCCTAACCTCTTGTTTGCAGACTTGAATATGCATCACAGAACGCTCCAAGTGACACGACGACCATGGTTCCAATCGCCCACTGAATAGATGACTGAGGAGCCACTCAAAGATAGATCAGGGGTCTGGCTTTTCGAGCATCGGTGGCAGCACCTAGGTGCTACTCAACAAGACTTTACTGATGTCTATGGCCAGATCGAAGTCAAATGTCTCCTACTTACATTAATCAGGGACCATCACAGACGACTTTTCCAGGTGCCCTGGGCGAAAGCCATCTAAAGACTCGAACATGGCGTATAATCATGATCGATTGGTCAGAGATTCTTGTTCTCCTGATAGCCCTATCTAGTTCATCTCCAGATCTCCAGGGTCCGTCGTACCAACCTCGCTCTTCTGTCTTTTATCCCCAAAAGAGGAGGATCTGTGGCCGTCTTCAGGGTCATCTTAGTTCGCAGAAGTCGACACAATACACCAGGGGCTCTGATTCTGCGTAACAGCACGCTCAGTACAGGTAGACATGAAGTCATCAGACCGAAGCATGCTTCAATCATGCTCCAATAGAGCATGGCAGTCAAGGTTTGGTCGACATCGTAGCCAGACGTGAGCCCTCCTGAATAGAAAATTAAGTATATCACCATTCGAACAATGGATGCGGCGATTGCACTGAATTTACAAATTTTTATCAGCCAAGAGACAAGATGTAAATGGTAGAAAACGTCGGAACATACATAAGGCGACTAGAAAGACGAGACTTGCCGTGAGTTTGCGATTCCAGCTGATCATAAGGCGCCAAATCTATATATTTCTTTTAGCAGGGGTGTATATTTGAGAGAACAGGGTGAACATACAATAGGCAACGGTAATACCAGGATCATAATGTCTGTTCCTAGATCCGAAATTACAAACCCTAACAATACACCAAATGGAAGGGGATTTCCACACTGTTGCTGTAGATCGGAAAGAGGTGCCCATAACATGTATATCTTGGTCTTGCAATCGAATAGAAACAGACAGAAGAAGATAACCGTCCACATGACAATAACAACAATATATGCAATGGATATAATGTCAAAGGCAGACCATTTGACGACGCAGAAGAGACGTCGGTAGAAAAAGAGGATGCTGAGTTTGATAAAACCGTAGGCGACATCCATGAGAAGGTGGTAGAAAACCTCAAGTTGATGAGGGTGTAAAAAGTTATCTCAGCTCATCTGCTAGTAATAGGAATAACGCATAATTGGAAAAGATTGCTTGCTTACTTTGGCTTCCTCTTTATAAGCCTGTGTATAGTATTTGTAGGCCGCATGAGGATCAGCTCCTTGGGGTAGAGGAGTTGGATAGCCCATTACATGCTGCGTATAGCCTGGACACGAGGTCAGAAGAATATATACATAGGAAGGCTCACTATAGCTATACTGACCGACAATAAAACACACGCCCATTCCAAAAACCAAAAGCTACAAAGGAGGTTCAGCGGAGCACTAGAATATTAGGTTGATGTATCAAAGTATGGATGCAACCTACCATCGCTATCACAGACATCCAGTCCTCCACTCCAATGGGCTGCTTCTGTACACGCCGCATATAGAAACGCAACGCCACCAAGACTATACACACCAGAGGCAGGGCTATAGCAGCAGCCATGAGTTCGCCAGGGGTTACGAATGCAAAGGGGGGTTGAATATATTGCGACATTATCGACGATAGGTGAACCCTTCGAATACTTTCTTTCTATTACCAAAGGATAGCCGTAAGATCAATCAATACAGAGAACTGAAAGACCGGTGAGATAGAAACAGCTACTGCGAATGGTGTGCCCCTTGCCGAATGGAATGCTGTTGGGGCAATACGTAGATCCTGCACTTCGCCATGCCATCATGATATTGCCTCTGCATATGGACGAAGCCGACAGATATGTTTTATATAAACAGATAAACCAGGCAAATGGCTTGCCGAATAAATTTTATGGGTTTTCGTCAACTACATACAAGCTGAATCATGCATATCTTTTTTTGTTTTCGACGGTCCCTGGGGACGTCTGGTTTGAGCACCGATATATATGCCATATATTGCCCAATTTCGGAGAGAGAGATTCATTTCAGTCTATTATGCATCGACATAGGCATTGATATCAGCTGGAGTATGCAAAAGAATAGCTCGAGTGAAGACATGATGTTGTGGAGTCACGTGCTTCATTTACCTAATCCAATAACAAGTACATGATTGGTCGAAACTCCGACCCCACCGGCCAGCTGTCTTAGGGCGGCACCAGATTTATACAAATTTACCGCGACAAAATCACTGCAAAGTCTGATCAACAACGCACAAAAATGGAGGCAGAAGAGCGACCGAGGAAGCTCCAGAAGCTTGGGCACGATGACGACTCAATTGATTTACAACAACATAACAACGCAGAAAATAATGAACCTCTTATGTCTGGCGCACTGAACGAAAATGGTGCTGTCGATGGAACCACCAACTCCGCGCTGTCGATCGAGGCTTCGTCTGAAGGCCAACAAGAAAACGGGAGCGGGCACAAAGAGAAAGAGGACGGAAATGGAACGACAGAGACAGCCCCCATATCAAAGCGACAGCAGAAGAAATTGCTACGAATGCAGAAATGGGAGGAGCAAAAAGACGAACGCAAGCTAAAGCGGAAGGAGAAAAAAGCGCAGCAGAGGGAACGCAGAAGAGAAGAACGCAAGGAACAGGAAGAAGAGGGAAACAGCAATGGCAATGAACAAGGACAACAACAAAAACAAAAGAAGCAACAGAAACAACAAGAACAGAATAAACCCCGTGTTCTGCTCCCCGTAACCTTGGTGATTGATTGCGGGTGGGATAGCCTGATGCACGACAGTGAGCGGAAATCGTTGGCTACGCAAATCACGCGGGCGTACTCGGATAATTACAAGGCTTTGTTCAAATCGCATCTCATTATATCTTCGTTTGATAAACTATTGAAGGAGCGATTTGACACGGTGCTGGGCAAAACGCATGAAAGTTGGAGGGGCGTTCGTTTCATTCAGGAAGATTTTGCTTATGCGGCTGAGCAGGCGAAAGGATGGATGACAGCACCCAGGGGGGGAAGGCTGGCTGGGGTTTTCACACCAAAAGATGACTCTACTCCACCTAGCCCCGAGAATGGCGAGATCATCTATCTGAGCAGTGACAGTCCTAACACGTTGACCGAGCTGAAACCATACAGCACGTACATAATCGGTGGACTGGTGGACAAAAATCGACACAAAGGCGTCTGTTACCAAAAGGCCACTGAACTGGGAATCAAAACCGCGAAACTTCCCATCGGTGACTATTTACGCATGGCGTCAAGGCCCGTCTTGGCTACGAACCATGTTATCGAGATTATGGTCAAGTGGCTTGAACTCGGCGATTGGGGCGAGGCTTTTATGAAGGTCATCCCTCAGCGGAAAGGTGGTACTCTCAAGACTGCCAAAGCCGAGGAAGATGTCGAGGATGCGGAAGATGAGCTGGAGGAAGACACCGCAGCATTAGACGAGGATGGAGCTGAAGCCGTTACCGTTGTAGATGAATCTTAACGGTCGTGTAATATATTTGATGCCAAGTCAAACTATTGTTTTGAAAATATAACTTCACCATTGGACTCCGCCGTCCATGTCATGTATCAGAGACATCTCACTCCAGAATATGTCCAAAATCATATGAGATGAATGCGAAATATGACCACAACGAATTCCAGCACCATAGACGAACTGCCCAACTAAGCTTTCGATGTATTTAGATACCTAAGCTAGTCATTCGCATTACAGGTATGTCTGCTTGAGTTGATGTAGGCTCTTCTATACTCACTATGCCCTATCCAAACACATCCAGCTTTCGGAATTTCCGCACAACCTGCAGAGTGGCATAGTAACTGAACGGCAAGGCCACGCACCAGAAGCCGAGATTGAGACCTGCCGTGACTATGAGCGCCGTTGGTACTGCCTGAACTCCAAACGACACTGCCACGCCGGCAGTTTCGATGCCACGCAACAAAGAGCTATAGCGTATCTGTCCACCGGGCGAGTCTGAGAGGTTACTGATGCACCAGTAGATGTAGTTCTCGACCATGGCCAGACTGACCGACTGAAGCATATAGAGCCCAAAGCCCCTTCCAAAAGCGGGAGAGCTCCAGTCCAGTGTAGGATCGGTTTTTCGATACTCGTCTTGGATATACACTGCCCATATCCACGTGGCGCTGTTGATTGCTGCAATGAGGGTGTATGTAGCGACTGCTCGGACTTTTCGATCCTTGTGCCAGTGCAGATCGACTAGTGTTCCGGCAAGCCATGTTGACAGTGTCATGACAATGGCCGATAAAAAACTGCCCAAGGATCGGGCCCTGACTGTGAAGTATGTTTCCAGGTATGTGCCCGGGTATGCCTGCATCCAGCCAAAGTACCAAAACAATGGCGCCAGTAGCAAGATCGATCTGCTCCGAGCCAAGTCCCACATTGCTTTCAACTCAGTTCTCCAATCCGTGCCCCTAGGAGCGCTGATTTTGGTACCATCGTCTCGTTGCACCTTCTCGGGGTTCGACAAAAACAATCCAATCAGAAACCCAAGGCATTGGATGGCAATAAACGCTAGATACAGTTGATATCCCACTTGTCCCTTTTGATCAGCATTGTGGTTGAGGGCAAGAGAAACAGCGCCGCCAATAACGTTTCCCATGTTCCGAAACGAGAACCAGGTCGCGAGGTATCTGCCCCGTTTATATGCCTCCGGATACCCTGTTGCGATGGCACCTTCGACTGACCAAAACAGACCAGCGGAGAGGCCACACGCGGCAGCGCCGAAGTAGACAAACCACGTCGTTCCGAAGCGGTTGTTCACGTACAGCCCGGCAGCATATAGAGGATAGCCAACCGAGCCGAGAGAAAGGGTCCATCGGAAGCCTATTACATTTGTGACAAAGGGGCCTGCAAAACAGGTCACGGTCATGATGGCATAGAGAATTGCGTTCGCGGCGTTGACCAGGTCAGGGCTTTCTGACCCGCCGACGCCGAGTCCATTCATTGCCGACCAGATGCCCGGCGATGTAAAGGCGCACAGGCTGACAACCAGGAGCTGGAAGAGCGTGGAGCGGAAGAACTGCCGTTTGAAAGGGGCATCATCGAGGGGAAGTTGTTCTGCTGCGGATACATCCTTCGGCGAGGTTCGTGCATCTGAGTTGACACTGACACTGATGTCTTCGGATTTTGGGGTTTCGGTCGACATTTTCCAGCTTACATCCACATTACAATGCAAGAGAATGACGAAAAGTGAAATGGGCTAATAAATGCTCTTCAATTTCCAGGCTTCCGAGGCACGAAAAATATACATTTTCGCATGGCGGACGTAGACAGCTTAAATATTGTCTGGCGCGTTATGATACAGGCATTCTTGGGTTTTAGGGCTTATATCGACCCGTCACGCAAGTGTCTGCAGCGCTGTCGCAACATTGAACAAACCACCACAGACCTGGCTATCATTTAGGCGCCATGCCTCCTGGACAGCACGCAATTAGATAAGTAGTTGAGCGAATCCGGACTGTCGTACATGCATTATCTTTTCCTTTTGCCTCGCGTGTTAGTTGGCGACGTATGTTAATTTATTATACTTTGATGTTAAAATTATTCACGAAAATAGCTCTCTAGAAATGTATCTGAACATGATTCCTGAATAGCTTCCTGAAAGCCATCATACTAATCAATACCTACCTAGGTAGCAACTCAATGGAAGCGCCCACGTCTATCAAACCAACGAAATCGCCATCAATGATACTGTCAGAATTATACCAGTCTCTCACTGCAAGAACATCTAGAACACCCTTCCATGACGGATCCAAGATACAAATAACATCTCGGCTTCGGCACTGAGGCACCCCATACCTAGCCTAGTATGCTCGCATGAAGCTAATCTCCCAATCGCCGTGGCAGGTAGATCTGACAAGTCACAGCCGACAAGCAACGCCAAACAATATCAAGCGGCCTAGTGATTAGGTGGTGTTCGCTGTTCAGCGACTAGCCGTGGTCGCAGCTGCTAACCTAGAGACTCGAAGAAGAGAAGACGCGCCGCGCGGTGAACTTTTTCGAGTCATGACCTGCATTGACTGATGTTGTTAGCCCTTAGCTGCATGCTCGTAGTCTAGCGCATACGTCTGTTCTTTCTTGTATGGAAGAGAGCGCCTTAGTCCGTCGGGAGGTCGGCGATGGACTGCTGAGTCGCTGACAAATCCATATCACGTGTGGCGCTAACCCTGAATTGAAGTGGTCCGGCTACACGCCGATTGTCGGTGCAAAGCTCCCCCGCATTTACCCCAAAACGGCTAGTCCTCGATGTACATTCTGCCGCTGTCGGAATTGCATCTTTGTCCCGCGAGTTAGGGTTAGGGCTGGGCTGACCTCTTTCAAGCCTCATCATGATCGACAGGGATCAGGCTGATTATTCTCCGTATGATCGCTTCATAGCCTGCAGTTTTTATGCTCCGTTGATCTTCTATTTCACAGCTTTTGGGCAAATACATACTATGCGTAGGCTGGATAGAGTGAAACATACACATACATAGCACACTCTAAACACTGCTAGCAGAGTTGCACTGGAGGAGAAACATGGCGCTCCAAGCGGGAAATCGAATCTTCTTCGAAAAATGCGGTGGATCCCGGGAGGAAAAGGCCCCCACCTGCTGGATCTCCCGTGGGTCCACTCTCAGATTGACATAAACACCGCGATGTTTCCTACTTTTGCTTCACTTACTGCGCTGCTTGGCACGGAGTGCACAGCATCCTCATCTGGGTCTTCGGGGCAGTTTTTGATTCGTGTCTCCAGCCTGACACAGTCGTGCAGATACCGATGAGAAGAAGCACTACAGGTCTATAAAAACCCGACGTAAATCATGCGTATACAGTTAGAAATCAGTCCAGCCTCTAACCTGGGCTCATTTCTCAGTTTCGACGATGGCAACAAGCCATTGCCATTTGAGGTGTCCCAGTACCCAAAGCTATCACCAGAGCAAGCAGGACACCTCCGCCACTTCTACAACCTCAGCTCCGCTGCTGATGGGGACTGGCCGCATATGGGCTCTCAGGAGCCTGCGCAGGAGTTTCTTGATGCATACCGGTACCAGCTGGCAACAATGGCGTATGCGTCAGGGCTCACTCACTACCACCGCTTGCCGGCTATGCGAGGGCTCTTCAAGCCCCTAATTTGTCGTCTGATCCAGAAGATGCTCCGCCGCGAGGTGTGGGGGTATTGGTACCTCACGTCCCAGTCCGGTATCATGCTGGACCCAGATCTGAAAGAGCTTCGCAAGCCGTGGGCCAACCCTGTTGTCAGGGAAAATATTATGTATAGTGGCCATCTGCTGCTCATGACCAGTCTGTATGCCATGTTGTTTGACGACGACGAGTTTGAGAAGCCAGGGAGCTTGACTTTTCATTGGAACCCGCTGTTCTGGGGAATGGGCCCGGAGAGCTTTGCCTATGATAATCGAAGCTTGCAGCAGGCCATTATTGATGAAATGGAACGGAATGGGTGGGTTGGTGTTTGCTGCGAGCCGAATTTGGTGTTTGTTGCTTGCAATCAGTTTCCCGTAAGTAACGTTTGCACCATAACCACAACTTTCAGATGATTGACCAGTTTAGATTATTGCCATGCACCTTAACGATGCACGCAACGGCACCAAGGTAGCGTCTGGCGTCCTTGAGAAGTACAAAGCTGCGCTTGAGAAGAAGGGAATGATTTCCCGCAGTGACCTGTACAAAGACTGGTTTATTGTGAAACAGGACAATACCGTCTCCGCTAAGAGTGTGGGCTTCACCGCATGGTAAGAACATTTTTTCAGTCGTCAATATTTTCAACTAACATCATCTAGGGCGGCTGCGTTCATGAACACCTGGAACTCCGAGTTCGTCCGTGCTGGCTTTGATAGCCATGCTACCGGGTTCATCACCAACATCAACGGACAAGTTGAGCTTCAACACCCCATGGTTGCGGGTGCTTACCGGTCAGCGCTGGCTCGGGGAGGTGTGTCCCAGGACCCGTCCAAGCTTTTGCAGGACGCTCGTGAATACTACATGTCCAACAGATCGAGCATCAAATTTCCATACAACGAGCCAACTCTCGGATATGTCGTCGAATGGCTCTCGGAGTTGGGAAAAACGACAGAGTTGAATGGAATCCTCGCCTACGCCGACAAGTATCTCCAGCCTACCTGGGAGAAAGGCGGCCTATACTATCCGCGCAACGATCAGGCGACTGACGATAAAGCTCGCTGGACTCTCATGGACCCGTTCTCTGGAAACTCTGCGATCGGCTACTCGCGGCTGAACGTCGAAGACGGGCAGAAGAAAATGTTCGAATCGCCGTGGACAAAGGAGACGTTGGCTAGTCGTCCGTACGTGGATGGCCTGGATTTGTCGCAGGGTGTTGATTGTTTGCGCAGTGTATGGGATCAGGAACGTGGTGCCCTCATTGTGACATTGCGGGAATGGGCCGGGCAGACGGTCAAGGTGGCTTTCGATGTTAAAAATCTCCCAGCTGGCAGCTGGACTGTTTATACCTCCCAGGGTGGCTCTGTATCACATGAGGTATCGAATGGAGGCCAATTTGTTGTGCATGCAACCGTCCAGGCTAACGAAGAGGTTGATTTTGTGGTGGTCTGAGAGAGGTAAATTATTATTTGGGGGTAATCTACAGCAATATAGAGTAGTGTAATAGATGTGATTTATTTAGCAGAATTTTTTTTATACTTAGATATACAAACAAATAAGTTGCTTGATGGCCTGAGGCATGCCACCGAAAAAACCCTAAGCCCTAAGTCCAACTACATGGTGCAAAATAGCTCTATGTACTCCTGAAAAGAAAGAGTCTACTAAATAATGGTAACTATCTATGGAGTACGAAGTACTATTTTGATTAAAAGTTAATAATGTCATTCTACATGGCAGATGAAGCTTTATCATACTGTATATAGACCTATCCTTCCGTGGATTAGCTTCACGCAGGGGGTATAGCTACCACAGAATTAGTGCTGACATTGTGCCTGTTTTACAAAACGATAAGCCTTAATCTGAGTAATAATTCCGGGTCTTTCGTGGTCTGGAATTACCAGGGCGTCAAGGACATCTATGCCGAGTCCCGACGAGGAGTGTCCAAGTGATCGACGCTGCAAGTACGTAGTAGTAAAAAAGGGAATTCTGAGGAGTGAGCTATCATCGCCTGAATTGACCTCGTCAAATCGAGTGTGCGCACTGTACTTCCCGATTGAGTAAATATGGTAGATAGTCTGGTGGAGCAACGAACGGATCTCTTATCTTTCAGACCTTGAGCTCTGGAATGGAGCTCGTTGAGTGGCTTTGCCTTTTTGCTTATCTCCAACGGTTGCACAAAAACAAAAATGTGAGCTTCAATCTCGTCACAAACCTGATAGTACGTAGCCTCGTTGAACATGGGTTTACCCCAGATCAGGAAGTCGCCATCGCAGACTAAGACGGGCATTATCAGCAGAATAATAAACAATGGCCCTGTTATGACATGGGTTTGATATCAGAGATACCATTATGAATGAGTGCTTGCTGTGCTCGGAACAGGGATTATTATCCCCAAAGTCAAGAGAGATAAAGGAAAGGGAAAAGACGTGTCGAAGACTTTCTTGGGTACATTTATTTGATTGAATATGATTAAAAAAAGGCTCAGAGGTCATATTAACAACAACATAATGGAGTCTACTAAAGACAATAAACATCCTATTTCGGCTTCATCAGACACTATCACACATCAACGATCGCATAGCATCGCCGAGGGCGGTTCGGTTCCTTTGGACGATGTTATACTCCAAGCTCAAGGCCATGGCCAGGCCATGCCCAGAACATTTACGAAATGGGACTCTTTAGGTTTTGGATTTAGGTGAGAATTCAACCGAAACCTGGACATGCATTCAATCAGAATCTAACAAAAGAAAGTGTCACCAATTCATGGATTGCAGGTCTAGGCGTTTTTGGTCAGAACCTCGTATATGGCGGCCCTCAGGTCGTTGTATTCAGTCTCGTGGGTGCTGCTGTAGTCCAGTGGATAGTTACTCTTGGGCTATCGGAATTGGCCTCGGCTTTTCCATCTACCGGAGTAGGTTCGAGGATATACTTCTCATCTATCATTTCAGGAAAGAGCTAACTTGATGATGGAATAAATGCAGGGCCAATACCATTTCACTTATATCGTCGCTCCACACGGCATGAAGCGACAACTCGCATTCATGGTAGGCTGGCTGTCAGTGATTGCATGGTTCATCGTCTGCTGCTCGGGGGTCTCTCTGCCAGCAATCTCGATTTTTGGCATTGTCGGCTTCTGGGATGAGTCATTTGAGACCACGCAGTGGCAGGTTTACTGTGCTTATCTTTTTGTTGTCGCTGTTTCTGGTCAGCCCTGACTTCGCCTTTATGCATTTACTTGATACTGATGACTTGATAATAGCGGCCCCCGTCTTCCTCTTCCCAAAGGCAATCCCGAAGATCGCCCAAATCACCATGTATCTATCGGTCATTGGCTTTTTCGTCAACTTTATCGTTCTCGTCGCGACGAAAAAGCACACTAATCCGGGCTCGTATATCGTACAGTCTGGACTGGGAACTTCAGGCTGGAGCGCTGGTACAGCATGGGTACTCGGCGTCACAAATTCTATGTAGGGGCAATCCTACCTTTATTCTTGTTCTACGAGCTAACTTGGGAATCAGGTATTGCTATGCTGCAACTGACTCGGCAATCCATATTGCTGAAGAGTGTCCTTCGCCCCAAAAGACCCTTCCTTTCGTCATGTACGTATTCAACTTTAATCGTCCGAAGTAATATATAGACTCACTGTCCTAGGAACGTCACAATGGCCATCGGGTTCTGCACCGCCTTGCCACTCTTTGTTCTGCTGATGTATGGCATGACGGATCTCGAAACAGTCGTCAACGCTGGCTTGCCAAGTATAGAAATCATGTACCAGCTTACCGGCAGCAAGGCCGTTTCGACTTTTCTCATGTGCTGGGTTTTGGTGGTATATATTAGTAAGTGGTCACCCCTAGCCTTAGTCCCTCGTACGTGATTCTAACTGCCCATTAAACAGTGTGCGTTGTTCCGCAATGGATTACCTGCGGTCGAACTGCGTGGGCTTTGGCTAGAGATGTAAGGAATACTTGCTCATTAGGACCAATTGAACCATAATCGCTAATATGATAAACAGAACGGCACTCCATTCGCCCAATACTTCTCTCACATCGACACAACCAGAGATTTCCCCGTACGCACCACCGTCTGCGCCGTAATCTTCGTCTGCATCTACGGCCTCCTCTATCTAGCCTCCACAACAGCCTACAACTCCATCGTCACAGGCGCAGTTCTCTGCCTCAATATCACATACGCTATCCCGCAAACCATCATGGTCCTGCGCGGCCGCTCCAAATGCCTTCCTCGGCGACATCTAGAGCTAGGAAAAATCGGCTGGTTTTGCAACGTGTTCAGTCCGCTATGGGTTGTTGTGCTGGCGGTTTTTGTCTGTTTGCCGCCTGATGGACCCCATGTGCAGGTTAGCACGATGAACTGGACGTCTCCGATTCTGGCGGGACTGTTTCTGGTTACTTATGTGCTTTGGCTGGTGACGGGGAGGCGTAGATTTTATGGGCCAAAGATTGATTGGGATGCGTTAAATTTGTCGAATTTGTCGAATGGATTCGAGATGGAGGTTGATCAGTGAAGATGAGTGTACATGGCTGGTCTGTGGTTATGTCTAGTTGTCTCGGGATCTGGACAACTTGAATAATTTAAGCAGGTATAGCAGGATCTAAAATCAATGCGATCTAAACGATATTTATTCGTGTTTCAAATATAGATAGGTAAATAGACAAATGGCACTATTTCTATCAGCTTGTCTCGGACAACTCCGCTGATCGATATTCCGGTGTTAGGTTCCAAGTTCCCCTTTTAAGTATGTATGGATGACTAGCAAGGCGACAGTGTCTTGAAATGACCAATAAATCGAGGGATCGTATGTAAAAGATTGAATATTTTAATGCTAGTCTTTTATTTCACGGTGTATATGTGTTTGGCATACATGCCGATGCGACATTCCTTCGATTATGCCTATTGATTCCTACCACCAAAAGAATAAAAACAAAAGGAATAATCTTGTGAGAACGGTAGGTACCTTCATATAAGGCTACAAAGTTATATAATGTACCTATCCAACCATGCAATGAAACTCCCTACAAAACACTCTGCTGCTGCTTCAATCCCCGAAGCTCCACCGCAACTTCCTGTGCATTCTTTCGTCCTTGCTCAAAAGCTCCATCGATGAATGCACGCCAGCCATCGGCCCAATCTGCCGAGGCAAAGAATACATTCCCGTGTCGACTTTGCAGTTCGTCTTGATACTTGCTCATGAATTCGGGTGGCCACCAGCAAGGGCCGGCTTGCGAGAAGGGGTCTGTGTTCCAGTTGTGGAAGATCTGTAATTTTCTATAGTCAGTAATGCTCAGTTGAGTATACAGAGGGGAATCAAAGAAAGAGACTCACCAATCTCTGGATGTCCATAGGATGAAGGGCCTGAAGTGCTTCACAAACCTTGTCCACATCCCGTTCCGGCACGAAATGAGGTCTCTCATCTCCACCGAAAGCAGTAATATGGGCGTTACCCTGGGGAGTCAAACCGTCCCCAAAGCCGAGGAGAAGAAGGTTGGGATAGGCGGTGCCCTGCCACGAGGCAAGTCCAGGACCCTTGGCTTCCGCATGTATCTTGGTCATGAAACAGATATGACCTTGATCAACTGCCTCGCGCCGTTTTACAGAAAGCGGAGGGCTGAATTTGATGTGCTTGACAACATTGAGTGGAACAGTGCAAATAACTCGACGGGCGCGAAAGGTGCGACCATCCTGTGTCCCTACCTCGACAATCTGCTGGCCATTCTGGTGGGAGTCGCTTACGCTCGTGACCGCGGTATTGAAGGAATACTCCAGGCCTGTGTCAACGGCTTCGTCGAATATTTTCCTTGCCAAGAACGACTGGCCTTCCTTTAATTTGTACAGGAGCCACACGTCGTCGAAGTTGCGAATGTCGTGGCCTCCCAACGCCTGGCTTCGGATCATGTCCCAAAGACTGGACTCTTTCAGATCACCGCCCGAAATCATGAGAAGTTGAGAGAGAAGCATGCCGGATTCCTCAGGCGATAGTTTGTGCTTGATTTCCTCATAGCGGTCCCAGCACGATAGTTTGTCCACTTTTTCCACTTCTTGCCGGTCGACCATGAGGTTTCCAAGTTGTTGATAGGGCAAGGGGCAGATCTTGCGGCAGAGGTGGCCATCCACATCGACGAACTTGTTCCAGGCCGAGGTGATAATTTGGGAGGCTTCTTCGTGTGCTAGCTTTCTTGGGGGTCCTCCTAAAGATAGGGCATGTGTAAGCACGTTTCTCTCCTTGGATCTACTGGGCCGTGGAGTACCTTGAAGATTGAGAGTGTAGTAGTCATTCTCATAACCTGGCTGTCTTGTGGCCACCAATTCCTTGTCCAGACCATACCTTCTCAATTCCGCAAAGGTGTGAGGCTGGTAGTGCGACACCCAAGTGCCTCCCATTTCATATTTGAAGCCTGTTCCTGACGTTAGTCAGGAAAAAATGAGGACAGGTGATAGAGGCCTACCATTCACGTCAACGCTGAATGTGCGTCCCCCAATTCTGTCTCGACCTTCAAGTAGGAGCACTGAATGTTCTGAGATGGGCAAGTCAGTGATATGTTAATATTCAGTGGTCAGCATAATACATACTTGATGTCGCAAGATCTCGAGCCGCAGAAAGCCCTGAATATCCACCACCAATCACAACCACATCGTATACAAAGTCTCTGGGGGCTTTAATCTGTGCCGATGGTACAATGGCACCTTGACACTCGAATCCACCTTTTTTGAGGCCGCCTTCCTTTGTCCAGGAGTAGGCGTCAGATGTCCGAGCAACCATTTTCACAGATAGTATCCAAATGTCTACCCGCTGAGAATTGAAAAGTTGGATTAGAAGATGCAATGACTGGCAATCGCAGCATTTAAATGCATTATCGCCCAGTCAGATGGCCTATTCTCCAAGACACAATGCGGAGTATAGGCTAGAAGCTAAACTAGCATGGCAAATCCTCCGAGCATACGCATGTCAGACAGCAGAAAGTCGCTCCCATTAGCACATGTTGACGCTGGTCTTCTGCGAAAGGATTGACTGTTTTGGGCCAATGTACAAGGTTTTTCCCAAAAGAGTAACTGTGCGAGCAGAACGAGGCGTACTCTAGCGCTTATCCCAAAACGGGCATTGCGCGCGCAGCAGATAACACAGATAAGCCGCAGATAAGACGCGGAGATAAGGAGCACCCACTGCGACCTCCACAATAAGTGAAGCCTTTATCCTCTTCTAGTAGTTGCCTCAGTCATAGCTATAGCCTTATGTCGCAATTGCAATACTCTTGGACAGTAGCCAGCAATATTCCCACATGCGGAGACATGACCGACTCTCCCAAGTCCCATGCCTCGTGTCTGACCTGTCGCCAGAAGGGCCGGAGATGCGACCGCGCCCAGCCAGCGTGTCTGCGCTGTCGCTCGCGAGGGCTGGTATGCCGAGGATATCCCCCCAAATTCAAGTTTTGCGGGGTTGCAAGCCGGGGAAGGTTGAAGGATGCATTGAATCCTGAGCCTCGTCCTCAGCCTAGTGCCCCTAGTCCACCGAAAAGGGCACCTGAACCTGTGGAGCGCTCGCTGCCAAGTCATCCGCCTGCTGATGGCGGTCTCATAACGTCCCCTCTGGAGGCTGTGCTGTCCCCCAGTAGTCTGGTCTCTCCGAGTAGCAAAGGCCTCTCTCCTGGTGATGCGTGGACTGCCGAGCTGGAGAGGCTGCTCATTTCTCCCTGGACGGAGAAAGCTCTGTCTTATTGTGAGATCAAGTTTCCCGAGGTCTAAGAGGAATTGCTTCTGACTAGTCATATAGATGATGCCCATATATGTCCCCACATTATGGTGAACGACCCAAGTCTTTGCACAAATCCATATAGAAGTTTTATATTACCGCTTGCTTATGAACATCTTCCTTTACTTCATGCAATATTGGCCTTGACTGCTTGTCACATGAGTGCTTCTGGATTTGACGGCCGTGACCATGAAACCGAAGCACTCAGTCACAGAACGGACGCTATGAGACTGCTTCGTTCTACTCTGGGCTCTGAGAACCGGTTTGCTCTGCAAAGTCTGAATGACTGGGACCAGGATGCCATCTTGGCAACGATTCTCATTCTGCTAATTCACGATGTGAGATTTTTTATCTCCCGTAAGAAACATGTCTAATAAACTGCTAGATCTGCGATTCCGGAGTCTCAGTTCATGGTGCTCATCTCACCGGCGCGAGTACGGTGTATCAAGAAATGATGAACAACATGCAATTGGGTCGACATCGCCCGCGCACTCTATTTTTACTCTCTACTCTGTCATGGTATGTATACATTCATTTTTTGTCCCTGTAATATACGCTCATACCGCCAGGTTTGATCTTGTCCGTTGCTTCAGCGGGTCACAAAAGTTGTCCTTTTCACAAGAAACTCGTCAACTCCTAGCCCAAACCAGCGACTGCAAATTTGAAATGATGAATGGATGCCCAAGAGAGATTTTCCTCATCATGGGCGACGTTTTTGCCCGAGCCAAGGATAGTGGTACAGATGGACACTCTTTCGAACTGTTCAAATATTATCTATACAAACGCGAGACCGAACTGCGTCTCTGGGATGAAACACGATATGTGCCACCGACACCAGATCCTTTGTGGATACACGTTGCAAACGCATTTCGATATGCCTGTCTCCTACGGATTTTCCAGTTCCGGCGAGACTTTCTCCCCGTGGACCGGGTGGAAGTGGAAGAGTGTAATAGCAAACTATTGGATTCAGTGTCCAAAATACCGATACAAGCTGAACTGGCTATTGTGCTCGTCTTGCCATTGACCATGGTTGGCGCAGAGTGTACTTCTCCACACGCCCGCCATTACATTCTCTTACGGCTGAATGCTCTCGAAGCCAGGACTAACTTTCGTAACTGTGTCGCTTTCGACCTCTTACATCGTATTTGGGCTGCGAGGGACGCAGATCCGAAGGTATTCGGGTCAACCCTGTCCTGGGCCGATTTTGTAAGTCTAGTAGAGGACGCTTCTTATTGTCCTAGGGGCTGACTGAATTCAGACTCATAACAAGGAGCTTGAGTATCAACATGACTATTTGATATTTTAATCACAAACGATGTGCTACATCATATTATATTGGAAGCATGCCGCCATTTGCAGTAAGAACAGACCCGGTCGTCCAGCGAGACTCTTCCGAACATAGAAAACTACATCCACTTGGTCAGTAAAGGGATTTTGTTTTGGAGGAAGAAAAAACATACGCAACTAGAGGCACGATATCAGACACCTCTCCTACTCGAGGAGCGGCAGGCGTTGCTTCGATAATAGGTTCCATTGATTTGAGGAATTCAGGATCACTTTCCCAGTACATCTCCGTTGCAACTGGGCCGGGGTTCACGCAATTCACGGTGGCGCCATATTTCTTGCCGAGTGCTGCGGACCAACACCGCGCAAGGGCTTCGCATCCGGCTTTTGTTGCTGCATAGACTGTTTGCGATGCGAATGCCATGCGGGCTGAGATTGATGAGAGCAGAACAATTCGGCCTCCGGTTGTTGGAAGATGAGGCAATATGGCTTGCGTGAGGAATATAGGTCCTGGAATCGATACAGTCAGCACTTGTAAAGTATGGCTCTGGCTCATTCTACCTTTAAGATTCGTGTCCGTCTGCTTATAGTAGAATTCCTCCGTTACATCTTCCAGGTAGCAGTCGTCGCCAAACGCAGCGTTATGAACGACGATGTCGATCTTCTTGTCGAGACTGAAGTTTACAGTTTCTTGAACAAGTTTTTGTATCTGGTCCATCGACGAGAGATCTGCCTGGACTAGCAGAGCTGTTCCACCCGCTGCTGTGATCTTCTCTACGACCTGTTCTCCTAATTTGCCGCTTTTGGGAGAGACATAGTTGATAATGACGCGTGTGCCACGCTCTGCGAGATCGATTGCTATTCCTGCGCCGATTCCCCTGGATTCTGTTAGCTCGTCTCTGAGCAAGAGGCATTGTTCGCGAACCTGGATGACCCTGTGACAATGGCGGTCTTTCCTTCTAGATTGCGTTGCTTGGTGGACATTTTTCGTCGGTACTAGGAGTTTGGATACAGCGATTGTGTTTAATGTTCTAGCGAAGCAAATATCGAATGTGAGGGTGGAAGCCTTCTTATGCCCTGGGATATTTATTATCTCTTAGAAATCTACCCTGCCTTAGACATGCACTGCAACCCCTCGTCAAATACTCCGCTGGTATTATCCATATCGAAATGCCATCATATGCCTGCTACCCCATTGCTGCAGATGCATGTTGGCTTGGGCTAACAAAATTACCCGATTAGGCAAACCCACGAGCCATGATA
Source organism: Penicillium sp. OUCMDZ-019 (assembly GCA_011750695.1). NCBI lineage: Eukaryota > Fungi > Ascomycota > Eurotiomycetes > Eurotiales > Aspergillaceae > Penicillium > Penicillium sp. OUCMDZ-019. Next base: position 34,991 of record WTTZ01000033.1, on the reverse strand, counting down.
AGTAGAAAGCTGCTTACGACCAATGAGCGGACATCAAAGATCTGTCAACAATAAAGTAAAATGATTATTATTACGATCGATATAGCAACTTGTGGTATATTTGTTTCGTAATTGGGTGAGTGACATGTCCATCGCGCTCGTCGACTCGATACAGTAATCAACTCTACGGACACAACAGCTAAATTGGAGTATATGACCGCGCTCGTCAGTAATTCTTAACAAATTGGCCACATGTTATTCTGAGTCCAGTCTTAAAACTTTCCATGAAACGACAAGAGTTGTTTCGAGAAGTATTTCCAGCCGATGGGATATCATTGCCACCGAGACGAGGACCCGCAGATAGATTCAGGAATATAAATAATTGCGACAGCCCAAAACTCAATTGATTGATTGATTGATTGAGTGATTGAAGCCTGGAAGAATTAAGATCAAACTTGCAAGCAACAACAGCAATGGCTCGCCACCCCTTGGACCCCATCTCGCCCGAAGAACTGGCACAGACCGTTCAGGTAATGAGAAATGCTTTTTCCAACACAAAACTGCGGTTCAATTTCATCGACTTGCTAGAAACACCAAAAGCAGAAGTGATCGAGTATGAAGAAAACCCGAGCGGGCCATTCCCATCTCGCCGAGCAAGGGTTTACTTTCACAAAATGCCCAACACGGTTCTTCAAAAGGCGATTGTGGATATTACAGCTCGCGGTGTTCTTTCATGTGAGGAGCTGCCTGATGTACAAGGACCAGCTGATCCTGATGAAATTGCCGCTATTGAAAGCTTGTGTGATACACATCCTCAGGTGCTCGAGGCAATCAAGAAACTCCAGCTTCCTGCGGGGTATGTACGCCCCTTAAAAACTTCAAGACTGTGTACTAAGATATTTGCAGTACTCGAGTTATCAATGACCCATGGGCATACGGAACCGACGACGAGAATGAACGCCGACGGCTATACCAATGCTACATGTACCTTGTCCTCAACGACGACCCCGAAGCGAACCATTACTCAATCCCTCTCCCCTTCTCCCCGGTCTTTGATGCATACACAATGGAGATTCAGTGGATAGACTACCTTCCCCTCGGAGACGAAGCCACAGCCGACAGCATCACCGGGCCCTGGGACCCAGTCGCTGCCGTTGAATACTCCAGCCGGCTGCTGAAGAAAGAAGAACAACGCAAGGATCTTGCTCCCTTACACGTTCACCAACCAAAAGGCCCGTCTTTTACCGTTGAAGGACGAGAGGTTTCATGGCAAAAGTGGAAGTTCATTCTTGGCTGGAATCTGCGTGAGGGACCGGTCCTGTACAATGTCACATACGATGGCCGGTCGACCTTTTACCGCCTGTCTTTGAGTGAAATGACAGTTCCTTATGGCGATCCCCGCACTCCATACCATCGCAAACAGGCATTTGATCTTGGCGATACTGGTCTTGGTATAAATTCGAACTGTCTTGAGCTCGGATGCGACTGCCTTGGACACATACAATATTTTGACGGCTCCCGGGTCACGTCGACAGGCGAAATTGTCCAGTTGAAGAACGTGGTATGCATGCACGAGGTTGATGGAGGCATTGGCTGGAAGCACACCAATTTCCGTTCACCACAATCGGCGTCGGTGACACGCAACCGGCAGCTTGTCATCCAGTGTATTGCCACTGTTGCGAATTACGAGTATATTCTTGCCTTTATCCTGGACCAGTCGGCCAATATCCACATCGAACTTCGTGCCACGGGGATCGTCTCGACTGTGCCAATCAGTCCAAAGGCAACGAAAATCCCACCGTGGGGTGTGAAGGTTGCGCCAGGAGCTCTGGCTCTGAATCACCAGCACTTGTTCTGCTTGCGAGTCGATCCTGCTATTGACGGACACCAGAACAGCGTCGTGTATGACGATATAGTACCATTCCAGGACGCGCAGACAGATCCACACGGCGTCGCATTTATGCCGTCGACAACGACGGTTAGCAAGGCCGGAGGCTATGATCTTGACCTCTCCAAGTCTCGGGTGTACAAGATTCAGAACCCTAATGTTATCAACCCGGTTTCTGGAAAGCCTGTAGCATACAAACTGCATGCTCTGCCCTCGCAAATGATGATTATGAATGAAGATACATTCAACTTGAAGAGAGGCATTTTTGCCTCCAAGCCGATATGGGTGACTGCTTACCGCGACGACGAGTTGTATGCAGCTGGCGAGTTTACCAATCAGTCTCGCCGCGATGGTGGTCTCGGAGTCTGGGCCAAGCGAGAAGAGAATGTCGAGAACACGGATGTTGTTTTGTGGCATACGTTTGGATTGACGCATATTGTGCGGCCAGAAGGTTTGTTGTCCGTCAGATTCACATATACAACGCTAACTAATTGAACTTGTGTAGACTTCCCCGTCATGCCCATCGAAATGATGACTGTCTCGTTGAAGCCTACCAATTTCTTCAGTCTGAATCCTAGCAATGACGTGCCTCGGTCAAACCAGAGCTTCAATTGCTCTTCACATGTTGAACACAAATTATGATTGTTACCACTTGAAGGTACTGTGATTTTGATAATGTAAATCTTCTTACCGTATCCAAGTCAGGTATAGATATCAATTACCCATTGCTTATGAGATTAACCATCATCTATCATCCGTCCTCTCAACGGTACAAGCCCTAGCCCTAGCCCTAACTGTGGAAGGAACATTATCAACGAGCTACCACATAGATAATGCTGCTTCTGAACAAGCTCTCAGTTTGGACTTAAGATATAATCAGTAGATAGAAATAATCCAAGAGCAACTACCCCCAATATTGTTTTGTAGATTGAATCGACCAATCAGAAGCAGGCAAATCGCACCGCCACATGTTATGATGCAAGCCACAGGTGGCGGCAACTGCGTCACTGACTTTTTGTGTGGCGGGGTCGGTGGTTGCCGGACAACAACACCAAACAACAACTCTTTTTTTTTTCTTAAACGCCGTGAACACAATCAACTTCATCATCTCTTCTGTTCAACAATTTTCTACCGTCTCTTCTCATTTTGCAGTTGATTTTCTAATCAACACATTTCTCTGGCGTACTGTTCCTGAACACAACAGCTGACCCAGGAAGTCGCCACCAGCAGAAATATGTTTATGCTCCGGAACGGTATGTTTTCAGCCTCGCAACCCCGCCATTGACTAGACCCCTGTCGCGAAAAGTGGAACTAATGTCTATGGATACGATCTGCAGTGAGCAAATACCTCTTCGGAGACTCTTCCAAGGAGGCCATCATCGACATCCCGCAAGGCCAGCTGTACCTTGTCCGCCCGCTGTCACCCAAAGGATACTCTGAGTTGATCTTCAAAGACGCCGTCGCTACGATCCGTCGCACAGGCCAGGAATTCCAATACCAGCTTGTCGTGCAACGAGCATACGAGGAGGGCGAGGAAGAGCTCGCTGAAGAGGAAGACGAGGACGCTGCCGTTGACGCTCTGGACAAGGACGAACGGGTGTTCTTGCTCGACCAGGCCCTTCACTTTCGGTCTGCTGTACGCGACGGTGGTGAGAAGGCACTTGCTTGGAGGGATCTGAGTGGTGATCCCGGTGATCTCTACGAATTTGTTTGCGACTCCGCTGTTTCGTCTGATAAAGTAGCGACTTTTGAGTCCGCGGCAATCCAGTGCCAGTACGAGAGGAAGTACAAGAGAACCGCGCAACGAGCTACCGAAGAGGAACTGCAAGAGTTCTCGTTCCAAGGCGACAGCCCGATTCCTTCAGCTAGTCCGACTGACACACCTAGAGGCCCGACGTCTGCCGAATCTGCAGTAGCTATGGCGAACGACGTGGAATATGCGACTAAGAAGGGCGCAATCAAGCCCGCCGAGACCACTCCCGCACCACCTTCGGGTGAAGTACCGGAAGCTAGGGAGATTTTGGCCAAAGAACGCGCCGAGCTGCATTTATTCGATTTCAATTCCGGTGCGTTTATTCTGCAGGACAGCGAAATCATTGCAACGGTTTCGGAGATTGGAAATTGGCAGTATTGGCTGCAAATCACCGGCAACGACAAAGAATGGCTTGGCCAGTCTGTTGTGGGGGATATAAACCCTGTGTTTAATTTTGAATATCTTTCGTTCATTTTCAACCATTACGCACAAGATGGGTCTGCGTATTCTTGGCTGCTGCGATTCAAAGACCAAAAGACGGTCGAGCAGTTCCAACAAGGTCTCATGCAGGCGTTGTGGGAGCAGCTGAACGAGATCAAGTGGGAGAAACAAAAGGAGGACGACCGAGAATATGTTCTCGACGCGTTTCAAGATCTTACCATGGAGGATGCCGAGCCTGGACAGGAGCCAGAAGCAGAGGAGGAAGAAGAGGAAGAAGAAGAGGATGAAGACGAGGGACAACGCAGTGAGCATTATGATAGTGACGAGGAAGAGGACGATGTCATTACTAGACCTGAGGATGGCAACGTCAACTCCCAGCTTGCTGTCGGCTACAAGCACGACCGGTCTTTTGTTGTTCGTGGGTCGAAGATTGGGGTGTTCAAACATACGCCCAATAACAACCTTGAATTTTCTACGAATATTTCCAAGGTCGAGACACCAAACGGCAAACTCTTCAGCCCCAAGAAGGTCATGCTCCACGCGGAAGATTCCAACATGATTCTGCAAGACAGCTCAAACCCTCACTCTTTGTACCGTATGGATCTTGAGTATGGCAAGGTGGTGGACGAGTGGAAGGTGCATGATGACATTGGCGTCACGACCTTTGCGCCAGAGCAGAAATTCTCGCAAATGACCGCAGCACAGCCATTCTTGGGTGTCGCGGGCAATGCTCTCTTCCGCGTCGACCCGCGTCAGTCTGGAAACAAGCTGGTTGATGCCAACCTGAAGCAGTACGCCAGCAAAAACGATTTCTCTGCCGCTGCCACCACAGAGAAGGGTTACATCGCTGTTGCTTCTAATAAAGGAGACGTGCGTCTCTTTGACCGTCTCGGAATCAACGCAAAGACTCACATCCCAGCCCTGGGCGAGCCTATTCTCGGTCTAGACGTTTCCGCCGACGGCCGCTGGGTGCTGGCCACTTGCCGGACCTACCTGCTGCTCATCGACGCACTGCAAAAAGACGGCAAGAACGAGGGCAAACTCGGTTTCGAAAAGTCCTTCGGCAAAGACTCCAAACCCCAGCCCCGCCGTCTCGGCCTGCAGCCATCGCACGTCGCTCAATTCCAGCACGAGACCAAGCAACCGCTAGCATTCACGCAAGCCCGCTTCAACACCGGCGTCGACAGCGAGGAAACCTCCATCATCACCGCCACGGGCCCGTTTATCATCACCTGGAACTTGAAAAAGGTGCTCGCGGGCCGCAAGGACCCGTACACCATTAAGCGTTATGGCGAGAACGTCATGGCGGACAACTTCCGCTTCGGCTCGGACAAGAACGTCATCGTCGCGCTGCCGAACGAGGTCAACATGGTGCAGAAGCGGAGCTTCAAGAAGGTGACGCGCGAGAGTATTGCGCCGCCCATGACGCCTGTGCGGAGGAGCGCGGCGCATCGGCTGGGACGGAATGATATTGTGAACTCTCCTTATTAACCCCCTTACCCCCCTTTCATTAGTTGCAACTTCCTGTCTACCGGCGTTATGGTCTGATTTTCATCTCGTTTGTTATTTGATTCATACCCTGATTGATATCCCATATGCTCATTTCTTAATTCGATTCTATGATTCTGCTGCTCATCTCTATCTTGTATGGTATCTTAATTAGGTAGCAATGAATACGAACAATTAGCCTCATAAACGTGATATCATGCTATATATTCCGGTATGTACTCTATATGATCTCAGATTATGCAATATACCAAATCTCCACGCCCAAAATATCAAACTTCCCGCCCTCGTCCGACAGCGGCTCATTCCCAAACGTCGGACACGACGCGCTGACGCCTTTTTCGACCGAAGAGTCGATCCAGAGGCCGTAGTGGCCGTCCCTATACCGTCAGTCTGATTAATATGTACTAAGAGAGAGACTCTTACCCTCCCCCAACGCTCAGAAACCCCGTCTCGCAGAAAATCATGTAATCGTTCATGCCGCTATAAGGGAACGCTTTGAAGCGGATGCGCTCCGGCGTGCTTGTGCCGCTGCTTATACTGTTGTTCGTGCCTGAGCCTGGAAGTGAAAGGTGTGAGCCCTGAGGCAGAGTCTGCGTAGGCGTGCTTGCTCGTAATGTCGTGCTGCGGACAGCGTGCGTTGTGTCCGCGCTCGGGGGCGGCGGGAAGCCCGCGCGGCGGAGTTGTTCGTCCGTCAACACATCTTCACTTTCTTCGAGCTGATTATTATTATTATTAGAACTGCCGTTGCCGTTGCCGTTATGGTTGTGATTATAAATCGGCGTCGACGCCAGCACACTCGCGCGCCACAAAAAACACTCCCCCGTGCCATAAAAATGCGAACCTGGGTGCGGCGCATCAGTCAAATACGCGCCAAACACAGCCCCCCCATCAGACGCATCGCGCACCACGAGCACGTAGCCGGCCCGCGGGTTGTGCTCGGCGACCTGCCGGCAGGTCTCGTAGATGGTGGCGAGCGAGGAGCCGTCGCGCTCGAGGCTGTAGGCCAGGCGCCAGGAGTCGACGAGCTGGAGGCGCGGCGGGACGAGGAGGCGGATTTCTTCGGCGAGGGCGCGGGAGAGGATGTTTCCGTTTCCGTTTCCATTTTCATTTCCATTGAAAGGAGAGGGAGTGAGGGTTAGCGGGGTTAGAGGTGGTGGTTGGAAGGGCGAGGCGGTGCGTTGGGGGGTGTAGATTGATGACATGCTGGTTTTGGGCGAGTCGCGCGGAGGGTCGGTGAGCCGCCGGTAGAGGCCGGACATGACGCGGCTTACGGGGTAGGAGAAGTAGTTGTTGTTGTTGTTGTTCGAGCTGTTATTCTTCGAGTCGGTGTGTGAGTTGTTTGAGCTGGCGCCATTGGAGTGCAGGGACGAGTGTGATGAGAGCGTGTGCGGTCTGGTGCCCAGGGGTGTGCCAGACCGGGAGGGAGTGCGGGAGCTGGCAGTGGACATGTAGATGTACGCAGTGTACTGATGTAGTTGGTGACGATGCTGGTGATTGCAGTGGTGTGGCCCAGAGTGAGGTCGTATGAGGTGAATTGAGTTGGGTGGATTATTTGGAGCTGTACCCCACACTACCGACTTCAGCTCTCCACTCTATCCTTAGACAGTTACAATTGTTTATGGTATTTCCCTATTTCACAATTCGATAGACTATTTACTAACCACACTCCTGACCGAATCTGCCAGCGTCTCCAAATCCGACGCACCAACATTGATATCCCCATTGTCATTCGACTCGTACAGCGTGCCGCCCTCCGTCCAGATCCGCCGCAGCGTGTACCCCGTGGCATGCGGATCTCCCTTTTCCCACGCCTCCTCTTCCAGCTTCCTCAGCTCGTCCAGCGGCGTATAGTCAACAGTCCACTTGCTGCCCGTCTGCCGCTCGAATTCAGCCAGGATCTCGTTCGGCGTCGTGGTGAATGAGTTGACGATCAACGCTCGATTGCGGGATGCCGCCGGATTGCGCACTGCTGCGACTAACAGCTTGCCGACACTATCTCATTGTCAGCGGTGGTTCTTCTATGCCCAATTCAGGTTCAGTGCGCACTCTCTCATCGTAGTCAGACTGATCCGATCATCTCCCGTTCCTAATAATGTAGCCTTTTTGCCCGCAACATCAAACGAGCCGCCTTGTGGCTTCTGCCACGCCCGTCCCAGATACAAATCGGCATACGGGCCGGTGACGAGATATGTATATTCTAGTCGCTTGATAGACTCCCTGATGTACGCCCGCACCTGCAGCTTGAACCGGTGCGGCTTTTCAGTCGCCGACTGCGGGCCATACTCGATGTCGGTGCCGTATTCAGACGGGAAGAAGCGCTTGATGTTGCTGGACTCCTCGGCCCATTGGAGCAGGTCGATCTGCGCTTTGATGACGTTGCGGCCGACGCTGCTGACGACGGTGTCGAAGCCTGGACAGCTCGTTAGCGGTGCGCATATATACTACTGAGGGTCGAGACAGAAGCATACCGGCATAAGCTTTGAGCACATCCTCCTTGCTCGTGATATCGCCAACGATGATTTCAACGCCCTGGTCTTTCAGAGCCTGGATTTCGGCTGGTTTGTTCTCCAGTGTCGACGGCGACGTGAAGATGGCTAGACGGTCGAAGGACTGCTTGTCCTCGACCAGGGCGGCGGTGATGTATTTCCCGATGACACCGGTGGCGCCGAAGACGAGCACTGCTTTCAGGGACATGGTCAATATTAGGTATACTGCTTGTTAAGTGAATAGATGAAGTAGTGAATCGAGGGGTTGGCTTGTATGAATGATGCCATCGGGGCCATACATAGCCGAGCGGGGAGCGGGTAAATTCACAGCCATACTGAAGGAAGGAGGGAGCTTGAGTAATCAAGGCATCGACTGCCTAAACAGGACGCTTGTTAGGGCTACGGCTTCTGCCAGCACGTGAGTTGTCGGCTCATTCTGTTGCTGCTCTTCAGCCCACAGCCCTGACTGGCTTACAACTGCTGGTCGTGCATTGGTAGAGATCACAGCGAACTACGAGTCTACGTGGAATGACCTCGCTAGAACAGCCGATGGAAAGGTTCTTTCTGCAATACCCCTTTTAGTCTTCACTGTTTCAATGGCCATGTTGACTCAGGGGCTGGTGATGGGTGGGCCTGAGGCATCGTCAACCCGGCCCAGTCTGTCGCCATCTCTGCTGGCCTACAATTTCCTCTCAATTCTTCGTTTTAACTTTTCAAATGCTACAAGTTCTCCACAATACCAACATTGTGATTTTTCGTGTCAGAACGCAATGCCAGACAGCTATCTACTCATCTGCCGTCGGCGCGGTTGTGCGGATTTCTTCCTGTCATTCATTCTCACCAGGTAGTCATCAGTATGACCGACACAATCGAAAAGCAGCCAGACGTCGTGGCGGAGGACGGACTCAAGGTCCAGGACCGCGATGAGCAGGTGCTCTGCTCACTGGGCTACAAACAGGAGTTCCGCCGCGAATTCTCGCTATGGACGACCTTCTCAGTCGGGTTCTCGATCCTAGGGCTCCTGCCCTCGTTTGCCAGCACCATGTGGTATAGTCTGGGATATGCGGGCACGGCAGGACTGCTCTGGGCGTGGCCGATTGCCATGGTCTTTATCCAGCTTGTAGCCATGTCGATGGCTGAGCTGTGCTCGGCGATGCCAACCAGGTACCCCCTTCTAATCCAAGTTGTTATGTTCTATGCCTGACAGATCTAGTGGAGGACTATACTACGCGTCTGCCGCCCTGGCCGGCCCTCGCTGGGGACCGTTTGCCTCGTGGGTGACCGGCTGGTCAAACTGGATCGGCCAGATCGCCGGCGCGCCTTCATGCGACTACGCGCTGGCGGCCATGCTGCTGGCAGCAGTGTCCATGGGCATGCCGTCCTACGAGCCGCAGAACTGGCACGTCTTCCTGCTTACGGTAGTGATCCTGGCAATCCAGATCACGCTGAACTGCTTCGAGACCAAGATCCTCGCGCGGATGAACTCGCTGGGCTCTGTGGTTAATATCATCGCGCTCTTCCTGGCCATCGTGCTCATTCTCGCCTGCGACAATGCTTCCCCCCGGTTCAACTCCAACGACGTCTGGAGCAACATCGATAATCAGACCGACTTTCCAGACGGCGTCGCCATTCTCATGTCCTTCACTTCTGTCCTCTGGGCGCTCAACGGCTACGACTCGCCTTTCCACCTGAGCAAGGAGTGCAGCAACGCCGACATTGCATCGCCGCGGGCAATCGTCCTGACGAGTGCAACTGGGGGCGTTTTCGGCTGGGTGCTGCAGATCGTAGTCGCCTATACCATCCAGGACGTATATTCCGTCATGAACTCGTCTTCCGGCCAGCCCTGGGCAGCCTATCTTTTCCAGATCCTGCCTACCTCAGTAGCCTACTTCATCCTCGCCCTGACGCTCGTCTGCTCCTGGTCCATGGCCCAGGCCGCCCTCCTCTGCGCCTCGCGCGTCACCTACGCCTACTCCCGCGACGACTGCCTACCCGGCTCACGATGGTGGAAACAAGTGAACCCACGCACCAAAACGCCCGTCAACTCCGTCCTCTTCGTCGGCCTCATCGGCATCGCAATGTCCTTCCTCATCCTCGCCGGCGACACCGTCGTCAACGCACTCTTCGACATCACTGCCTTGGCCCAGTTTGTCGCCTTCATAATCCCCATCGGCATCCGCGCTGCTGTCCCAGACACACAATTCCGGCATGGCCCGAGGCATCTGGGCTCGTGGTCCCGTCCCTGCGGCGCTGTGGCTGTGTCTTTCGTGGTCGTGATGATCCCGTTTCTGTGTCTTCCCTCGGTGACCGGGGCGGATTTGACGCTGGATGAGATGAATTGGACGGTGCTGGTCTATTTTGCGCCTATGCTGGGGATACTGGGCTGGTGGGTTGTTGATGCGCGTACGTGGTTTAAGGGGCCGAAGGTTAGTATTGAGCATGGCAGGTATAGAGCTGAGTTGGCGTGAGCAATAGACATGTATGTAGTTTATAATTAGTCTATTTATAGAGTAATTATATCAGATTTATCCTGTCCGTGAATTGCAGCACATGATCCATTATATAGGAATCTACAATATGCACGGCACAATCTCGTTGAACTATTCTATTGCAGTTTCTTCTCCATCTGTGGCTACGGTTGAAGACGTCTCCTCGCTGCGCACATGTATCATATAACTAATTATAAACTGCATACCCTTTAATCAGGCCGGCCGCAAATCCACCGTCTCAAACTCCAACCCCTTGGCCTCAAACACATGGCCCGGGCGCAGCGCATCCGTATACAAATTCGTTTCTGCGTGCGGATGAAACAGGCCCTTTTGCGTACAGCCAAGCACATGTTTCAGTCCGGGCGGGTCGGTGAGCCTGAAAACGCCCCAGTCAGGATCTTTTGAGGGAGCGCAGACGATGGCGATGCTTTCTGGGAGCATGGCCTGGTAGCCGCAGTGCGTGTGCAGGTCGCGCGAGCTCATGAAGCAGGTCTGGCTGGGATGGGTGTGGATCCAGCCGAGCACCATGAGATCTTCCGAGTCGCAGTAGTCGAAGATGGAGGATTCGTTGATGGTTTCGCAGGTGTCGGAGGTGGATTCTTGGTCGGGGATGAGGAGTTTGGAGATGAAGAGGGCGTTCGAGATGAGTGTGCCGCACAGGATGCCGCATGTTTCGAGGTTGCGGCGGGTGTTGGACGAGGCGAGGGCGAGGAAGTGTTGGCGCAGGGTCGGGGGGAGGAAGACGGTGCGCAGGGGCGTGCCGTTTTCGAGGTAGGCGGAGGGCTTGAAGGTGAATGTTGAGGGGTTGAGATCGGGGGGGCTGGTTTTCTCCGGTTCTTTTAGAGGGAGAGGGGGGGCGCTGGTGACTTTGCTTGGACGGGGGGGTGGTTCGGGGTAGTATTCCTGGGTTTCTTTCGGGGGAGGCGCAGGAGGCTTTGATGGCTCTCGGTATAGCGGCTTGAGATCTTGTGCATTCGTGTGCATGGTGTCGACCTGCTTGTGCCTGGGTACGGTTGGGTATTTGTACGTCGACACTTCCGTTGTATCTTGACGAGCAGCCTTGTTGCTGTCTGAATCCATCCGTAACCGGACTTCTTGTATGCGCCGGCTTAGATCATCTCCAGTGGCACTGGGGACAGTCTGACCTAAAGCCTGCTCCCAATCTCCCCATACGCCGCCTGTCCGGCGAGCATGTTCCTCTTCTTGAGAAATGCCTGCCACCCTGCTCGCCCGTTTTACCGTCTCGCGGCGATTGATCTCTTTCCGCGCGATCTGCACCGCCAGCTCTTTATTCTCGCCTGCCTCTAATGCCTGCGCAGTGCCCGACAGCGCGGGGTCTAATATAGGCTGGTAGTTCGGACGGGCATCCGGACGAGCATCCTGTCGTACCTGCGCCTTCGCCTTCCGCGAATCGCGGTCTTGCACTAGATGTTTGTAGCGTTCATACCGTTTGTTGATCTGCGGCTTGAGCGCCTCCAACTTCTCGATGTTGACCTTGACCTGCTTCTCGGCCGTAAGAAGGCCGGCCCGGTTCTTCTCGTCTTTGGCGTCGGGGTGGTTCACGAGGTGCACGAGGACGAGTTGCGCGTGCCGGAAGAGGAGGAGATAGGCCTGCTCGTCGTGGCCTTCGCGGTCGTATATCTCCGCCTGCAAGTTTTGTTAATTAGTAAATCGATGCGCATAGTCAGAGTAGGAAGGCAGACAAACCTCCTTGACTAGAGAGTTGGCCGTCCGCAGCCAGTATTTCAGCGGGATCAGCGGGTTGTATTCGTAGTCCTGCGCCAGGCGGGTGATTTGCTCGACGTTGTGAGGCGAAGAAACCCGGGACGACGCCATGTCGGCGCATGAATCAGGAATGTATCGAGCAATACTTATCGTCAGTCGTAGTCGTTATTCATGAGGCGTGCTGGTCGTTGTCGGCGACTTTGGTCTTACGAGGGATTAATGCGCAGGCGGCATAATTTCAGGTGGGGTGAGTGGTCTCCAGGGTGCTGCTTGAGCTGCGTGTGCTCAGTGTTCAGAGCGCGGACAGTTCTGGCGTGGCCATAGACAACAATATTCGATTGATTAATATGCTATTGACTTGACTTGACTTGACTTGACTTGACCTGAGGTTGAAGTTGAGTTGAAGTTGTGAGCAGTCTTGGCTGCGATCTGATTAGATCCGACGAAGCCATTGGCCGCTCCTTCCTCAATACTTTTCTCCGCTGACAACTTCACTCCAAGTCTCCAACTCTTAAGACAACTCTCTACACTCCAACAACAAGCACAGGCATGGCAGACTAGCATCAACAGAATTCATAGCATGAACCCCCTCAGCCATGGGTTCCGCCCTCGACTGGAGGCGCTCAGTCGGGCCAATGCTCGCGTCAACACAGCTTTTTCCAGACCAGCATCAACTGATGCGATAGTGCCCAAGAAGAAGACGAGAGCTGTAGGGACAAAGACAAATGCGCGCGGGCCACGCAGAATCGACATCGTGGGCGAGCAATTTTGCGGTGAGCTACATTCTACCTACCGTCGCTGTGTAGTGTTTACTGACGGACTTAGATGACCTCGCCCAGCACATATCAGGCCTCTTCCAAAACAACAAACCCTCGGTCATCCTCGACATCTGCCCCGGCCGGAGCGTCCTCTCGTCGAAGATCAACGACCTCATAAAACCAGACCGCCACATCGTCATCGAGCAGCGCATGACCCGCTACGCGCGCAACATCAAAAAACGACTCTCCGACAAAAAAGGCGTCGAAGTACACGAGGAAAAACTGCACTACGACACCCTCAAAGGCATCAGCTGGATGAACGCGCTGAACACATACATGGCCGATTCCACGCCCAAACCAGGCCGGAACGATCTACTCATCCTCGCCAACCTGACCGATAAATCTTTCCGGCATCCCTCGCGCGTCTGGGCGTCGCTTGTCGGCCACTCCCTCATCGACCGCGGCCATTTCCACGACTGGACCATCCACACCTTAATGATCCTGCCGCCGGATGAAGCGCACCTGGTGCTCCCACGCACATCCCGAGATCGCAGGAAAGTCGCCATGCTAACCGAAGCATACGCCCGCCGGGCGCTTTACGTCGCCGAAACCGACAACACCGAGTACGTCTCCGCGCGGGAATGCGAGCTTGCCAGCCAGAGCTCTGGACTAGTCGCGCAGCGCGCAGCAGAGAACAACATCACGATACCCGAGGGACGCAAACAGCCTCCCGTCGAGGCAATGATGGAGGTCCCCGGCGGTCCGCGTGCACAGGGGTTCGCTACGAAAATCCCCATCTACGCAGGATATCAAGCGCAGAACTTTTGGAAGCTGCAGCAAGAATACGACAAACTCTCTAGACCAGAGCTAAGCCGCGAGGAAGACCGAAAACTGCGCCGCCAGCTATACACTGTGCGCGCCCAACTGGTGCATCACGCGAGGTGCGTGGAGTTTTCCATCGAACACGCGAAGAAGCAGCTCGAAGTCGACTTGCTAGAAAAGAACATGGTCAACGCAAAGCTCGGAAACGCAAACCCAACAACCGCCGACCTCGCAGCACTCAACACGATGAACGCCCAGCTCATCAAAGCGAGAGACGACCTGTCCAAAAGCCTGAGCGAGTCGGCCATTCTCGCCAGCCGGACCATGCCAAACTACGTCGATGACTACCGCATGGCGCTCGGCGCGACGGGCGACATCAAAGACTCGCATCTCCTCTGGGACCACCGCGTCTCCGAACCCCTGTTCATTCGCCCGGATGAAGTCGAGCGCAAGGAAAGCAAGTGCGCCATTATGTACGTCGAGCCGGAGCACAAGGACGTACTCGCAGAACGCTTCGCGGTGGATAAAGCGCACGACCGGCCCGACGAAGCTGTTGAAATTGCGCTCTCGGTGATAGGCTCGTTTGGCATTCGCGGCCGCGATCCGGTGTCCGAGATGTTCGACAAGCTGTTTCCGGGGCAGGCGATCAATGAGATTGTCAAGACGGTGCCGGAGCTGTTTGAGTACATTCCCAAGCATCTTGCGCCAGAGGTTGTTGCCGGTCTTCCTCTAGATGACGTCGCAACCACTCCCTCTACTTCTGCTCCTACTTCTATTTCCTCTACCTCTGCTCCATCTGCCTCCGATCAGAGCATCGACAACGACAAACCCACCCTCACGCACAGCACAATCGACTCCTTCACCTACTTCCCGCAACAAGTGCACCTGCGCTCCCTGCCGACGCCCGTGCTGCTCAAATTATTGAAAGCATACCTGCAAACCACACGCCAAAAGACGTTTTTGCAGGTGAATCGCAGCCTGGGCGGGTCGGCGACGATGTATGCGCTGCGGTCGTGGGTTTTTGACATCCAGTCTGATAAGAAATGACCACGTTCTACTACGTTACTACTACGTTACTACTACGTTACTACTACGCTACTACGTTAGGGGTTGTATATTATATAAGCGTGCATATTGATTGCATTTGTTGGCGTTGTATAAACTGTTGCATGCATGATTGGTGTTTATATATACTCGGGATCACGTCCAAATATCATACTGCACATAATACACTGCATCCAAGCCTGGATATGAATAAACAAAGGAACGTAAACTAATCCAACGCAAAATAAGATGTATCAAAGAAAGACGTTACTGCTGATAAGGAATACCCCCCCGCGGCTGCGGCGACTGGTTGAGCAAACGCAAGTTCTCGCGAAGGTTATTCAGCATATCAACCATCGGCGGATCAGGAACGAAGCCCTGCACATTGAGCTCAGGGCGCGCAAAGTTGGGCCGGCGGATGTCATCTTGAATAACATAGAGTGGTCTATACAGCGGCCGTTCGAAGATCATTTGAATCTCTCGGGCTGCAGAGCGGGCATCGTCGGAGCCTGTACCGTCAGTATACTGTTGAAAAGAAGGAAAGGAAGTAAAGCAACATACGAATACGGTTTGAGCCTGGTCGAAACTCGCTGGCCTCAGGGTTGAGCGTGCTGCCGCTCCACTGCGAATCGGACTCGGTCGACGCGCGCGACATTGCAAATCCCTCGTAATGGTGCAACGACCGCGCATCCTCATAGCACGACGACGGGTACACATACGGCGGATAACTACGTCCCACCAGCGCGTCCTTGTACTGGTCCAAATCCCTCATTTTGCTGCGATGCCAGCTAATATCATCCGCCACATGGTGCAGCGCAGACTCGCAGAACAGGCAGATAATGTCGTACTCGCCCAGCCGCGGCACCTGCCGATTGGGCGCGACCAGTTCCATGTCGTTGAAGGTCAGCGGGTAGTTGGTGATGATGAGCAGCCAGTGCGGCAGCTCGTCCATGGCGATGAGCGGCACCATTTGGTTGTTGGGGCGGCGGATGCAGAACTTGGGGCGCAGGATGGGGAATTGCTGTTGGATCTGGTAGAAGTGGTTGAAGCGCTGGGCGCGGAGGAGAGGGCCGAGCACGGGGTCGGAGTCTGTTGAGGTGGTGGTTTTGGATGTGGCCATGGCCGTGTATGGAGTATAAAGAGCGGATGAGCTATACAAAGAGCGGATAGTGGGTGGTATGGTAACGAATGTTGATGTCTAGATATGCATCATGTGAAGTATGAGTATGAGTACGAACAAGAAGAAGGAGAAGAAGAAGAAGGAGGTGGAAGAGATGTTGGAGAGACGTGGTCTGGTGTTGTGGCAGGAAGGTGCACCCAAGGACTACCGGGCACGTGCTCAACGTCACATTGAATGAGAATGAGAATGAACTAATCATGCAGATATACAGATACAAATGCCTTTTCATCGAGACAGGTAGTTAATCAGCCTCCGCCGACCCCGGCGCAACCGGCAGCTTGTGGCAGTACATGGTCTGCGCATTGCAATACGACAGCAGCCCTTCAGTGCCAAACTCTCCGCCCAGTCCGCTCTCCTTCCAGCCAGACAGAAAGCCACTGGGGAGTGGTGCTGGGTGGCTGTTGATGGTGACCATGCCGGCCTGGATGCGCTCGCCGATGGCCACTGCGTTGTCCATGTCGCCCGACCAGACGCTTGCTCCGAGGCCGGAATGCGTATCGTTGACGCGGCTGATTACTTCGTGCTCGTCTTTCCAGGGGAAGAGAGAGATGACGGGGCCTGCAGTCGTCAGTCAAGTATTCACAGGTTGGGGAACGGCTCGCAAACCAAACGCTTCCTCGCCTCTGGAGCCATCAGGGTTGTCGATGATTACCGGGCGAATAACGAAATGGTCGTCCTCGTCAAACTCGGCATTCCCTAATGCAAACGTGAGACCCTGCCGTTGCATGTCTTCAATGGCTTGCTTGACAGCCAGATACCGCGTCTCGTTCTGGATCGGACCCAGCGTGTTGCCCGCTTCTGGCGACGAGGGACTTGCCTTCCACAGCTTCACTACATCGATCAGGTGCTGCATGAATTCCTGGTATATATCTTCATGCACGTAGATGCGTCTCGTGGCCAGACAGGATTGACCAGAATTCAGAAACGCACCGACCGCAACCTGAGGGGCTACGACAGAGACATCTATATCCGCGCAGATGACGCAGGCATCGTTCCCGCTCAGTCCCAAGGTCACACGCTTGAGAGTCTTGCTTGCAGCAGCCATGACCTTCTTTCCCGTGGCTGTAGAGCCGGTGAAGCTGATTCGCTGGATGTTGGCGTGCTCGACCAGAGCTGGTCCTAGCTTTTCGTCTCCGTTGAGAGCTTGAACAACGCCCGGGGGGAATATGGATTTGATGAGGTCGACGAATTTCAGCGTGCCATAGGGAGTGAAGGGAGATGGTTTCACGATTACGGTGTTTCCTGTGATCAGTGCTGCGCCAATCTTTGCTACTGCTAGCAACAGGGAGTGGATCGATGGGCATATCGCTGCAACGACGCCTATAGGAACGTATCGCACAGATAGACATAGTTCGTCGTTGTCGATGACGATCTTTGGTTCCAATTTAGGATGGGAGGCTTGATCATTAGCCAATTCCCGGTAGACTTATGCCGTACTTACAATAATATGACAAAAACCGGGCTGAATGATCAACCTCCATCGTTGCAAATTGAAGCTTGACATATCAGCACTGTGCATATAGCTGCAAGCATGCAGGCTCACAGGTCTCCCCGTTTCTTGCATAATCAGACTCGCCATATCGTCGCGACTCCGCAACAACACCTCCCTAGCTTGGCTGAGATATCTGGCTCTCTCAACCCACGCCGTTTGTGACCATGCAGGAAGCGCTTCATTAGCGACAGTCACTGCAGCGTCCACATCATCCTCGCTAGCCACTGGGACGTCCCACAGCGGACGCCGAGTGGACGGATTGATGGGCTGCGCGGTCTTGTCGCTGAGACAGGCCCTGCCGTTGATGGTGTTGGCGAAGTTTGCCACTGAGCTGGAGCTGGCTGCTTTGTTCATGGTTCAGGCCATGAGCTGTAACAAGTGTTGCAGTTTAAGATGGGCATATGCAAGAAGATGGAAGAAGGTGAAGATAAAGAGTGAGGGACTCGTTGATGATGATGCTGGAACCGCTGTGATTGGCTGGGAGGGCGATGCGGGGTCACTACATCATACATGTATCTGTCCAGTTTAGCTGTCAACCTGGATGAAGCCACGATGGCAATTACTGGATTAACGGCATACAAGATGGTCGCAATATCTGTGCAATCTGAAACTTCTGCCCTAGCTAAGCTCCTCGGCTGAATCTGACCCGGCGGTGCAATTTTGGCCCGACGGCGTAAGCACGCATAACCCTAATCATATACACGTACTTATATATGCGTCCCCTATCATATTCTATAGATTCTACATTCTATTTCTATTCCTCTCGAGCAATTACCATGGCCGACGTGGAATTCCCCATTAAAAACAGGCTCGCCGCGGGCCTGCGCCTCTTCTTCTACTCGCAGCTCTTCGTCACGCCGCGCTACCCACGCCACTCCTTCGCCAACCAGACCATCATCGTCACCGGCTCCAATGCAGGCCTCGGTCTCGAGGCAGCGCGCCACTTCTACCGCCTCAACTGCGCGCGCCTGGTCCTCGCCGTGCGCACCGTGGCCAAGGGGCAGGCCGCCAAGGAGGACATCGTCCGCAGCGTCCAGCACCGGCACGACGCCGACGCCATCGAGGTCTGGCCGCTGGATCTCGCCAGCACCGCGTCCACACTCGCATTCGCCGAGCGCGTGACGGCCGAGCTGCCGCGTGTGGACGTTCTCGTCGAGAACGCCGGCATCAACTCCGGCGTCTTCGCGCTGGCCGAGGGCTTCGAGCAGGCCGTGCAGGTGAACGTGCTCAACACGTTTGTGCTCGCGCTCGCGCTGCTGCCCAAGCTCAACGAGACGAAGCGCAAGTTCCCGGACTCGCAGCCGCATCTGGTCGTCGTCAGCTCCGAGGCGCACCGTCTGACCTCGTTTCCCGAGATCAACGCGCCGGACCTGTACGCCAGGCTGAACGACGAGACGGCCTTTAGCCAGCAACCGAGGTAGGTCATTGTATTCTCATATCCGGCACGAGATCTGTCTAACCGAGCTAGATACCAAGCCACCAAGCTCCTCGAGGTGCTGCTCACGCGCGAAATCGTCGACCGGCTCAAGGCCAAGCCCACGGGCAAGACAGGCACTCCGCCTGTGACCATCAACATCGTCAACCCAGGGCTGTGCGAATCCACGCTCGACCGCAGCGGCAGCCCGCCTCCGCTGGTGGTGCGCATCGTACGCCGCATCATCGACCGCACGACCGAGGTGGGCGCGCGGACCCTTGTGCTCGCAGCGTGCGCGCCGGCAAGCTCGCACGGCGAATTCCAGAGCGACGGGGCAAATCAGGACGTTGAGTCGTGGATCTATACGGATCTGGGAAGCAGGGTGCAGAAGAAGGTGTACGAGCAGACTATACGCATTCTCGAAGCGAGGAAGCCGGGCATTGCTCAAGCGGCGGGGTTATAGGAAGGATTTTTTTTATTGTCGACATTGATAGTTGTTTAGAATATGTATAATAATCAATAAGTGATAGATACTGACACGAACCTGTTTAGATATGTAACCCTAGCCCTAGCCCTAGTCCAGCCCTAGTCCAGCCTAGCCCAGCCCGGCCCAGACCAACGACCCCTCTCTTCAGACCCAATGATTGCTGTCATGGTAGATCATTGAATCGGCTACTGACTTCTCCTGCCGACAGACAAATCCGCTCCATATCGCCTCGCATGCTGATGCACTCTTGACTCGAGTTGTCTCGTCGTAGTCGTACGTTATCTGTTTAGCGCCGCGGGGTGAGCTAAACCAATTGAGCACAAGTTCATTCCATCTTACATAAGTTACATTTAGTATTTACAACGACCACTTCTTTGTCCCGAGCAACTTATCGAAGAAACAAGCATAGCATGGAGCCCAGAAAGGATAACAGAAACGATGCTCTCGAGCGTCGTCGCGCGCAGAACCGCCTGGCGCAGCGCCGGTTTCGTCGTTAGTCTTCCACCCACTCTCCACTCGATCCTGGTCAAATGTGGTGGTTAGCGGTAGTTACTGACTGTCGTAGAAAGGCAGAGCAAGCAGGGCCCAGCACCTGTATTGCCTACCAAAGTGTCTGCGTCGCCGCCAAATGTGTCTAGCGAGAAGATGACGAGCGCGGTGCCTGCTTTTGTCTTCGAGTGCGCCCACAGCCGCGACACTGGGCTGCTGGGCAGACAGAGCTTTGTAAATATGGATTCAAGTGCGGCCCTTTCGGCCAGAGACGAGACGGCCGGGCTAGAACATAAGGCGTCGTCCCCGAAGCTTCCGGGCAGCAGCAGCAGAAGTCCTACCGACGACCCCGGATCATCCAGCTTAAAAGATCCAGGGCAAGAAAAAGGTGGCGAACCAGACAAACACTGGCTCTCCACCCTGCACATCGCCGCACAGAAAGGCCATGGCCAGATCGTCCGCATCCTCCTGCAGCACAGCATGGACAGCAACGAGGCCGACAGCGACGGCCTCACACCACTGATGCACGCGACAATCGGCGGACACGAAGACGTCGTCACAGCACTGCTCTCGCACGGCGCGCGCATTGGCAAAACCGACCAGCAGGGGAGATCGGCGCTGCATCACGCGGTTGTGCATCGACGGGAGTCGCTGTTGAAGATACTGCTCAGTCATTGTAGGGACGACGCGGGCGTGCTGGATGCGTACGATGCTGGGGGGAGGACGGCGTTGCATACGGCTGTTGATATGGGCTTTGAGCCGGGGGTGCAGGCGTTGGCCGATTGTGGTGCGGACTTGCATAGCAGGGCGAGGAAGACGAATCCTTAGCCCTAATTTTAGGCCCAGCTTATTTTTAACGCTCACCAGTAAAAATACTCACACTTACAAGGTCATATCATGCACAAGACAGCTGGTATGAATATCCACTTGACTTCCCATCACTATCATGTCTCGCCAGTCATTAATATTCGAGCTCTACGCATTGAAAGAGGTCATCAAGTAGAAAGAAGCAAATGCCAAATCTCAATACCCAAGTTTCAAGGTCCGGCTAAATCTATAAACTATGTATCTATAGTATGATCTGCTACGGACTTTCCTATCTTTTTTTTTTTTTTTTTTTTTTTTTTTTAAGCGCAATTCTATCCAGGGGTTGCTTGTTTCTTTCGCTTCCTGAAGCTGGCATGGATCATGATTACCCGAGCCGGACGATTATTCGCCCGTTCAACTGGTCAACCGGTCAACCGGTCAAACCGGTCAAACCGGTCGAAACAGGTAATGACAGCTCTTTCTAGCGAGCAAAATCTATAGAAGAAACAATTACATCGGGAAAAATAATGAGGCATATTGTAAACAGATAATCTGGTTTCAAGACTTAGGGTTATCCTAAATAGCCCTAACCCTAGACATGACTACCTATCAATTGTGTAGGTTAAAAAATATGACTGCATTGGACCATCTAACGGGCGGGGCTCTGGCACTGGACGCACAATCTAGATTCTAACAGATATCTCTTTTTCAACCATGTAGCTGCCAAAGTAAGGTCCGGTTTACGGATGTTTACAAGACACGACAGGAAGCCGTACGGCTCGCAATTCCGAGTTTCTTGGAAAAAGTGCCAGAAAAAAATATTGCAAGTCTAAAACCAATACAGCTGCAGAACAAAAGAGATACTAAAAATAATAAATAAAAACCTCAGACTCAAAGTGTGCGTGCTAAGCCATCAAGGAGGCCATATTGTAAGCTAACACGATTAGGGTCCTATACCCAAGTAGTAAATAACATGCCTCCTTCCCAGCCCTAATATAAAGATATTTCATCTTATTACTACTTGCTAAAGCAAGTCTTAGGATAAAACGACAAAAAAGGGAGTCAACAGGCAAATAGTCTATCCTGGAACTCGCTACCTATACATGACTCTGACTCCTGATCAAAGTATCTACCGGCAAGGTTCATAGTTGTAAGAATGAGCGTAATTCAGTGCCCCAACACAACTGACATTGCAACATTTCCCGTGCTTGGGTCGTAGTCAAAATATCGCTTAATGTGGTACCTAATCATCAAGTCGAATACAAGTGAGAAGCAGTCCAAATTTCATCGTATAAGCGTATAGGGAGACTAACGTCCATTGCAAACCACCCATGCAAAGATTAATACATGCTCGAAGAAAATCGTCGACTTCCTTGGCGATGTTGTGAGTCTTTCCAAGATCGATGAGTTGTTTTTCGAGCTGCTGGAAGCGCGCATATGCGGTTTTTATCATCTCGACGGCTTCGTCGACTGCGCCTTGGGCAGTTGATCCTTTGTGATGCATAAGTAACGGGATGATGTTGTCGATATGTCCGGATTTCTGCATACGTGAAATTCATCGTTAGTCGAATGCCTAATGTTGAAATCGAAGGGGCGGCACGTACTATTTCATGTCGGGCTGACACGATATCATTGTATCTGGGAAACGACACTCAGTCATTGATCCAGTATGATCGATTGAAGTTAGAGACATACAACGATACGATGATGTTCATCTGAAAAAGTGCTTCTTTGACTAGTTCCTGCGAAAAGAACCAGGCGGGCGGTTCGGAATGAGACGCCAGGCTACGATATCATTAGCATAGAAACAATACCCAGTAAATGTGAGATTTAAGACGTACAGATACATAGATATTGTCGGGTAGACTCCCGAGGTATTCATCCGAATCTCCATGTAGGATTCCACGTCCAGAATCTCTTCGTTGTCGCAGTGTTTCTGGAGCTCAATCGTAGCGGAAATGTAGTCGCGTAAACAGGCGTAGATAAATTCTCTTGCAGGGACTGTCAAGATTGGTTATGATTATGAAAATTAAAAGTAAAACAAAATAAGACAAAGTACTCGAGGGAAACTCACCCGATCCAACGCCGTTGCGAATTCTGACCCCAATCTCGTACCAAGCTTGGGCTGCGCGGCATGTCAGAGCTTTATCTATCGTATCATCATCGAATAGACTCCGTCGAACAGAGTGAAGAAGTTCTGGGACGAGGCGAGTAATGTTCCGGAATGGGTAGACTGCGAAAAAATTGAGAAAGGCCAGCAATTCTTTTGGCGCTATCTAGCAGCCCAAGCGACGAGCCTTGCGCTGCACGGGTTCTTAGGAGGTGCTGCTGTAAGTATTTTCATCCACATTCGACTGCCCTCCAATGCTAACTAACCATCAAGACCATTGCTGGTGGAGCCGATGTATTGGCCAAGACAGGAGGATTCTCTACCAGAAACCTGCCCAGGCGGTTCACGGAGACATTCCAATGGCTTATACAGATAAACCTGTCCCTAGATTCGATCAAGCCCGGCGGCGAGGGACACATGTCAACCGTGCGAGTGCGACTGATGCACGCCAGTGTCCGTGGGCGTGTTCTGAAGCTTATGGAACAAGACCCTACCTACTTCTATTCGGCCAAGTACGGCAGCCCCGTGAATTACGTGGAGAAAATGCATGCCATTTGCATTTTCTGTTGCATGCCCATGTTCCGCCAACTGCCCGAACTGGGCATCAAGCCGAGCTACGAAGAGATGGAGGGATACATGGCCTTGTTCCGATACGTTTCCTATCTGCTCGCCACCCCGCAGGATCCCTTTTTCGAGTCGGTTGAGCAGGGCAAGGCAACCATGGAAAGTGTCATGTACAGCGAGCCTGAATTGACGGAAGCATCCCGGGCCATTGCCGACAATTTCGTTTCTGCTATTCAAGATTGGCCGGGCATCAATGTGTCTCGGCCGCTGATTGAAGTCGGTTGTCGAACGATGAGTGGAGATAAGTTGGCAGATAAGATGGGGTTTGCCAAACCAGGATTCTTTTACAAAGTCTTGTTTAGGGGCTTCTGCAGACTTCTTGTTATTCTTGCTGTTATACAGAGTTCGGTTCCATATCTTGAATCATTCGTGATAGATGTGAGTGCTCCCTCTGATGATTATTATGACAGACGTACTAATCATAATACAATCACAGTGGTGGAAAGAGTACTTCGCGTGAACATCCTTGGATCCAAGATGTTAAAGGGAGGGTCCAAGTTTGAGTATGGAAGATGGGTTCCACAACTGAACAAGATGACTGGGCGAGAACCAAAATCCGCAAACGAACTATCACAGGGCTTGGCTGCGTATATGAGACCGGTGGAGGCTATCAGTTTAGTTGTTTTCCTCGCCGAAATAGCCCTATATGTTGTTTTGATTGGGGGTTTGGAAAGAGTTTTGTTGGCCTTTCACTCTAAATGTTCAGTTATGATTCTTCGTCCAAGTCTCTCATCTTTTTAAAAGTTCTCGATAAATGAGGCTTTATTCTAGCGCGTGCCGTAAAGCCTATGCAGTGCTATGTACGGAGTACTGAAGACCGAAATATTTTCCGTACCATTCGTCACACTCCAGTCAAAATGTGGAAGCAATGAATGTATAACTAGATAATTGAAGTCCTCAACGCCGGTAGCCATATTAATTAGGGTAACTTTCAAAATAAAACCCGAGTTACTTTGACTCATCCAAAATCGCACACATTACTCTAGTGTTCAATAGCTCCGAGCAGCCCTATTGAAATTTGACTTTAGTAGACTATATGTAATTTCATTGCGAAAGAATTCCAGTAACCATGATAAAGTATCCTTAAGCTGAGCTCTTTATCTAATTAGATTTAATAAAACATTATAAAGTTTAAGGTGATAATCAATAAGAGGAGCCACTTTTAGGGCTTAGGGCTTAGTGGCCAACGCCATGCAGATAAAATAAATTAGTTCAGTTTATGGAGTAGACTTAAAAATAACTAATCAAGTTAATTGATTTAAGCTAGCTATGGCTTTGCTTTAACTCGAAGACGTGTTTGGAAAAGATCAAATCAACAGGCATATGTTCAGGAGTGATACAATAACTGCAATATATACAAAGAATTGGGCATACAAATAACCATCTAGTGAGCATACTCACTCAGCAAGTATTCTTAACCCTCCCGTGAATACTGGCACACTCTTCCACGGGAGGTTGACAGTGGCTTTCGTAGCCCTAAGAAGTGTTTGCGCTTAGCAAGAGCTGGCTGCGAGGACCCAGCCGGTCAGACGGTTGGCGACGTCCGAAGCATAGCAGGCAGTGCTACCGAGACCGTCGTCGAGGTTGGTGTAGTCGGCCGAGCCGCTGTTGTAGATACGCGCAGCCGCGTAGACGGCCTGCGCAGTGGTGACGCCGAGGTAGGCCTCAGCCTCAGCAAGGGTCTGCTTGATACCATCGCCAGAGGAGGTTCCCTCAGTGCCGTCCTCGATCATCTGAGTGATCTCGGAGGCGGGGCAGGGGTCGACGCCGTAGCAGGTGCCGGTGCCGTCGTGCGACTGCATGAGGCCGTTGTTCTCGACGCCGTTGTTGGTGGACTTGACGCGCACGCAGCCCTCGGACTCCTGCATGACGATGGCCAGGATGAAGCGCTCGTCGACGCCGGAGGCGCTGGCCACGCTCACGATGGCGGACTCGATGTCGGCGATCTCGGCGGCGGAGTCGTTGTCGCCATAGCTGTTCCATTCGCAGGTCTCGGTCATGATGGCCGAGTTGGACTCCCAGAGCTCGGCCCAGGTGCCCCAGCTGTCCTCGGACGGCCAGCCGTCAGCGACAGAGCCATCGCCGGTGTAGTAGGTGTAGGTGTCACCGTAGGCGGCAGCGGCGGTGACCATGGCCAGGAAAGAGGCCGAAGAAAGGATAGCTGAGCTGTGCATGGTGATGGTATTGATTCAAATTCTGAAGGAATGAATGAATAAGGAGTGAAGTGAACTGTGAGTTCAGAAGGAGTGTTGGTACCAGAGAAGGAATGCTGAGTGAGCTGGTGATGTCGAGAAGAAACATGAGGAATCTTCACCTTTTTATACCCAAGTATGCGCTCTCGACATTCCTACAGAGTCTCAACACCATAACTACAAGTCCAAACGCAGAACCAATGTAACCGGTCGTCAGCATCGACTCGCTGACAGAGCAAGGTAACAACTTCATGTTGGAGCGTTGTCCAAGGCTAGGATGAATGTCCCCCAAGACTCAAGTGAAGTCGCAACAAGACACATCGATACCACCGCCCACTAGTTAGAATCACTAGTGAGGATCACTTTACCATGGCAAGCAGTCCTCCTGAGAGTGTTATTGACAAAAGAGGAAAGAACAAGACTTGGAAACAATGCTGGAAATTGACAGTGCTACTACTCTGACATCTCTTACGGAGGCTTGGGGGCGTGGCGTTTGGCGTTCAATTTTAGTTCAATATACTCGAGTCGGCGCATTGATCGCCAGGTCTAAGCTAGTTCAGCCTTGTCAGAGTCGTCCAGAGCCCTATGGTGTTTTGCAAGCATGCAGAGGGTAGAGTGAGAGACAACGGCGATTGTTCGCCGAAGATCAGAGACGAGATCAAGACAGAGATCAGAACAGCATTAATACGGCTTACAGACGAGAGAAATCATGACGCATGATGTACTGAGCACTATTCTTAACATTGATCATTAAGCTGGTCCCTGATCGCTTGGCTAGAGTACATACTTAGGTATCTGATTGAAGGGTACCTACTAGGTAACATTCGAACGCCACCAAATTGCACTTATTCCATGTGCCGGAGTTTCAAATTAATTATCCACCTAGATCTACTGTGATTTATTGAATATACGTAATATTAAGTCTATAACTTTTATATTTTATAGTTATTTTAAGTGATGCTGACCGAGATGATTTTGAGCCCGGACATATTCGCCAGGATGAGATGGTAGAACATTATTCTGTCAACATCATAGTTATGTAGTTTCACTGTTTCAGGCAGCTCTCGTTAGAATGACCTATTGGATATGCTCAGGGTTCCTGGAAACAAACAACCCGGGGAAACTAAGCCCTGATGTAACGTGGCTGGCGAAACTAAACGCACACCATGATGACTCTCTAGTACGCGTCTTCCGCCCCATGCCATCTTGGTGCCTGTCAGCGCGTGTCACCCTAGAGTCGCTTTTTAAGCTACAGGCCAATAGCATTACACAATAAGCGCAGGGATCGTTGGTTGCAAGCTCGACAAAGACTAAAGTGCCTAGAACCATGGACTATTCACTTCGAGGAGTACTTGATCTGTTACTCAATCTGGATAGCCTTTTACGTGAATTATGTCTGTGCGCTGTAGAAGATACGAGGTACGAAGTAGTTATCAGGTGCACATATCCTCAGACTTGCCCAATTGGGGAGTAAAAGTCACATCGTCTTGTCTAGACGGCATCAGATAAGCCAGCTTGGGACTAGTCCTCGTATACTGCATCGTCCGGGTCGGTTACCACGTGTTTGTGAATTCGAGTGGCAAAGTCTGCAAGTGTGATTTTACGTACTTTTCTTGGGTAATCAGAATAGCTGCGTGGTAGTCGTAACATAGCCCATCCGATACTCCGCAGAGCCTCGTTGACGACTCTACTGCGCGGAAACATACGTGTAGGATGTGAAAATGTCAATTATGCTATTGAGTATGGCCTGTCTAAAGAACCGAGCCTAGGAGAGAAAGAAGAGGGGCTCCTCTAAGTAGAGGCAAGCGAAGCCATAGAGCTCCGCGTGAGGGTATTCCCAGTTCGGTACGCTCATTAGGGCTCAAACCTTACGCACGTATTGCCAGCGCCACGGATAACCTGCTTGAACGTTCATGTGGTCACACGGGCAGTTATCGTAGCATCATCTCCATGCTGTAGGGGTTAAATCATTCCTACACAAGAATGGTGGAATATCAAAGGTAGCCATTGTCCACGCGTCGGCGATCATATGTAACAGTGAGAAATTAGCTCTTCTGTTCAATGCAAGACTTATGCTAGTGATAGAAGTGGAAATACCCTCATGGCTGATATCAGTATAGAACATGAAGCAGCAGATCCAAACGTGTCGCTTCGGTATTCGTACTCTTTTAGGGAGGATAGAATAATAGGAGACATATCGTGGATTTGCCAGAAGAAAGCACTGTGATTGTGCTAAGCTATCTAAAGATTTAGCTAGGGCAGGGCTCAACCCTGGGCGGTGCCTAATCCAGCACCGCGCCCAGCTCGTCTATCACTAATAGCAGGGATCTAACGGTCTGAATGGATGTATCGTAGTACTTTAGAGAGACCCATGGAACTCTATTGAAGTAAACATCTTTCATAATTATATGGTATATCTTATATCCTCTCTTATCAAGGTTTTTCAGTATAGTTCGGAATGTAAGAGTAGAGCAGTTATCGTAGGTGGCATCCACCCCCATGCCAAGGTCTTACTCTGCACATTATTGGTGGAATATGAAAGAAAGTAGAGCTAGTCCTGATATATAACATTGCGAATTGGCTCTCCTCGTTTAAACGTACTTGGCGGATACTGTTTTAGGTTTCCATGTACTCTTTTACCAAGATGGTAACATTCTCCAACGCCAGCGTGGTAGCACAATAGCCAAGCGCGCCTGGCCTGACCCAAAGGAATCCCAAATCAGGTGTAGGTGAAGTATATTATATGTATACTAAAATCAGACTCTCTTAGGCTAGTAGGTTAAATCCTATTGCTAGCATAGCTCTCATCTGTTAGTAAGTACTCTTTCTATGAGCTAGAATATACGTAGATTCAGATTTATTAGGTAACTTATATAAGATTACTTGTGAGGCTTCATTATCTTATGTTAATTTAATAAGGAGCTATAAACCTAAAGTTATTATATTAAGAATAGATTTGTTTATATAGATATCCTCTCTAGACTCACTGGGGGATTTATTAGCTATAAAATAATCTATGGAGAATAATAAACAGGATGATAAAACTTGTTTAGAGAAAAGTGCCCTCGGCCTAAGAGCACTGGAAGCTAGGAGTATAAAGGACCGATTTATGCCTCTTGTTAGACTTGTTGTACAAGCCCAACCTACAGCCTCAAATACTAATATACCACTCTGACTGTCAACCATTCTGAATCAAATATTAAAGCATATGAATCCTCTCGTCTACGGAATCGAGCTGTCTACTTGAAAAACCAGCTCTGCTGCCATTAGCTGTCCATAAGCTGATAGGATTAGGCTATTAGCTATAAGTTTTGAGATGAATCATATTCCTTACCTAGGTACTTAAACTGTAGGTTAACTGTAAGCTCTAAGCTAATTATACGAAATGAATTATACACACAAGAATAGTTAATAGATATCATTTACAGATCCTCTACTTCACCTTCTTTCACCTCTACCACCTTGCCACCCTCCATGAGCACGACTACATCGGCATCGCTCGCTGCATCCAAGCGATGGCTCACAGTGACAATAGTATACCGCGCAAACTCCTCCTTCACAATCCTCCGCATGTCCAGCTCCGTCGCCTGATCTACGCTGCTCGTCGGCTCGTCGAGGAGTACGACACCACCACAAACCCCTCTATTGTGCACTGTAATGAGAGCCCGCGCGAGCGAAAACAACTGCTTCTGGCCACCTGATAGCCCAATGTCGGCGAGCTCGCTGTCGAGGCCACCTTGTCTGCTCACCGTGTCCCAGAGACCGACGCGTCTCAGTGCACGCTCCATGGCCTCCTCTGATTCTGGCCCCTCCGATAACGAGAATTGATTAAGGTTGTAGCGTACCGAGCCGGGCAGCTCGACATGGTCCTGGGGAATCGTTACAATTCGGGAGCGCAGAGTCTGACGCGGAATACGTGCCAAATCCAGTCCATCGATGGTGATGCGTCCAGAGTCTAGATCAAGCAAATGCAGCAGAGTGAGAAGCAGAGACGATTTACCGCTTCCAGTTCGGCCGATGATAAGCACGTTTTGTCCTGGTTGTATCTCCAAGTCGATGTTGTGGATTGCCGGCTGAGAGTGGGCGTCAGCGCTGCTGTTGTTACACATTGTTAGCTAGCTTTTTACTGGTGGAGACGCAGCATGGCTTACTTGTATTTCGCTGTGACGCCGGTCATTTGTATATGGCCTCTTTCCGGCCAGTTGGTTGGCGGCATCTCCATCTCGTCGTCTTCCATCGCTGAGCCCTCGGCTTTGGTTTCGGCGAGAAAGCGCTTGAGTCGGGCAATGGCGCCAAGGGACGTCTCCAGTCCGGTCCATGAGTTGACGAGCATTGACAGGCTCTGGTTGAATTCCATGACATTCAGCAGAGCAAGCCCAATGGACCCTTGGCTTGCTGTATTGGAAAATCCCAGCGCGAACCCGACCAGGACAACTGCTATGGCCGCAACGAAGATGTCCAGCACGACATTCAGCCAGCGTTGGATGCAGTACCTAGTCGTGCTAGTTAGTCATGCAGTTCTCACGGGACTTAGGCGCTTGTCTGTGGAATTAATGCTGGGAGGTTCTAGCTTACAACATGTAATAAGCCTTTTGCGAGCATTGAAGCATTTGCAGATGCTCATTTATGACGTCCGCTTCCCATCCAAATGCACGCACTGTAACAATACCCGAGGCTGTTTCCGTGAACAGCCGATACAATGGAGATTTAGCTTCCAGATCAAGATGTCGCATTTGACGGGAAGTGCAAAGGTAGAACCGCTGGATAATGTAGATGGCCAACATGCACAATGGAATGATGGCTGCGACGTAGCTTGCGCCAGATGCTATGAGAGCCGTTCCTGCAATCACATTGTATACATCTATGAGTAGTCAGCTTGTAGTGTGCCTCGGTGCCTCGGTGATTCTGCCTACCAAATGTTGTCGTGAACGTGGCTGTTGGAAGCACCTGGTCTATCAAGGTCATGTCTTGGCTAAATCTGAGCTAATGAGCTCGTGTGCTAGGTAAGTGGTGGCTTCATTTTCATACCTATTTAGAATTGTGCTGGTATCTGTCGTTGAGAAGAACCACAGAGGTGCCCTAAACCTGCATTTAGCATTCCTATTCATGTGCAAGAGAGATGGCTGCATGTTGTACCTGACCACAGCGTCTAGCAGGAGCCAGTGTAAATGCCGAGCGGACTTTGGGACAACGACAATCATGAAGTAGCTGCAAAGTTAGTTATGTACCAAGATATACTGTTTCAGGGCAATAGAGGTCGGACTGACTATACACAGACCCCCGAAAGCAGAACGCATAGCAATCCAAAACCTAGATAGCCTCCAAAATACGCCGCCGCATGATGTGTGGTGCCATTTTCCGTCCAAATGCGAAGCCATATCTCTGTTTTGGGCATAAGCAAATTGCCACGGAATATGAAGATTGGCACGTACGAGGTAATTTTCCCGAGAAGATGTAGCCTGCAGCAAACACTAGCCAGGTTATGAACAATAGGGAACCAACGGAATTGAGATAGAATTTGTATAAGCTGAGGTCTCCGGCCTTTCTTGTCAATTCATGTGCAGGCTGACTTGGCTCCTTGCTCTGCGGAGGCTTCTCCTCTGGACTTTCTAATAGAGGTAATTGGTTATTCTCTGCCATAGATCTAAGATCTTCACTCGATTGTAGCCCATGGGCCGAGTGGCTAACTATAGTACCGCGTTGATTCAACATGATGATCTCGTCAGCCGAGGGCAAATATTCCACTAGACATCGTCAGCCAGTCATTGAGAACAGACCAATTGAAGCTTGGCTGTTGATACTGAAGGTAGCTTACTCAGGTGAGTAGCCAATAAGATAGTTGAGCGTATTTTCCTCAATAGTCCTTCGTTGCCTAGCAAGCGGCCGAAAATCTTGAGCGACGTCCCAGGGTCAATAGAACTAAAGACATCATCTAGCAAAACAACAGGAGCTCGAGAATACACAGCTCGCGCGAGAGCCTAGAAGATCCGACTCGTCAGCTAGAATCCCATGATTAAGCAAATACACTAACCACTCGCTGCTTCTGGCCACCACTCAAGGCAATGCCGCCGCTCCCAACGAGAGACCGGTCTCCGTCCTTGAGGCGTGCAACATCTTCGTCCAGGGCGCACGCCCACAGGACCTGTTGGTACCATTCCTCGTCGAGACCGCTCGGCCCCAATATGTTGTCTCGTATGGACCCCAGTCGTAGCCATGCAGCTTGGTCGCAGTAAGCTATCGGGCCGTAAGCTAGTTGCACCGAGCCTCTCAGGATTCGGGCTTCGCCGAGAATTGCCTTTAATAACGCCGACTTCCCTGAGCCCACGGGCCCTGCAATTATTGTAAGGCTCGACTTTTGTACTGTAATGTTTATATTCTCGAGGACTGCGTCGTTCCCGTCCTGTAGCGAAAATGAAGCATCCTCGATACTGATCGCTGGACTTGCCGCCTCTGCTCTGGGGGCGAGGGGGCTGTTCGTCTGGCGTGCTCGTAGGTCGACAGCATCAGTCTTTCTTTCTCGCTTAGAAGTACTGGAGAAAGCAGAGCGGTAGTCGTTCCTCTCAGCGCGTAGCATGAAAGCCTGAATGCGGCCGAAGCAAGCCAAGCCACCAATAAAAGTAGGATAAGCTGCAATGATGTTCACAATTGGATTTGAAACAAGCGAAACAATAGACAGTGACGTAAAAGCCTCAGCAACGCTCAGATTCTGGTCGCGGTTGGTCCAAAACACAGTGGCCGCAATGACCACGATGGGTGCCAGTTGGTCGGAAAGATTAGCTATCAATTACATCAGCAAACCAGACCTTCTTGGGTTGAGTTCAAAATTAATGTACCTATCATATTCATCCAGACAAAGAACAAACGGAAGCTCTTCGAGGACTCGAGCTCGGCGACACGCAGAGACTGGATGAGATGAGAAACTCGATCCGCAAGTCCCATCATTTTGATGCCTTTGATTTGATTCAAAGCGGATGAAACGGTCGAGACTCGCTGTTGTACTTTGGCATTCCACGCCATTCTGGCCGGCCCCATGCCTCGAGTAACTCGAGCAGTCGCAAGGCTGGATACTGAGAGGGATTTAGTCGTCAAGATTGCTTGCCTGGAGAGGATATTACGCACAGATAGCAGGCACGAGTACGAGGAAGCAAGCTGCGCCGACTTGGCGTTGCAGGAGATACACGCCTAATCCCAGCTCAATGACGCTCGCCCAGATGTCGTGGATGTTCTGCAGGCCGCTGGCGATGCCGTCAACATCGGTGCTCATCAGAGTCATAGCGGCAGAGTCCTTGGCCGTGGCCGCCTCCAGAGCAACAACTTTGGCAAAAATGAGTGCTACCAGTCCACCGCGGACGGAGGTTATTAGCCGGTAGGTGTGATGTGTGTAGTGGCATTTAGAGAACTGAGACATGGTTAGCAAAAGCTCACAAGATTTGACAAAAACATACAGCCATTCCAAGATATACCAGGGCCGTGGCCCCAACGAGACCTCCCACCACCTGGGAGTTGTCAGGCCCCTGAGTGCCGATAACGTCGATTATTGTATGGATGAGAAAGGGCTGAGCGAAGCTGAAGCCAGTGTAACACAGCCTTGGTATGACAGCTTTCCAGAAAGAAGCTTGAAATGCACTAAATGTTGCCAACGCCAGGCAGTACTTGCCGGATTTATTGGCTAGGATTTACTCTCAGCGCGAAGAACCAAACTAATAAAGCTGACAACATACCAGATTTCCACGCTTGACCCAAGGCTGAAGCAAGATGACGAGAGTCCAGATGGTGGTCCAAGCCATACAGGTCGTCGACATGGAGGAACGCACGATAGCCCTTGCGAAAAGTCGAATTCAACCACCAGAACGCAGAGCGATTCCACAGGCCACTCGACAACTCTCTAGACGTCTTGAGCACACCGGGCCCCCGCTTGGGGATCTCCTCGAGAACAAGGACGAGAAGTTTCGCGGCAAGCGCTGCTGCGGTGACAGCAGCTACAGCGTCCAAGGATCTCCGCAGGAAGAGTGAGCGCACATACGCAATATCGAGCAGGATCGTAATCGACAAGTAGACGCTAAGCAGCAACGACGGCGAGTACGAATAGCGGTGCTCTGCATAGATCAGCGAGCCCATGGCTACGGCACCAGCGACTGAGAGAGAAGCAGCCGCTACCGCGACGTGGGTTTGAGCAATGCTCCATAGTGCCAGGTTTGCCAGCTCGAGCCCGAAAAGTACCAGTATGCCAGTCTTCCACTGTTAGTAGCGCGCATCAGCAGGCGTTGAGGGTCTTACGAGTTTGGTCCAGAGTAAGGCGCTGGCATCGAAGCTTGGCTGTCTTCGGGCCAGGACCGCTATGCGTAAAGGCGAGGCAAGCAGCAGGACTGCCGATGGGCCAATCGAGAAAATGCTTTGCTCGAAGAGGAGGGTAAAGTCGAAATGGCCTTGTAGTTGCGGGCCAAACGTAGTGTCCGCTGCGTTCATGGTAGTATCGGGTGAGCAGAGCCTGGATTCTTGTTTGAAGATGAAACTACAGAAGGTTACAAATGTTCAAAGTTAGCAAACACCGCTGGTCTGAGTAGATGTATCTACGAGGAACTGATTTATGCACGTTTATGCACTGGTTATGCTAAGCCAACATATGGTTGTTTGTCCGTCATGCAGATAGATATAAGTATACAAAGAATATTACTTATCATGATTGGTAGAATATATTAGTTGTAAATCAATCATACGTAGTAGTGTGGAGGAACGAGAACAAAGAGATAAGAGAAATAAGGGAGTACATGAAGATAGCCAATGGTTTGTCAAGTAAGAGGAGCTTATATGTCCAGGGTTAGGGCTAGGGTTGGGGCTAGATAGGGTAACGATAAGCTGGGGAGCATTGCCGCATTCGGATGATTTGAGATGGCTCAAGATGAAAATCTAATCAAATAAATTAAATAAATATAACGCCTGTCTATGATATTATAGTCAGTTACCAAGTGTCAAGGCAGCCATGTACGAAGGTAGCATCGAGCCAGCAGCCTAGGTCTACAGCAGCCTATGTGCCTAGGTAGGTCTAGACCAATCAGGTATCTTATCTATCTTTAATTTTATCTTAATTTTATCTTAATTTTACCCTCATTTTTCTTCCTCAGATTTTCCTTCCGAATTTTCTCTTATTTTCTTACTTTCATTCATACCTAGGTATACACGGTATCCAACCAGGGACGACTCGCCGCATCGTTCGTCGCCACCAGAAGAGAACATGTCCCAGAAGAAGGCTATCTATATA
This sequence comes from Penicillium sp. OUCMDZ-019, assembly GCA_011750695.1. Taxonomy (NCBI): domain Eukaryota; kingdom Fungi; phylum Ascomycota; class Eurotiomycetes; order Eurotiales; family Aspergillaceae; genus Penicillium; species Penicillium sp. OUCMDZ-019. The sequence continues at coordinate 43 of WTTZ01000033.1, read as the reverse complement.
TTCACTCCGCGGTGCTTGATCTGACTATTCATCTTATTCTATA